>BMAO01005678.1:0-358056 GCA_019973975.1 Trichonephila clavata
TGCTACGATATAACTTTTATGCATGTGTAAATAAGCTCTTCTGTACAGATACAGGTAAGATCTATCGCTTCTCTTTAATATTTATGAATAACTTGGTTTAAATACTACCTATTACCATGAAAAAATGCCAATTAATTGCCTTCCTTCATGGCAATGAGAACGAATATTTTTAAACAGACAGTCTGGGGCAAGATGACGAGCTCGTCACCTTGCCCCGTGTTTCGGAATTTATTCAACTAACTATTGTTGTCCATTATATTAAATCCTGTGAACACTTGTTTGTCTGTGTGTATGTCCGCTCGACCTTGCGCTTCCATCTCTTCTGGGGCTAAGGAGTGCATCGGATCGGGAAATGTTGCATTCGAAAGGGGGTGACCAGAGGAAGATATTTTTGCCATCCGCTAAGCCCCCCCCAAAGAGGAAGGAATGTAACAACAATTTGTTGCTTTTGAGCTACTGGCCTTTATCTGCCACCTTTTCTGATTTTTTGCGAGAAAATGAATGCTTCCTGAACTTATAGAAAGAGCCCCACCAGGAACTGTAGGCAACTGTTGTGATAAGGGGTGGAACAATGAGGGCACATTTTTCCCTTTTTTGATGCACTTTTTTCTTCATGTGAAACCAAGCAAAGCATCTCCTGCTCTGTTGATTTTTGGCAATCAGAAAACTCATATAACTTTGCAGGCTATCTTACATTGCAGAGCGAAAAACATCATCAGTTGGGTTGCCGCCGCACGCATCACAACGTCTCCGGCCCCTTGTTGTGTCATTTTCCCTTGTTGCGCACTGTAGCCAAGCATGAGACAACTTTATCGTCACTCATCCAGAACAAACTATCACAGACAAAAATATTGGTGAGATTTTGATCACAACTTACTTCAAAGCAGCTGCAGTTGGAAATGCCGTTGAAAGGGTTTAAAGATTATGGGATCGAGCCTCATAATCCTCATGTATTTAGCGAACATGACTATGCTGCGGTAAAAATTAATAATCTTGATGCTGTTAGAGATGAAACTGAGAATAATAGTGCTAATCCTCAGACCCCGGTAATAGAAAACCAACATATAAACCCTCCAGGAAAACCAGAACTTATGGCAAATGCTGATTCCGATGTACCAGAGAAGCCTGTTAGTGTTTTTTTTTATTTCAAACCATTGCCTAAAACAACATAATATGAGGCAAAAAAAGAAAAAGCAAGAAACTGAGCTCTAGCATTCTTACAAGCACACCCATCAAAGAAATGTTAGAACAAAGGGAAAAGCAGAAGGAAGAACAGGAAGTTTAAAAAAAAAACAGAGAAAAGAATCTTGTGAGATTGCCATGTATTTGGCTCCGTATACATTAGATCTATGCAGGATAATTACATTTTTAATAATAGGAATCCAACTCTTTGATAAACAAACATTTTTGAACTCAGGCGAAGATCTGTTTATTTTTTCATGGGATCTCACGATAAGAAAGTAATAAAATAGATTCTTTCCACCATTTAGGAGCATTAAAATGCAAATTGCTTTCTATGTTGTTAAATGGATAAGACATAAACGTAAAAGGAAGATGTAAGATAAAAGAGAATTAGACAGTAATTAAATATTACAAATTTGAACGTAAACAAGATTTTCCTTAATATCATATTTTCAAAATAAAATTCCGCATTGCCAATTATTGAACTGTGAATAATGTACATTTTATCTAAGGATAAACCATTTTTTAGAATGCAAAATGGTAAAGATAATTATGTATTTTATTTTTCCTTTTTTTCTTTCTTTTTAATAAAATGTTGATCCTAGTATAAAATTTAGGATAAAATTGGATTTTAATGAAAAGCAATTAAATTCATTAAATGCTTGTAAATTATCCAAATAAAAACACCTGTATTGAATTTCAAGCGTTTTAAAAGTATTGATAAACTATTCAGATTAAAAGTAAAAATGATCAGCAGTAAACTCTTTAAAGTTGAAATTTTAATTTGTAAAAATTATTAAGACAATTACCCATTTTTAGATCTTTCTCAAGTAAGCCTTTTATTAACTTAGAATAATGAAAATTAGATTATAATTAAAAAATATTTATTAAAAATGTGTTACTTGACAAACATTTACCTTTAATGAATATTTATTGAAATAAATACAAGATTAGGACTTTTTCACTTACAAATTAATTAACTTAAGGAAAATTCACGTTAACCAAATTGCATATTATTTGGACTTAGTCTTTAATTTTTATTGTTGTCAGCAAAGTAACAAAATGACTATGGAAACTGGTTTCGTTGTTTTAAAACAAAAACAAGCGACAAGGATTACTACTGAAAATGGACTCCCCTCCGCAAACTTCGCTCGTACGTCAACATGAAGACTTTTTAGTTCAATACATTTAAACTGCCTGAGATTTCTCCTAAGAATAGTATGCAATAAGTTCAAGGCTCTAACGAATGGCTACATAAACTGGCATCCACAAGTATGTAACCATGTATGTAGAGAAACAGAGATATCTAGATGCGTTTATTTCGGTACAATGAAACTATAAGTGAACTTTAAATGAATCGAATATGTTTTTTCGAAGGTCAATAATGATTTTTAAGATTTTAAATTTATAGCGGTTCTTGTAAAATAATTATTACTCGTTGTTTAGCTGGATCTAATTAAGCAGTTCACGACTGGCATTCTGTACCTGATGGGATCTGAGGATATGGTGACCAACGCTTTATCGCGCATTCATATCTCAACCATCAACACACCATCTGTGGTCAACTTCAACAAGATGGCTAAAGAGCAGCAGACAAATTCCCAATTACAGGATATTTTAGCTGGTTCTTGTTCAACTTCCCTAGTACTACAGTCTTTACCAGTAGAAAAGCCTTAGAACAGGGGTGATCACTTCCGTCTATTGTTCATGTTACTGGGCTTCGAATCCAAGCGTCGCTGGTTCAGATTCAGCACATTGGGGACGTTAGCTGAAAAGAAAATCGCAAACCTTCTGATGGACGTGGCGCCATCTACCCGCAAGAAGAGCAAGCTAAGTCGTCGAACCCACTCCACGCAGCAAGCAAATTCGTCGGACCCACTCCACGCAGCAAGCAATGCCGTCGGACCCACTCGACACAGGAAGCAAAGTCATCGGACCCACTCGACGCAGCAAGCAAAGTCGTTGGACGCACTTGACGCAGCTGTGTCGTCAGACTCACTTGAAGCAACAGTAACACGCTCTCCATAACAACAAATATCACGTTCATTCACCCATCCACCGACACAATAATGGTGGAGTACTGTGGTGGTATCTAAATAAGCCAGTAACACACAGCCTTAGGACAAGAGTGATCACTTCTATCTAGTGGTCATGTTACTGGGCTTCGGATCCGAGCGTCACGCGTTCTGATCCATTTCTGTATACGATAAACTAATTTTTGTAAAGAGATTGTCTCAAATTTCTGCTATCATTATCTCTATTTATAAATATATTTTTTATTCATTTATCTTTTTGAGGAAGAGTGAAATTGCTTTCTAATAAATAATCTTAATCAATAGTCTTTCAATAGTCTCAATTTAGTTATAATAACATGGTTTAAATTTACTGTCATTTAGTTTTTCACTTCCCATGTAATCTAATTAAATCTATATGTCAATTTTAACTATTAAAGCAAGTCTTAGCAAACTTTTGGTTTGATTTATCCGCTTTCGATAATGTTTAACTTAAATTAATGTTAATGTTTTAATTTCCTTTTCAGTTTATAGTCCATGTAGCTGATTATACATTCTGGCTATAAAAATTGCAATACCATGAATGAGGCATGATACAAACGTAAAATCCGTGTAAAAGGAAGACGATTCTGGGATACGCAATGGTTATTATGGGGAATAACTACAACCTTAGTATGATGTTAATTATTTATTAAACATTGAAGGATGAAAAAGTTAAAGAGGTATTAAACAATTAGAATGAAAAAGTTAAAGAGTAATTAAACAACAAAGGAGAACGTCTTTCTTATTCACGCGTATCATTTAGCGTCTCTAGGAGCCTCAGCAATTTCCCGTGCAGAGCCTTGTCGGACACTATTGGCGGAGTGTGACTTCGGTTTCGATTACTCCACTCGACGTAACAGGGGTAAGGGGATACGACATTGCACATATCCAACCCGACATTATTAGTAAAGCAATAAAATGATCAGGGAGAACAAATGGAATCCCAAACTCTATACAAAAGGAATGCTACACACCAAATGTCTCAATTGAATGTTGCTTTTTGAGAAAAAATTATGTTAATCCCCTTATAAAGAGGATAAAAAGCCACCAGCAAGTGTCGGATATCAAAAACTACTAGATCATGGGTAATGGAAGGTGTGGTTTATCGTTCTGAAATATTGGATTTATCTAGATGGATAAATTGATGTGTTAGTTTTATTTTTAAAATTTCACCAATGTACGAAGAACAGTTTCATCCTTTAGTGGAAAAATACTGTACCTGAAATATTCTATAAATTTAAGTCTGAAATCTATGAAATATGTCAACTGTTCTTCATATATGTTATCTGTCAAATATATAATTAAACTTTCTACCCTGACATCTTCTGAAATACTCTGCAAATTTCTCAGATATATGCATTCCCTTAATATGTAAGGCTTTCGGAAGTATAAATATTTTTTACACAAAAGACTAAGGGAAAAAAGTAACATTTTATCTGTCTGGGTCGAAGAAAGTCATATTATTGACATTCATAGAAATGCATGTAAAACCAACCCCATATATTGAATGAATATTTCATATCACGCGATAGTGTATTATAATTCAGAAACCATTGACGTCATTATTAAATAGTGTTTGATGTGTTGTTCTGATTCAGTTCGTCTATAATACATGAAGTGCACTAAATGGCAAAATATTGACATGGAATAAAGTTCATCTTCATCAGGTGTACTAATTAAAACTAAAAACTTATTAATTAAAACCTAGACTGAATCTCTCATCCATAAATTTTGTTCTATAATAAAACTAAAGATGGCGCTGATACTGTGGATATTCGTACGAATTTTGCATGTTATGAGCAAATGCATATATGTAAAGGAGGGGCATGAATTTGGCCGACGTGTGAACTTTTCAACAAGGTTGTGCTAGCTTATTTATTTTTTTAAAAATTTGTATGCGTGTTACCCCCCATACAATAAACATAAGCCTTTCAGAAAAGCTCTTTCCTCTCAAAGAACTTGGATAGAAAATTGTCAAGAATTATAGAATAGAAGAAAATAGAATACGTTAGTTACAATACGTAAGAAGCTACTAGTTGCAGAAGTTGAAACTTTCACATGCCAGAACACTTAATAAAAGAAGGTGTAAGGAATGTGGCTTTAAAAAGGATAGAAACACTTAAGACTAAATGTGTACTATAGCAGGTATTCCTCTGCCAGGAAGATGTAAATATTTAATGTTAACGTTGCTTATTAGAAAAAATGTGGTAAATAATAATATAAATATAACGTGTAAATAATCCTTGTAGCAAATTTTATTTATTTTAATATTTGTAAAAATTAAATAACTGGAACAGTTGGAATATGAATGAGGTAAACTATGCTTTTTACAATAATAGTTACTAAATTAATACAAAATGATTGGTACAGAATGTTCTTCTTTAGAACTAGATTAATTGTTTGCCTACTGAATTGACCAGACACGCGTAGGTAAAACATGATAGGTTTTCAAGAGGGTAGAAGTTCTGTTGTTCCATTGAATACCTAAGTATTTCGTATAAAATCTGATTAAGTTTATATTTGTAAAATATATTATATAGAATAACTTCAAACTTTACCTATAAGTATTCTATTATAAAAATAGTGTTTTTCTATAAATTATCTGTTTGTAGGCTATTAAAATGAAAAATAAAAAATTTAATAGTAAAACAAGTTTTTGATTTATAAATCATGAAAATTGTTAAAGTATATATTATTAAAATATAAAAGTAAGTTAAAGTTATAAGATACGTTGTTGAAGTCTCTTCAAAAATATATTTCGTATTACGGATAAATAGTAAGTAGAGAATTGCATTTATAAAATCTAAAATAATAATTTTACTACATAAGTTAAACAATAATTATAAATAACAGAATATAATGCAGAAGTAGTTATATTTAAACTTTACAACTTACAATAGTACACTTAATTGGATTCTAAGTCTTGTTGAGTAAAATACCATGTTTAAAAAATATTAAAACTTTTTTATCTGAAATGCAAAATAAGCTGTGTGAATACTTTAATGACTAAACTCAATCACTCAATAAAAAAATAACTAAATTAGAGAATATAGTAAATTTAAGAACTCCATGTGAAATACCTAAATAATATAATATAACAATATAGTAATTAAAAGAATTGTGTAAAATATTTTAATAAACTACCATTTTGTAAATCATAACATATTTTGTCTTTAGTATTTGAATCCACTTTATGGAAATTGATAAAGAACTGGCGAAGTAAAACACCTGAAATTTTAATTTTAATGCTTGATCAACAGTTTTAAGAAACATTAATCCCTAGTTTAAAGTAATTGAATTCTTTGTAGTTAAATCATGAAAGTAATGTACTAAATAAGAGATGTATCTTAACAATTATTCTTTTTCTTAGAAAGACTTCTCATCCCATATATTTTTTTTATTTTTGATTGATTTCTGCGATTAATTTTTTTTTTCCCAACACAATGGACTCTTTTCCTGATATATTATGCAATTTATCCTCCTACACGAATTTTTCTCTGTGATTTATAATATTCCTAGCGGTAATGTTCTCTCTGACTTGAGAAATAATAGATGTAGACTGTGTCTGCTTCACTTTAACAATTGCAAGCAGTGTCTCTTTTATTCTAACAGTTACAACAGCAGCACCTGTTCTGTCATAAACATAAAAGAAATTAATTAGTTGCCACATTTTCTTCTAAGAAAAAGAAGCATTTGGTATAGTTTTCCATAATATTAATAGGAGCCCAAGAGATGCTAAAGTGAATTTATGAATAACACTGGCTCTTATACATAAAAACATTAATATTTTCGTAAGACGACCTGTTGAAAATTTATACTTTTTCACGTTTGGGGCTGAATTTTATTTTTATATTTTACAAAAGCGTAGCTATTCTCAAACACAACATATTTAAAAATGTGAATACTAATTTTACTTTGTACTCAACACATTATTTAAGTAAAATTGAAGGGGAAATAAAACACTTTTTCCCCTTAAGTGTAAGTTTATGTATACTATATATATATATATATATATATATGTAGTACACATAATCTACATGTAATATACATATATAGCGTATATGCATAGGATTTTGTATTATTTTAATGTATAATATCCAATCCCCCACCTACAAACACACACTAGGATGGATCCAGGGTATACGGCAGGAAAGGAATTTCAATTATCTACGAGAAAAAGATGTTCTATGATATAGAGTTTTAAGATAAATAATTTGAAAATTTATTATTGGCACAAAAAGGTAGATTTTGCAAAAATGGAAAAAATACTTAATTTTGGCAAGAAGATTTTAGACTAAAAATAAAGGTATCTGTTACATAAATAATAAGAAGCAAATCATTGATAAGCAAGGTAACATGAACAACGGACATCGGAACATTTTATTATCCACAGTTCTCTCTCCACACTACCGAATTAATCCAATCCAAGTTTTTTTCTCTTCTTCCGCTTTAGTATAAAGTGTAATTTTCACAAAAGGTATATATTTTTTAAAAATTTATTGTTGAGGAATTGTTAAATGTACCTGATTTTTTTTTCTTGTAACTATTTAGTAGGTCTTTTATCGCAGCAAATTTTATAAAGTACTAAAATGCCTATTTTTCTGTAATAAAAAATGCTTTTGAATTTTATTATGAAAAAAAAACTAATTCCTAAACTCAATCCCTATTATAACCATTAATTAATATAAAAATTAATTTTCTTATTTCATTTTATCTCTTTTTCTACATACTAAAAAGCTTCTTTTTAGCATAGGTAAGTTGTGAAATTCTGAGGGGAAAAAAGGGGGGGGGGAGAAAGATAAATTCCGGTCAGCTTTAATGCCTTAATGCACAGCCCTGTATATATACACCCAACTGTTTTTTACCCGATTTGAAAATAACATGATTCTCTAATATACTTTTTAACACAGATTTTTAGTTCTAGCACGAATTCTAAAAAATTAATAAATAAACAATTGATTCCAAATTTAACAGTGTAATCAGAAATCGATCGATTTATGCTTACTCATGTGTGAGAGATTTGGTCCATTTCATGATATGTTAACTTTGTATTATTGTGGAGTTACAGGACCTCTAATACAACTCGATCATTTTACTATAGTAGCATTTAAGATGTACTAAATAAAGTAAATGTTTAAAAATATTTTAGATTCAGTGGAAGAAAAACGATTGACTGTTGTGTAAGCATATGGAAAATTTGAGATTATGAATTGTGTTACACATGTTTCTTTTGCCATCAAACAGTTGCGCCAATCAACCCAAAATGCTTGTTGGGAAAAAAAGTTTTGCTAGCACGTGTCAAAAGTGTAAATTCCATAGTACAATTCCGTGTGTGTTCTGAAAATTATGGCTTTATGAAATGCAATTTGTGGATTTGTGGCGAAGGTTATAATAGTATGCAAGCGGTTAAAATCCAAGAATTGGTACCAGAAAACCTTTTGGATGAGGATGATTGGACCGAATTTATGACAGTTTATGATAATAAAGAATAAAATGGTGTAGTTCAACTTGAAGTTCAGCTATTAACAGCTGATTTACTTAAAGATTACATAACATTTGCTACAAGCATGGAGCAACATTTTTTTACTTATGATTCTGACAAAGAGCGTGCATTATAATTTCAACGTAATCTAGTTTTGTGTAGCAGGATATCAACTATTACGAAAGCAGCTTGAGAAAAGAAAAAAAAGTCTCTTATAACAGAGACATTTTAAAATTAACAACAAAAAATCAACGGACACTGTTAATAAGGAACCAATTTTTTCATTTGAACCAAAGCGGGTAATTGTGTTAGGCATATCTATCACAAAAAATATTATTATTTATGATTCAGACAATTAAATTCAGTCATCAAAGAAGAGCCATCGAAAACAAGAAACGTAACAATTTATTTATCCAGTGTTATTAGGCCTGGCACCTTCAAGTTGGGAGAGCTGCGTTCAGCGTACAAGTACAGAGTTCAGAGTACAGAGTGATTGTAAACAAAAACAAAAGTATGTACTTACATAGTGTTCAGACGCCCTCTGGCGGTTACGAAGAGAATTCGTTAGGGGATCCTTAACAATCACATCTACTGAGGGTAATATTTTTTTATCCAGTTCATAATAAACATTAACAATATTCATCAAGTAGCAGTGGACAGTTGTTAATTCACTCATGGCCATAAATTAGGAATAATGCAAGTTCAAACAAAGAAAGAGTCAGAAGCAAAATAAATGTGACTTTTTTGTTATGCCATTTTATTAAACAGAGGGTAAAGAGCAAAAAATATACTATATGTTTGATATTATTAATATAAATTGCTATTTTCCCTCCCTAGAAAAAGTGCAAGAAAAAAAAACTATTTGCAAAAACAAATATTACATGCTTGCTATGATGCTTAATACGCAATATGTCAACCAGACGATGCAATACGGTCCGTACAACGCCTAGGCAAGTTGAGTAAAAAATTATCAATCTGATCTTGAAGAATATTACACCACTCATCAAGCAATGCTCTCCAACGTTCCGGTAGACATGTAAGAGGTAGTTAATGGGCTGCAACTCGTCTGTCAATCATGTCCCACATATGCTCTACTGAATTCAAGTCCGTCGAGAATGCTGACCCGATATCAAGTAATTACCTATACAAGTAATATCCTCCGATTGAAGGCATTTCTTTACAATGTTTGCACGGAGAGGGCGGCGTTGTCACCCACAAACACAAATTCTGCACCCATAGCGCCTCGAAACAAATGTACATATTGTTTCAGAATGACGTCCCGTTAGATTTGACCTGTCATGGTTCAAATTTGAACATGCAGGCTAGTTCTAGAACCCAGAAACCCTCCCTCTCCCGAATAAGCAACCGTGTACCACCGAAATGATGATGTTCAATGATGTTCTATTGCTGGTAACGGGTACCAGGCGCTCTCCATATGAAAGTACGGTGAGAATCAAACTGCAAAATAAACATGGACTTGTTGGAAAACATCACACAAGTCCAATGTTGCGGTGTCTATAATGCATGCTCTCTACTCCAGGCTAACTTAGGCGACATTGAGTTGCATTAAGTGGAACACATCTGTCAAGTCTACGAGCATATATACCAATCTAACCTAAGGGTATGTACACGGTATGCCTTGAAACTGTTGTAAAACTGGCTGAATAGAGCTGACGAGATAGGTCTGATCCTGTGTTCCGTCTGTTTCTTTTGGCAGTAACTGCAAAACATAGGTCCTCCTTCGGCATTGTATCCTAGGGGCGATCTATGTTGTAACACCTAATCACAATACCATCATCTTGGAATCGTTGCCAAGGACTGTAGATGACACTCTGGGTGATTTCGAGTTCTTTGGATAATTCCATCTTGGTGTGCCCACATTCCAGACGGCCCATAATAATAACATTAAAAAAATATCTAAATGTGCCCTTTGTGTCATAACTATACCTTTATTACACTGAAATAATTATAAAGCGCTAGCGAACAATTTTACTTATTTACCTGTATACCTTATATATATTTCTCCCTTACTCTCTTGTCATTGTGACGGACTATCAGTGTCATCTAGTAACTTCCTGCAATTTGCGCATGGTTTTTGAAGATGTGTGTAGTCATTTTACGGGTGTTATATATTTATTTTAGATTTCGATTTCTTCGACACTCTAAATTATCCTTTATTTAAAACATTAAGGTCGTTTTTATTCTTAATTTCAATTTTTAATTTTTATCTGTATACGTATAAAGTTATAGAGTAAATTTTCTCTGTACAATAAATAAATTTTTTTGCATTCAAATGAATTGTTTTTATCTTAAATACATGTAACAGCGCTTTAATACTTTTATGCACATTTTTTAAAGAAAATATTTAGAGTTTCTTAAAATTACAGGGTTTTTTTATGTTGTTAAGCATTTTCTTAAATTTATCGTATGTCACATGTATTTTTTGCACGATTTTTTGGGCGGTTTTCAAAGGACTGTATATACGGTGTTGGGTGTATATGCATATGTATATATTGTTTTATTTTCAATTACCAGGATTACAAAAGACCACTACATCACAAGGGGGTAGAAACAAATGCCAATAAAACAAACAAAACAGGAAATAACAACGTGGCAAGAAAAGTCTATGCACCCAATAAGTCACTAGCTTACCAATAAAGATCGCACAAAGAGGAGATGCTGGGCAGCGCTGAATATGTTCAGCATTCATGTCCTTCTGAATATCACAGAGCGTACAGAAATGAGTCTGTGGAACATGCATTCGATGAAGATATTTGGAGACTGTCGTGTTCATTAGCCAAACGAAACTCGGCAACAGTTTTAAGTCTTGGCCACATGGGAAGATCTTTAAGATTATTCCACCAGATCTTATTGGGACTTCTCTCTGTGTATTGAAATCTTATTGGAAAATCTATCTGTGTATTGAAATCTTATTGGAATATCGCTCTGTGTATTGAAATCTTATTGGAATATCTCTCTGTGTATTGAAATGTTATTGGAATATATCTCTGAGTATTGAAATGAAGTGGAGATCATTTATCCTACACTCGTAAAAACACTAAAAGGAATGAACGGGTTTTTTCCAAGCACGAAGCAAAATATTAGCACTAACATGCATATAAGGTATCAAATGATATCTAAGATCTTCGTAGACACCTTTGCCACGCAGTGGTCTGTGAAGTTGTAAGGCAGTTTAGCTGTGATCGCGTTTGTGTAGAAATACCTCCCTTGCTCAATGAATCTTTTAGTATAAAGACAATTTGAAGCATCTTAACTTAGCCCAATCTTTCTTTCTTTTGAATTTATTTGTTTACCCAACGTTATGTTGCCAATCGTCATCGTCTACACGATGCCATAAGATTGAAATTTGGTAGGCGTGTTTCTTTCATGAAGTAGAGATCCTCTAAGAACGGATTTTAAGGGAATCGAACCTGAAGGAGCGTTATAAATAATAATTTCCATTTTGAACTACAGGACTTATAGACTTGAAATTTGGTAAGCATATTCCTTTGATGGAATAGAGATTCGCTACAAAATAGATTTTGTGAAAATTTATCCCCATGGGGATTTTCAGGGATTAAGTGGCGTAATGCATAAATGTTTTTGTTTTTAAACTCTTAGACATACTTGCTTGAAAATTGTTAGGTTTGATCTTTTCATGAAATAGAGATCGTCTAAAAAAGAGCTTTGCGAAAATCGATACCCAAGGGAGGTAGCGAGGGTTCAAGAGGAGTTATAGAAACAAATTCCTGTTTTTGAATTGTTAGACCCACATACTTGAAATTTGTGAAGCATGTTTCTTTTGTTTGATAAAGATCCCCTAAGACTGGATTTTACGGAAATCGACTCTTGGGGTGAACAGAGGTCTACTGAGGCGAATTAGCAAAAAAAATTTCCCATTTTTGAATTAATTGAACTATAATAATGAAATTTGGTTTGCATGCTTCTTTTGTTGAATTAAAATCCGGTAAGAACATTTCGTTTGTAAAATCGACTCTAAACGGATTTACGGGACGTATTAATAGTATGAAATTTCGTTTTGGCTCAATTAGATCCAGACTTAAAATTTGGCTCTCATGTATATTTTAAGGAGTCGAGATTCATTGAAAACTAGTTTTGCGGAAATCCACATAATTATTGTGTTACGAGAGCGCAAAAAATCCTTATATTTCAATTTTAAAGATTATTAGAAATTATTAATTAGAAGTTCTTTTATTTTTATATCAAGAAGTGAGTGTTACAGATATAAGTATTTATTTCGATACAATCGAATTCTTAATACTAGGACTTTGATATCAATAATTTATGTGATATATTCAATATATATATATTTATACAACGTTATGAAATACCCAGCAAAATATTTGGGTAACGGCTAGTAAAATATATAAAATGATATTTTTTCCTGACATATAAAAACTACTTCTAATTTTTCTTTTTAAGTTCAACGTTTTTTTCTTCCCATTTAGCTGCTAAACCAGCTGCTAAAAAGTATTTGACAGAAAAAGTTCCACGTCTTTTTTAAAAAAAATACCTATAAATGCGGGGTGTGTGCCATGCTTAATGGAACATTAAACATACATGAAGTTTGCTTTGACAATCTTAAATTACCGGAAAACTTCAAAACTGTTCTCGGAAAGAAATAGTTTCTTATTTTGAAGACAAATAAAAAGATATTAGTTATAAAACACTCGTTGTGGGTTTAAATTTGCTTATTATTTCATGAAAGAATACGGAGATAGTGTATGAGTAAAATTTATTTTGAGCTTATTTATATTAATTTTTCCATTGCTTTTTGGAAACATAAAACGACCGAGGTAGATTATTGGGAATAGAATCTCATTGATCTTCTGCCAAGTAATAGAATAACAATTTTCCATTGTCTACCTTAATTTAAGATGTCCAATTTTCGATGTCATAAATGTATTTTAGAAAGAAGTTTGGTGATATTTATTTTAAAAATTTCTCCGTAAAATTCTGTTTTTGAAATGAATGTATGGTATCATTTACAGAAAAATAGCAATAGATGGAAGATTGTTCTCTAGATGCCATAAACAGTTTCATTCTTGTAGCATAGTCCTTTTTTTTTATAAAAACTTCAATTTTTGATACTTATCTTATATATTTTGTACAATTTTATCTGAAATGGTCGCTGTTAAATGTATGGTGCTTATAATTGTTTGACATATATAAAATGAAGGTAAAATATACGGCCTGTTTGAATTACAGAATAGAAATTCGATACTATCTTATGGAATTAAAATATCTGCCTCTACTTTTTAAGGAATGCAAACTTATACATCAAATAGAAGATAATGCGATTATTCTATTTTTGTAACTTATGTAAAACGTGAAATTTGGTAATTTGTAATGTTTAAAAATAATTTATTAGTAGTCATCATGATATATATGTCAAATGTTGCATGCCTGATCTACTTATAAGACAAATCTAACAAGCTGGAGCAATGAAATGTCTTTATGCGCCTTAATGAAATGTCTTTACGCAGTTCAGAGACTCTGAAACCAATTAGAATCAACAAAATTAATATAAGAATAGTTCAAGATATTATATTTCAAGCAGCCAATGAATTTCATCTCTTGTATAAAATCACTTTGAATTCTTTCGGTTGGAGCGGAAAAAGAACACTACTGTTCTTCAGCTCATTTCAGATAAGTGGAGTATATAAGGGACAGCAACATCTTCATATACGCTTTTAGTCGTATTTGCAATGAAAAAGGACCCCACTTAATCCACATCTTAGAATCTACTTATGTTGGACAAAAGAGAATTTCAGCTGTGAATCAGAGCGTCTCTTTTTGCAGAAGAGTTTCTGTTTCCATTACAGAGTGATTTGGGTCGGGTTCTGATTGTTAGAAAACAGAACATCACACGTTAAACATCTAACATTTTAGAAATATTTTAAGGCGATATGGTACCATCTTCACAATTTTTTTTATTTTTAATATTTGATACTTGGTTTTAATTGTATATCATAAAGGTTACAATTTAATAATAGTTTCATAGAAATTTTTTTAATTTGTTGCAAAATGTTTGTAAAATTTAAATTTTTTTACCTTTTTTAAGCATTTTTTTAATCTCTAAGGCTTTTTTAAATATGTCTTTTTCCCTTCAAACTATTTTTTTTCAAAGTACCTTATAATATACTACATAAATCTGTGCATGTGTTTTTTCTGCTGCTGCTCTTAAATTTTTTATTATTTTTTTTTACAGTTAAACTTCCGAAAATTCCCAAAGAAACATTAATTTTGATTTTGAAATTTTGTAGAAAAAGTACTAAACATGTTAGAGCTAATTCCATGTACTGTTTTACAAAACATACATTACAGAACATGTATTAGAAATTTCAAATCCATACTTCAATTATCAAAAAAGCCTTAGGGTTTTGAATAACAGTATATGTACAAAAATTCAACATGGAGAAATATGAGTTTGAAGTTTTCATTCAATGAATGGCATAATATAATATTCATCGAATAGTCTGAAACTTTTATGAATTGTTAATTAGTTTATTTAAAACTACTTACCATAAAGAATTACACAAATGTAGAACAATTAAACAGTATACTGCCATAATGAATATATATAAAAAAAGGAATGAAAGATCAATATTTCATAAAACTTTATCTTAATAATTATAAAAATAAATAAATACACAAATTTCAGAACTAATTCCATGCTCAGATCTAATGCACAACATGTACAAAAGATATTTATGCCTTTATTTTTATTTCCATGATTTTAAAAGCCTTCACATGTTAAATATTTTCCCCAATAAAAGCAAAATCAAATAGCAATTTATAGGTAAAATACATGAAAATCTAAGAACTGTATATGTGCATTTGTTTAAATAATTATCTTAAAATATTTTAAGAATGAAAATGTTGAATCTAGCACACATGGGATATATATATATCACCAAAAACAAATATATAAAAATGAGAGAGTTTTTCTATTTTTGCGAACTAGATTTTGAAATATCTGAGTTATCAAAATGAGATTTAGTATTTGTGCTTTGGTAGAACCCGTTTTGAAGTTTTAATTTCATTCATAATAATATCATAAAAAGCACGCACAACTTTTAAATCTTGACCAAATCCATTTGATCTTCAGTAAATAATTCTCAAACTAGAATTTTTGCGTGGATTGCACAATTCTTCCTTAAAATGATTTATTACTGCATATATAATGTCAATTTCATTGATGCACATTAGAAAAATAATTAATTCATTTTTTATCAGGCTCTTTTCTAGTAGGTAATCTGAAATGTAGTTGTGGTAGTTGTTGTTTCGCATCAAACATTGCTCCATTACTTAATGAAAAATGCAGGTAAAGCTTTGAAATTTTGCAGGCATATTTATAAAGATTCGGAGTATGAAATAAACCAATATAATTTTTTTCGACAGTTTAATGATTTTTAGGGTACCATATCGCCTTAAGAAAATCGAGTTTCATTATTTGGGGTTGAATCTATCTGCGTAATCATACTGATTTGTTCAATCTCTCTGGGTGGATATACTGATCTGGCCTCTATTCTTGATGAATATCTGGAGCATCAAGGCTTAGAGAGAATGGTATTATCATATAGATTTCGTGAACTATATTCGATAGAGAATCTTTGAAAATACTTTGAGAAATGTTTGTTTGGAAATTATAATCATTCTTGATTCCATAAGCTTTTTCCTGGCTGATAAACAAGTTGGAGTGATTGGTTGCTTGTTTATTATCACTTTGTTTCAAAGTAACATGAGGGCTATTTCCAGTAGACCACGTAAATTTGCACCTTGATTAAGTGAATAGAACATCTCTTGAGCTGTGTGGCATTCCACTCTCCAAAATTCCCTATTATGTCAACTTGAAGAGTCTGATTTTAAACCATCTAACACAAAGCCAAGACTCAACTCCGACTACAAATGCGTGACGATTCCCTACTCTGCTATCACGGTCACGTAAATGAGATGGAACCATGATTATTCCATGTATGGTGTGGCTTCCTGTTCTAGTACCCTAAAATATAATTATAAATATAGAACAATTTCATGGTACTAGTGTATTAGGACAAATTTCTTGGCATGGACAAATTTCTGATTCAAATCCGTTTTTATCTTTTTTTAATAACCTAAAAAATCTTTGATTCATTTTTGATTACATAGTTACTTTTGGAAAATTCTTACTTATAAGTCATGCATGATATTAAACATATTTTTTAAAAAATGAATAAACGATTGTTTATGTATAATTTTCCAATTTATATATATTCCATTAATTTATTTATAAATTATTCAAAAATAACTATTTTTTCCTTAACGTTTGGGGCCAACGTACCTATCAATTGCAAAAAAAAAAAAACCAAAAAAAAACAACCCCCGTTTTGTATGATATTAAAATTAAGCGTAGGAGGGAAAATTTTTAATAATTAGTAAGGCTTTAGTTGTTAAAATGGAAGCAGACGTATTTTATTGTAAGTATATATATTTCATCATTAATATTTTGATCATAACTTATTTTTCGTTAAAATCATTATGCAGGTAAAGAAGTAAAACAATGCTTCTTCTTCAGTAATGTTGACAGTGTATGTAAATATATTTCTAGACAAAAAACATGGGGTAAATTGCAGCAACATCATTAGAATACTGTTAATCAAAACTTACGAGTACTTAGATTTCTTACAATCAGTGGAAAACTGATATCATAAAATTTGACTCATAAAATCACGCCCGTAATAAATATATTCCTACATTATGTTTTTGATTATAACGATTGTATCTTTAATACGCAGGTATAAAGCAATAAAGATGAATTACATCAAAAGCTGAACTTAATTATTCATTAATAATTAATTCTAAATTATGTGTGCTAAATTTTGTTATTTCTCAACCTGTAAAAAAACTGTTTAAGCTCATGTATCTTTAACAATCGGGGACAATCATGTAAACGAAAAGAGGAAATAATGTGAAAATAATTACAGTACACAAGATATAAAGTATAACATAAACTATTTACTTTAAGATCTCTTTAATATTTGAAGTAAAATTAGCTGAAGTTCAACTTCATTTAAAAGTAAAAACACGATACAGAAATATTGACTCATGCTTATACCTTCACTAATGGAATACAAATATCCCCACTAATGACAAATATTATTAGATTGTATACAGCTTCTCAAAATTCCAACGAAACTCTTTTTTTTGTTGTATTTATTGTAAAATTTCAGAATATTGCATTGAAACTATTGCAAAAAGTTCTGAGAGAAACAAGTGTAATTATCATTTTAATCAAATTACTATTGTCTGTTATATCATAAAACTCATCTTGGAGAAACAGATCAAAATTTTTACAATGTTAAAGATATTTCCAAGGACATGTAAATCGAAGCCACTACCGCTAAACAAATCAGTAAAGTATGAGGAAAATTCCCAGGAGCTCATTTCACTGAGATTTTGTAGGATCTTTCCCATTTTATTAGTAGATATTATTTGATACAAAATGATCCAACAGTCTATAAAGCAAAAATATAATCTTTATCATACTTCAAAATTTAAAATTATTGGATGTGAATTCGTTATTTAATCTTTCATTTACATGCTCTTCTTGTAATTGAGTGTAAACTGGTGCATGGAATCTTGATGTTTCATTGTTGAGAAGACCATCAGACACGACTTTCAATTATTAAAAAATGATTTATTAAACATGGTACATCTTTTGATTGGATCTGTGTTAAATCCAATACAACACATTGAAAATATATATAATAGTTTGACTTCCCCAAAATATCTGAAGTCACGAACCATTTTAAAAGATTTTCACTCTATTCGAAATTACAAGCAGCACGCTGCATCATATTCTAATATGCTGGAAGACATATTAGAATATGATGCCCTTAGTATCTCAAACTGGAACGCTGGTTTGTGATAGATAATAGCAACAACTCCATTTTAAATGTGATTCGTAAAGCTACAACTCACATCTTATACAGGATTCGAAGAAAACATACCAAATCAGAGAATTTTTCAACTTGGCTTAAGATGTGTGATTGATATATTTCCCCAAAGTTTTTCGTTTTTTCCTACCAATACTATTTACATTTTTAACAAATCTTAATGATGTTAAAAAAAACTTGTATATTGTCTCTTACTTTAACTAATAAAGTAAACTAGAGCAATCAACATGCAAAAATAATAATTTTATAAATACACTTTAGAGGCAAATTTCGACTAAAGGAAGAAACATTAATTATGCATAGGGTTTTGTAAACATATCAGCCTTTTTTACAAAAAAAATATTTAATGAATTGAATATTTAATTTTTAGTTACCATGTTTATCATTATCAATTTGTTTTTTGAATAAAAAATGTGTTTTTTTAAACAAACTTTGTTATGTGAATTTTATTTAATTATTTATATAGAAATATTGTCTCATAGATTTATGAAGGAGATTTTTTTGAAGAATTTTTTTCTACTTCTCAGAAAATGCCCTGATTTATTTTTTATAAAAGTTTAAAATTTCACTCAAGTGGAGTAACAGTGCACGAAGTAATAGAGTAAAAAATCATACAGATAGATGTAGAGGAAAATATACAGAAAAAATTGTTTACTTAAGAAGGCACAAGTTTAAACATAGACATAATAAAATATGAATTGTGTTAAAAAATATTCAAAACTTAAATTTCAATTTAGTTACCGTTGATTAACTAGGATTTAACGCTATCGTATACCCCGGATCATTTAAGTAGTAAAATTAATATTTTTTTCAAATCATTGCTTTTAGAGCCATTTCTAAGACTATCACTACTTTAGAAAAACAAAACACCTATAGATTTTGGTTATGATTTGTAATATAAAATGAATATTACTCTATAGATAGTTGAGTTCACAGATGTCTTCATTAAGAAAAATATTTCCAATTACGTATAATGAAATTTGTTGAAGTTTGCTCGCTTTTCTCTAACAGAACTCGAATCATTATCAAATTTAATTGAGGTAGTTAATCATAGGTAAAATGAATAATATAGTATAATCATACCGACTGGAAAAGTTGAATACTACTGCATTTATATTTTGTATTTTTCATCTACTAATTGGTAATTTGGCAATTAAATATTTCTTAAACTTTTTTTCAAAACTTTTATTTATTTATTCTCAATTTTTTCATCACTCGATCAAGAATAGCTTGTGTTTGGAAAAAAACAATTTTATTTCACCTTCAACGGTTTAAAAATTTTAATTGTAGACCATATTTTACTGTCTTAAAATATTATACTTATAAATTTGATCAGTACTCAAACAACACAACTAAGCTATTCTCGTACATTTAAAGATATGAATAATGATATTTTGAATTTAAAAAACTAATTTACGCAATACATGAAATAGAATCAAGAAATCTTCATTTTATAACTTATAATATTTAACCGCATAGTGTAAATATTTTTAAGGAGAAAAAAGACATTTTTGAATTAAAATGTACAAAACATAGGTATCAATTTTTCACCTTTTTACCGATTTTTTCCTTCTTCGTTATCAATCAAAGTTGAATCAAAGTCATTTTTATAAAGGTTTCCTTTGTATTTTAGTTTTAATGTTAGTTGTTATTAATTTAAACCTTTTAATTGACTTTTATGAGAGTTTTTAAACTTTTAACATTTAAAATTAGCATGTTGTCTATTGTCATATGTCTTCATAAATAATATCTAAAACCAAAATATATATAAGAACTAGATATAGACACATGTATAGATATAAGTTATAAGTGAAGAAAAAAATATTTTAAATTTTATACTTTAATACACAGTTTGTTACTTATATTAGGTATGTTTCTAGGTGATATAATTTGAAGCAAGTTGTTAGATATAAGTCAACCTCATGATCTGGCCTGTAATATTTAGTTTCTGTATGGATCCTTTTTCCGAGATTGTTTTTCTAAGAAATCATACACAACACTGCCACGAAAGTTTAATTTTAAAGTAAATTGTCTGGAGTACTTCTAAAAAATATCTTTCAGGGAGAGAAAGCGGATTTAAAAGAAATCCAGTGCGTCTTTTTCTTACGTCTTTCGAATCATGTTTGTTTTTTCAACAGCCGATCTATGAGGTTTCTTTGTCTATGTTCAATCTACGAAAAATCTCAGAATTTTCCAAGATCACATCCACCTCCTCTCAATTTAATTTTTCTCCTTTCTTTTATATCTTATTTATAATATTATAGTTTCATTATTACTCATTAACACAGATGCAGTCATACAAAAGCTTCACCACCAACACTTTTCCTACTCTTTGTCTCGGAAAGAGGTTCCTTACATATATATATATTTCCTTACATATATTTCCTTACATATATTTCCTTACATATTTCCTTACACATTTCCTTACATATCCTTCAAAAAAAAAGAGCGAGCAGAGCAATCATGTTTCTATAGACTATTTTTGTAATTTTTTTGATGCACATACACAGTGCGTTTGGAAATCAATTAAATGATTAAAAAATTAATAAAAAAAGTAATGTATCAGTAACAAACTTACAAGGAAATATCAAATATGACATTGCCTGTGCTAGCTTTCAAAAAGACATCGAATTCATTGGATTCGTTTGAAAACATGGCTATTATTTTAAGCAAATATATTTAAAGAAGGATATTTAAACGTATTATTATACAAAATGTTGTAAAAAAATTAAAAATTCATTTTAATGAACAGAATACGTTTGGAAATGAAATTTATGAATAAAATATTACCACAGTTAATAATTTCACAGTATTGTTTCATACTTCCATATTTCTTTGTCAATTAAAGTAGAGATCTAGATTAAGAATTTATATATATATAGTCGGAACCCTTATTTTAACGAATTTTTCACTTTCCCTGATTCAAATGAAAGCAACCCTCTCCCGTTGACCCCCTTGCCAATTGGCACTAACAATTCCTATTTAACGAATAATAAACCCCGAATTAACGAATTGTTTGAACAGGTGAAAAGAAATTTATTAATTTGTATCAGAAAAAAATTGATTTTCTTTTCAAAAGACGCATCCCATTTGTCCGAAACAGAAAAGGACTTTTCATTTTAAGCAGCAAGTTTGGATGGCTCGATGGGAAAGAACGCAGACCATTATTAGACTTTAGTGGTGATGATGAGTCATAAGTATGATCTACCGAGTGAGTTTTGAATAGGACAGGGAATTCTGTTCTTACCTCATCTCACTCACAAATCAGAGGATATTTTAAGATTTTTATCAATTATGATACATCTGTTGACGCCCTACCTATCATAGCAACTGAAATTCAAGAAACTGTTGATTTGTCGGAGACAATGGATAGGGATTCTGATGCAGAATTTGATAATAAATTTTTTATGAAAAATTTTACACATTCTAATGCATTAAATTGTTTGTGGAAACTGTGAAATCATACCTTACGCAACAGGATATATAGGGTTACAGAATTTTCTTTTATGCATTAAGTAAAAAAATTAACTCTTTTGAGTCAGGAATCAAAAAGATTTTCTGTCATCTCTCCACCAGTATTTTAAAATTTCTATTTAACTGGCGTTTAATAATTCACTAATAGTATTTTTAGCTGATGAATAGAAGAGTAAAATTTCTAACTATGGATATTTTTTGTGTAGTTACTTATTATAGGATTTGAAAAGGTAGTACAAAAAATGTGTTTGTTATGATCCCGATTTAAGGAACAAAATGCCGACTTGTATATATATATATATATATATGCAGTCAAAATTTCTCTAAAAGAGAGAGATGAATAAACAGGATCAAAACTGAAAAGAATTGAAATTGTCAGATAACCAGACAATAGATTTTAAAAGGATATATGAAAAATCTAAATAATAGAGTTAAATATAAAAAGTATAAAAGTACGGATGCTACAATATTATAAACATTGCTGACTTAGGACAGCTTATATATAAATCTTAACATAATATCTTAATTATTCATATACATATATATATGAATCATTAAGAAATTATATACCAATGAATTCATAGACTTGTAAAAGCAAAGCAGCCCAATACAGGAATGAAAAAATGCTCAAATCCACCACACAACATTAGGTCCACAAAGTCAGCTTGATAGTGGTCCAGCTGTAGAGAATATATGTATTCCACACACAGGTTCAACATTTGTACAAACATATGTCAACATTTACACGACTATATTTTAAATTCTTCAGGTATCCGACTACCCTAGAATTGTGAATTTTGCCAAAAGTTGCCAAATTTGTTTTATAATTTTATTTTATAGGACATCTTATTAGCTTTATAAAAATACCAAGTGTATTACTTTCCGTTCACTAGAACAAAAGCTTTAAGTGTTTTAGTAAAAATATATGTGTGTCCTTATTTTAAGCAATATGTCATACTTTAAAACGCGTTGTACTTGAAATGTGATTTTTTGAAAATAATCAAAAGGGGGGCCAGCGATTGCTAAAAAAGTTTTGAAAATAATTAACTGAAATTTTTTGTGTATGATCTGTATAATAGTAGAAATGTTTTAATTTTCAGATTGATCGTTTGTTTTATTACAAAATTTACAGTCCTTTATGTGATAATAATCACTGTTTTTTAAGCAATTTCATATAGTAACTGAGATAAAGGGTCCTAGTTTTTGTAAAAATTAAAATATCTCTTATCCTGAAGGTCATTTTTACAAAGAATAACATAGCAACAAATCAGAATTGAAGAATGGACCGCGTAAATGTTATTTTTTGTCATTGTTTACCCATTTTTTCCCGTTTTAGTTATAATAATTTATTTTTCTCTTCTCAATTTCAGCATATTTTTCTTTAAATGTACTAAAAAAATCTAAAAACAACAAAAAAATCCACATATCTCCATTTTTTTAAAAAAAGTGTCGCAACCAGTCGAATACCTAAATGCCCTATCTAATTTTTTGCACCAATCCAAAACTTTTTGCATGAATTTGGTTTGCATCTAATATCAAATATTAAAATTATAATGTAAAAATTTGGATCTTTTGGATTAATATGGCATTAGTGAGAGTTGCGATTGCTGTAGGAGAGATGAAAAATTATTCAAAATTGAACACTATTGTTCAATTTGATGTATTCTTAGGATGCTGTTGGGTGAGTTTTTGATGATTTAGGTAATAACAATTTGCTGCATATTTAAGTATTTGGGTTGTTTGTGAATTGATGGTTTTAATGTATTTCAAATTGCTGAATGTATTAGGCTATTAATTTGAATTTTCAATTCCCCCCCCCCGTTTATACTTTCTTTTTAAAGATAGGTGCATTATCTTTGATAATTCAGTTATATGATACCAACTCCTGAGTGAGTGAATATTAACGTCTCACTGCCAGCTACACGAGGGCTTATGGCGACGGACCGCGTAATTTTGAACCATGGTCAAGTGACGCGGACGACACCTCAGCTGACATCACTCCTAACTACACACCACACCAACGGAAGGACGTTTAAGCTCTCGACAGGTTTAAGGTGCATCGCTACCCTACACGGTGGGTCTTCATTGGTACTGGGCTCGAACTCATGACACGCTAGCCTTGATCCGATACCTTGACCACTTGGCTACCGAGGCCACGATACCAGCTCCTGGGAAATGTGCTAGGTCTGCAAAGGTAGAAATACCAATCCGCAGCTCCATTAGAGAGGGCGAAATTATATTATGTCTCTTTAGATGTTTTAGAATTTTATCATTTTCATATTATAATATCATTCAGAATGCGATGGAGAATAGTGTAACTTTTTAGGTATTAACTTTTTTTAATTTTAAATTGTTGAGAATTTGGATATTTCTAGATTAGTTACCAAATTGCAATAGGGAGAAGGTTGGCGCCCTCAAGCTAGTTTAACCCCATCTATCTGGGTTACACTGTATAATGCACTGCTTGACAATTGCTATGGAACAAGTAATTTATGCAAAATTGCGTCTCAGACAGCTAACGAGTAAAAGTAAATTGGCAGAGGGCGTGGTAGACCAGGACTCATTATCTGTATTAAAGGCAGAGCATACAAGCTAATGATTCATACGAAAATTCATACCGTCAGATGTTTAACGAAACTAGTGCAGGTTATTATAAAAATTTCTTCTGTAAAATTCTGTGTGGTTCTTGCAATAATTAAGAGCAAAATGTTAAAAAAAGACATCATTTGAGAGACAACGATCGTGGGCGAGGAGTTTAACGACTGGAAGCAGGTCAAAGTGTCACCACTGTGGCAACAGTGGTGTCGTGGTAAGAACACAACACCTCTAGAGAATCGTTATGTAGCCATCGTGGCAAAAAGGAATATAAATGTTACTCCTGTCCGAATAGCTGACAACCTTGCAATCGCTACTGGTACGCATGTTTCAGCAAGAATCATCTCACGGTGATTAATTCAAGTTGGTTTGTATGCATAAAACCTTTTCTTCGCAACCAACTTCAACCACGCTATCGTCGAGAGAGGTTACGCTGGTGTATGTAGCATGTTAGTTGGGATCAGCGAAATTGGTCTAGTATGATGTTCCCCGACGAAGCTTGTTTCAGTGTGACAAAAGGCTCTGGCCACCAACTACTGTGGAGAGAATGTGGAACACGTTATGCACAAAAGTTTGGTTGTGAATGTGATCGGTACGACCCAAGCATGATGGTGAGGGCAGGCATCATGCACAATAGTAAAACACCTCTTCACATCTTTAAGCAAAGATGCGTTGCATCACAACGGTATTGCATATAGATTATTATAGGGGTGCTGTGCAGTTCTAGACTTTCTCTTTAAGGACAATAATGCGCAGCCACACAGAAGCGGTGACGTATAGGACACACTGCAAAATGAAAATATGCTTCACATGCAATGGCTTGTTTACTCCCCCGACCTAAATCCTATTGAGCATGCCAGGGATGACAGACCTGTTGCACAAATAACTATCCCTTCCGTACATTGCAAGAGCTCAAAACTGCCTTGAGGCAAGTGTTGGACAATATCCCCCAAGGATTCCTCTATAGTTTAGTGAAGAGCATGGAGAACAGATGCAATATGTGCATTAGTGTTCGTGGTCTCTACACACATCTTACTAAGGTACTCATGACTGCATCATTCTGACCTGATTTTTTTTGTGGGGTTGTTTGGCAATTTTCCAAGGAGCATCTTTTTTTTATTTTAAAATTTATTATTCGATGTGGCGATATCTGTACCATTTTGCATGCAATAAATATACATCTTCCTTACTAAATAAGTACCCAATTTCATTTCTTCAATCATTGCCTATTCTTAATTATTCCGAAAAACGTAACTTTTTCTCAGCATTTGTCCAGCAGTGTGTACAAATAACGCAATTTCGGGATAAGAAAAACATATTAAACTTAATAAAGTAACACAAAACTTTACAAGTACGATACAATTAGCATGCATTTTGAAAAGTACATGATTTTTACATGTTTGAACATCAATACTTTATAGGCCTGTTTGCTTTATTCAAGCTCTACATCTTTTTGGCACGGGATACATCAATTTTACTAGAAGCTCTTTTATGACCACATATGCTTGAAGGAAAGCAGATAAGAATCAATCAACTCAAGTTTGTTAGAAAACTTTTTCTTCCAAATATCATAACCAACTTTATACCATTGATTCATTATATAATTAAAATCTAGAGGCGTGTCCTGGTCAGCTCGTTCTGTTCACATTATTGTCTTCGAATTCTTTCCAAATTACTTTTTACTGTGATGTAGAGCATTATTAACCTGAAAAATCCGTGATTGATCTCAAAAAGATTCCCTGCTAAAAGCAACAATTTATTTTGGATCTTTCTATATTATTCCATAGTATTCCCTGGTTTTCCCCTGTTCTTATCACGATTTAAAGTGTTCTAACAATACTAGAAGACATGTAGTTCCATATCATCACTTTTCTCGGATTCTTTATTCTGGGCTTTATACACTGAGAGCTAAATTCTTTATAAATGTGCCGTATCACATAGGCAATGTTTTTGTTATTTGAAATACAAAACTAACCTTCATCTCTAACTATTAACTTTTATAAGCCTTTTACAATCGATAATGAAGGATCATTTGCCTGCGCCAATCTAGCAGTAATGATTTTAGACGACCTTTGAAGACTTATAATTAAATTTTTAACTGTCTTCTTTTCACAGTTCGTGGACATACATTCACATTCGATATCAAAATCCATTATTTTAAAATCGGTGGTAAATTAAGCCGTTTATTTAAACTGAAATCGTGGGCAATAACCTGTCTTCACGTATAGTTCTTTTTCTTCGATTGTCCAGATGGCCTCCTGTTCGCAATAGAGTCCGTTGTCCGTTTCAGAATTTTTTTTTGAACATTCTCATGATAAGAAAAGTTCTCATAGTATTTAGGATGCAATTTAGCGAATAAAATTAAAAATTTTCTTCAAAAGTATTAGTTTGTCTTCCATTATAACGCCGAAATAAAAACTTACCCTTAATTGAAATATGATTCTCCCACGCACTTCTAATTGTAGTATAACCAACTACTTCTATTACACTAAAACATTATGTACATTCTATTTCCAACCCTTCTCACTACTCTCCTCTCTAATTAGTTTGATTGAATGAATGAGTGAAAAATACGTCACACTGTTCAGCTACACGAAGGCTTTTGGTGACGGACCTCGTAATTTTTAAACATAGTGAAGTGACGAGGACGACACCTGAGCTGTCCAACCCCTTCTCCTAACTACCACACCAACGGGAGGAAGTTTGAGCTCTCGACAAATTAAAAGTGCATCACTCCCCTACATAGTGGGTGTTCAGTGGTTCTGGACTCGAACTCATGACACGCCAGCAATGATCTGATACCTTGACCACTTGGCAACCACGGCCTTTCTAATGGTTTGGAATAAGGAATCATTTATGTATAATTGGTTGAAAAAAACGATAACTTATTATTACAATTATCTTGTCCTTGTCTCATCGTGTTTTTTTAAATATTGATAAAACTATTTACTGTAGATAAACTTAACAAAAAAAATTGAAATAAACATGAAAAAATACATTAGAACCAATAACAATAGTTAAGAAAGTGCGATAATTTCATAACGAAAAATAAAGTCAAACACTAAAACTAGGTAAGGAATTGAGTGTGTCCAGGTCTTTTTTGCCACCACTGTATTTCTATATTCTTATACATAAAAAATAATTCACTAAATAAAAATAATTCCAAAAATTATAATTTTATACTTCTTTCAAATTTGTTATGCGAAATAGGTTTAGGGAATACAAAATGTATATATAGCCTATTATAATACATTTTTAGCATCACTGTGAGTTAGGTTAGCATCATTCTGTCATATTTTTGTTAGAAGATGAATACCGTAATGATAAGTATTCTGAAGATTGGAGGTAAAATATCTCGCGAATGGTAGTTTTCCCGTGGTCAAGATCATCAAAATTTTCTCGGTAGAAGAAATTAGTCAACTGATAAGTTGTAGATGCCATATTAAGAGAATGGGGGGGTTGGGATAAACTCTCTAAACAAACCTCAGTATTTTTTGACGAATGAATGACAGAAGTAAGGCAACTCACGTTTTCTTGAAGGTGAATAACAACGAGTTTATTCCGTCTGGCAGCACTCTCTTGCCAACAATTTCTGACATCTGCGGTTCACACATGCCTAAGGAATCTCCCCTTATGATTTGCAAGCGTTTTGATTATGTAATAGCAGGTAAAATGATTTCGATCTCGTTGTACTAATTTAAGATTAGTTAAATGTATTTAGATTTCTTTTAATTATATGTCCTTCGTGTCTATATAATATTGTCGTATTAAATCTAATTAAGATATATGTAAATAGAAATATAAGCTTCTCTTAGCCTAAATTATTTTTTATGTATTCTTTTATTAACCTCACAAAATTGTAAAGTTCTAAACTTAAAAAGCGCAGAATTATGATAGTTTTTCGTTTTTAATCACATCCCTTGGCAAACCAAAATTTTTAACTTATTTACCTCCAGAAGTATAAAATAACCAGTTTGACTTCATTTAAAATGCTAAGGCCTTTTTACTATAGTGTCTAATGCTTTGAATTTATTTTTACCTGGTGCTAATAGTATATGTAAAACAAAAGTTTGAATGTCATTTTAAATTAAAGCAATACTTATTTTTTTTTTAAAAAAAACTGAACTCAGAATTCATTTTTTAGGGAATTTTTAATAAGCTTTCATAAAAAGAAGTGTTGTACAAATATCAATCATGTTATCACAAAACCCATACCAACTTTGGTTACACATAGTTTGACGTACTTATAAATCAAATTTCCTGCGTGTACGCAAATGTTTAGGGGGAAAGTGGCATTTTAAAATCACTTAAAAATTTGTGAGTTTTTCCCTTAAAAAAATATATGGGTAGCTTTTTATGAAAGTTTGAACGCATAATCTGTTTTATATAGTATACACACATAAAAGGCAACTAAATAAAATTTGGAAAATCCTTAAATTAAACATTTTTGCATATGAATCGTACCATGTTTCCTAGATAAAACGGTTTCTTTTCTGAATCACGAAGTAAATCTATAAAGGAAGAGAGAGAAAAAAAATACTTTTTTTAAAATTGATATAAGGATTTATAGAGATTTTTAATTAATAAATTGATGGGTTTTTTGTGACAGAGTTAATCGACGACGCTAGGCTTTTTCGTGACAAATGCGGTTGGGAGTCTACTCAAATACCGGCAGTAGTAGAAGGCGGACTTAATGATTTATATGTGTATCATGCGCTTTCACTGAAACGAGCATTATAGCATGTAATCCATTTTTATCTCATGTTGCTATCCGTTAATAAACAAAATGACTTCTTTGTTTACTTGGAAAGCGAGAAAACATAGGAATTAAATTACAGGTGTTTTTGTTCACCTGTAGTAAACTTACCTAAAACCCAACTACCCTTCTTTCAGGTGTGACTCATCGTTCCCAGCTGTCTTTTGATTGTTGTTTGATGAATGTTACAGGCTTCAGGTAATTCTAGCCCATTTGAATTTAAAATTTTATTTTGATTTGATCAAGAGCTTCTTCTCGAATTAGTGAAATAGGACAACTAGTGATATTAACAGTTTATGTCTCCTGATCTGGAATATCAAAGCCATCGATGACATAAAGAGTTAATTATTTAACAGTAGCAGTTGCATATTACAGCTGTAGTGTCTTTATTGAATTCAAGCTTCAAGCTTTGGCTCTCTTGAGCTTTAACACTTGAGATATTACACCGCACTCAGATGCTTTTTACAAATGAAGTTCTATCAGAAACATCATGTATTTATATGCTCCATTTATGTATTCTTTTTTTCTATATTTTTTACCAGCGCCAATTCTTGTCATCAGTTCTATTTCAAGTTATATCCCCCAAAACAAGTAAAACATGTATATATATGATATACTTTAACTCATTTTGAAATCTAGGCTATATGTGCTTCCCTTTAATCTGCAGAATTTTACTCATGAACGTTACAAAAATAAATTATTACTAGCTTAAGGGTATTTTAAATTTTTAAATATAATGTAATGCGTATTTTGGAAAGGGTTTTAAATAGAAACGTGCAAGAGATTTAACGGAAATTCAATCTTGTTTAGAAGTTAAATTTAGCGTATCGGTAAACAACTATTTAATACATTAAAAATTCTTTGCTTTGATGAATACAGAATGAGGAAAACGGATTTATACGAATAATGCTCTAGAATTCATCGTTGAAACTTTCCAGGGGGCTCTTTATGGTTAACTTTCCTGTAGTATTATTCCTCAAGCTAATGTAACGTTTGTTGGAATAAGATTTCCCACTACATTGTTTAAAGGATTAATAGTCTCTGTAAGGAGAAACAGAGCTTCAATTAATTAAAATGTTATCAAATTCTTAATTGTATAAGTGTATTTTTTTTAAATTTAGAGGAGTATATATTTCTTGAAAAATATTTTTCAAGATGCTATTAAATTTTGGTTAGTTTAAAATTTAATTTTGTCACGTTGACATCATTTTTGGCGAATTAAGGAAAATTTTGGTGAATTATGTCAAAACTTGAAAAGGTTTTTTCCCTCACATTTTAAAGCGCTCATTTGAGCTGAAATTTTCTATACATTATTGTTTTGAATAACAATACGATAATTTAATTATATCAAACTGAAATTAATTATTTAAAAAATTATAAATACAGGCATGTTGGCTTCATTTTTAGTGACTTGAGTCAAATCTTTGAAAGATTTTCTTTCCCTTCACTTTTCAAAGCTGAGCAGTTGAACTGAAATTTTATATACACGATTGTTTTGGATGACAATTCAAAACTTTATTGTTAATTAATAAAAATGAATTACCTCTTATAATGTGATTCTGTCATATGTATATACATATCTATATTAATTGTAACTATTTAACAAAAAGCAGCTAAAATAAATTTTTTCTATTAAAAGGTATCCGAACACGTTGAAAATGACCAAATTCAGTCATGACAGATATTTTTGTTTTTTATTTTATTGAATAGAGCTATTTTTTGACTTTACGAAACATACTTTATTTTGTTTCTACTCTACATAGAGGCCACATTACAATCAATTTTATTAAGTTATAAAAACCGGAAGTGGGGTTTTGATCTACCAGAAGTGGACATTTAAATTGTTCAAAATCTGTCATGGCGAGTTTGATAACTCAAAATATTACGAATGCATTTCTATAAAACATTTTGAACCTGATATTTACGTTATTTTCTAGAGAATGTACTAAAATATTTCTTATTGTATGAATACTTTTTGAGTTATGGCTTGTTATTTAAATAATGGTCTCATAAAAAGTGTAACATTTCTTATAATGTTTACTCAATCAGCTGAAAATTTTTCAAATTTTAATAAAAAACTAAAATTTAATTACATTTTTTAGATAAATGCATCTTATTTGTTTTAGTAATACTTTTACTAATATATATTCATTACTTTTTCTCTAACTGCTTTGAAGTCTTTCAAAAATATTGCTAAAATTTCACATATAATTGCGATTTTTGTAAAATTCAGGTAATTTATTTTAAATATTGATAGTTAAATATATAGTAATATTTATTGGTATTGAGTCCTAAAAGAGCATTTATAATGTTTTAGTATGCTATTTTGTTAAAAAGTAGTCTGAACGTGTCCAGATACCTTAATCTAAGTAGAAACGACTTAAAATATTTTTTTTTATATTTCTTGTAAAAGTTGACGAAATTCTTATTGTGAGGGCTAATCAATTAGGGTATTCATCAAATAATTTAGAAACAAATCAAGTAAAAGACAGCTTGCATCATCACACTATATTATACAGTGAAATTTTAGACAATATGTCATTTATCTTAGAGCGACCTGAAAGGTATCCAAATTCCAAAAAGAAACCTGAAAAAAAATTTTTACATTTCATTTCAAAAATTTAGTTTTAAAATTATAGTGTTACATATTTATTTCTAGCAGTGAATTGTGCTGAAATTAATGCTTATTTATCTCGATTCTTTCTGTAGAATATTTGTATTCAAACCTGCTAAGTGGAAATTTATACTAATTAAAGTGTTTGTGTATACATGCGATGTAGCAGAACGTAAAGAACCATGCGCGTAAAAATCAGTAACATGAAAATATGGAGAATGAGATTTTTTTCGATATTCTCTTTAGATTTTCCGTAAAATTCAATTTTTAAATGGTTCGTTGCTAGTAATATAACCTCCTTTATATTCTCTTGAGCTCGACAAATTATGTATTTCGTAGTTTTTTGGTAGTATCATTATCTATAATAATTATCGTTGCTTATGGATATATTCATTCAATATTTGTTCCTTGTGGCAGAATTACAACCCTCTCCCCTCACACTAAAGAATATTCTTTCAACATTTGCATTTAATTGTTTTCAAAATGGTTCGTGTTTTCTGAGCTGCTTTGCATTGTGTTATGCATTAATCTATGACAAAGTTCTTAATAGTTTTTAGATAGTTTTAAAATCTAAAACTAAATATATTTCATTTTATTCAAGTGTGATTTCAATGCAAATAAGTTGATTAACTAAGCTGAAAATACTAGTTTTTAACCATTGGCAATTTTTTAAACGTTTTTCCATTGCACTTTAAACTGTTTTCTTTCCAAATTATTCTTGTTTGGATCTGAGATGTTTCAAAAAATTTATTACGAATATAAAACACATTGAAGCAAAATGAAATCGGGTGTAAATCTTTTTCATTTTTTGAAAAGCTTTTTTTTTTCATTAAATTTTACACCTTTATCTCAAAAGCTATTAAAGATATTTGCATAAAAATTTCAACCTATCTTTTGGGTCATATGGACAACGAAATGAAGGAACAGCTTTGTTGTCCGTAAAATACTTTTTAATGTTTACAGGTATTCTTAGAAAAAACTAAGTTGTAAATTTATCGAAAAAGTCATATTTGTTCAAGCGTTATTCATAATTTAGTTACGTTAAATTTTTACTTAGTTTTTGGTGTATTTTATTCATCTTTTATTTTAGAACCTTTGAATAGGGAAATAGGATTACTGCATTTGAATTCTGAGTAGAGCAAAAATTACTAACTTTAAATTATATTTCTTTACTACAAATCTACCAGTTTCTCAAAAAACATCATATGTTTAAAAAAACGCTTTGGTATTTCTTATGTTTTTAACTAAAAATATATTTTTCAAAGCATAAAACGTATTCAAAGTCTCGACTTTTTTAATAATTCAATCGGAAAACTTTTTTTTAGGGTGTGCAGCCCCGGGATTCCGGGATCCCGGTGTTTTTTTCAAACCCCAGGATTAAAATAACTAATCCCAGGACTTAATTTTTGTCTGAGAATTATATCTAAATTTTTTTTCAAAGTATTGTGAATCTGGCATTACATTTAATGTATCTTATAAACTTATTTCTACTGTATACGTTTAATGTCAATTTTCTTATATGTTTAACCTTTTTGGGTTCGAGGCGGGTGTGTACGTTAAACCGTGAAATTTGATATGTTTTCTCTTATTTGCTTATGTAACTTTCTCCCCGTCGCGAGTGGGGTCAGGAAATGGACCTTTCTCTCACCCTCAAGATGTCCGACGTCAGCTAACTCGAAGGGGCCAGAGGCAATTAGAATTTTTGGAAGATATCTGGCTACAAGAGATGTTTTATTTTACTCTTGAGTGATGTTACTTGAGGTTTAAGTAAATTTTTGTGATCTCTACCATCAACAGACTCGTTTTTGAAGAAATTGGCCTGCTGAAGTTAGTCCAAATCAATCTGTTACGTTAAGCTCGTATGAACTAGCAACAGGTAATTATGTTTTAATTTTGAATTCTGATGTATTTTTTAAGATATAAATTCTATACAAATACTGTAGTACCTGCTGTAAGATACACTTTGAATAAGGCACAATTAACGTTGATACTGGTTTCTTTAAATATTTATATTATGAATTTGCCTCTCATTAAGAAACATTCTGAGAAAAATAAGTGATTTTTTTTGCAAAATTTTAGGATTTAAAAGACAAATTCATGTTTTTTCTTTACATAAATCAAATGCAATATCGACCTAATAAATCAATGTAGATTAATAGAGGAAATGAACAGAGTGGAGGGGGGATTGCAACTATGTGTGTTCAATTTATAGACAAAACAAAATATATAATAAAGCGATTGTATCTCGCGGGCTCGCGTTTAACTTGAATTTACATAAGAAAAAAAATGCTGTCTTAGGCTGCAACAATGCACAGGCTTTCAAAAAGATCCGTGCAAGGGACTGTTTTCCATAGCTTTCTGTAAGTAGATTTTATTGCTCATTTCAAACATTGAAACATTAATAAAATTTTTCAATTAAGAATTTTAACTTTTCATTAACTTCAAAATTAAAAATCCCAATTCTAGACGAGTTTAAAAATAATTAGTGTTATTCTATCACGTTCACAAAAAAATTGATAATTGAAAAGATTCATAAAAAAAATAATGTTTTACAAAATGTATTAATTTTTTCAAAATAGTGCGATTTTTTAATATTTTTGTACAATTTTTTAATCATAAATATACTTTTTTATTAAACTATTTATTAAAAGTAAAAAAACAAATACCAGCACACATAACCTTTACATAGTATTTTTATTAGATTATTTTAATTTGACGACAATTGGGGAATTATTTAAAAAATTAGACGAAACTTAATTTTTCGCATGTTTAATACTTTGAGAAATGGAAATTAAGGAAATAAGGCGGCCGAGGTAGTCTAGTGGTCAAGGTAATGGACTCGTGACTGTGTGTAGTGTTTCATGAGTTTGAGCCTAGTATCCCTGAAGACCCGCTATGTAGGGGAGAAATGCACGTTAAATCAGTTGAGAGCTCAAACTTCTGTCCGATGGTGTGGTAGTTATGAGAGGGGGCAGCTGAGGTTTCATTCGCGTCACACTTGATTACGGTTCAAAATTACGAAGACAATCGACAAACGCCCTCGTGTATCTGAACAGTGCATGACAATATTAATATTGACAATATTAATATAACATGACATGTTAATATTCACTCACTAAGGGAATAATAAATTAAATTTTGCTGAATTTCTTTAAAATTGTTTTTTTTCCTTTAGTATTAATAACGCATGTCCATTTTTTAAAAATTCAATAGACATGTTTCTCGAAAACCCTTGTATATATCTACGCAAAAAGGATACAATTTGCGTATAAAAAAGGGGAATTGATTTAAGATTATCCAAAAACTGCTGGAAATGAATAAGAAAATTAATGCAATTCTAAAATCTATGTAAAAAAAAGGATGAAATAGTATTATATAGTTTATACGTTTTTAGTTGCTCATTATTACAATATACATTTAAATATTTACATTTATATATTTATAATTTGTATTTATATAATTTTGCATTTATATTTTTACAATATATATTTATATAATTTTGCATTTACAATATTTATTTATACAATTTTACATTTATATGTTTACATTTATACATTTACCGATATCCAGAAATTAAAACAACTATTTCTACTTTATTAATTAATAATATTCTTCAATTTGATTTCTTGAATGTAAAATAGATTATTTACTTTATATTGCTAAAATTATTTGATTTTGTACAGATAAAGTATATAATGCTTTTTTCTTAAATACTAATTAAGCTATTATTTATAAATTAATTTGATTGAGCTTCTTTCAATGCTTAAATAATTCTCAAAAACATTTTACGCAAATGGAAACTTAAAAATGGACTCAAACAACATTCACATCTAACATTTTCAAACTTGGAGCTTTTACGACGGCAACATATTCTGATTTCTTAAAAGAAAAATACTCTTTCTTTCGAGAGAGAAATTAGCATTTTTTTACTATAAATGGGGTTTTTGTATATATGAAAGTGTAACGTATGTTGATTGACTCCCTTGAAGAAACTCATATTCTGGCTTGAGTGATTTGTTTAGTATGATTCTCCATCCAAATTTATACTCTTACTTCATCCAATAAGAGACCATGGTACCCTAGTGGTCAGGAAGTGTCTCTGAAGACGTACTGTGTTGAGGAGTTGATGTACGTTGTCGAAGCTGAAAAACCTTACGTTGACTCGTTGAGAAATTTTAAAAAATGGTGTGCCTACACAGATGTCACCGTTGTCACTTGGCCAAGGTTCATCGACAATAGGGTTTATGATTTCCTGTCCTTTTTTCCCCCTTCCCTGGAATTGAAGGGAAATTCTGGCAGAAAAATATTTATTTATTCCCGAAAATATATCAAAATTTCGAAAAACCTAAGTATTATTTACTTAGCTCTAGCATAATTATTTATATAAACTCCGTATAAAATACTTTAAAAAAACAAACAAATTATAGTAAGACAAACTAAATTTATTGAAAAGCAATGAACATTTCTCGTGTTGTTGAACAGAAAAAGATGTAATGTCACGCAAAATAATAAAAGAAAATCATTTAGAGTTTCCAAATAAAATGTATAAATAATAACGTCCCTGTTTTGTGCAAAAAATGTTTAGTTGCAAATATTTATAAGCTTTATAAGCTAGCCCGCAAATAGGTCGTCAATTGCACTTTTTAGTTCAATCTGTGACCATTCTCGTAGAAGACACTTTGTCAAAAGTCCTTAAGGTTTCGGAGAGAATTGCACAAAATGGAAAGATATCTTTCGAGCATATCTGGAATAAGCTCTATTACTTACAAGCTCTATTGCTTACAAGCTCTATTGCTTACAAGCTCTATTACTTACAAGTCAAATGGAACGTGGTGGCCATTCCATTCAAAAAATGTTTCACATTTCACGTATTGCTTTACAAAGCGATCTCTACGTACTCTTGCGATATTGTCCATAGACATGGCACAAAGACCAGTAGTAGCTCGATAAGGACGAGCATATTGCCCGCCGACCGATATCAGTGCCCAAACCATGACAGCAGCACTACTGTAGCTTCAATCAGTTGACTGATACTAATAGACTCACATAATCAAACGGTTGACATTTAATTCTACAGCAATTTCCGACCGAATCATTAACTAAAATTGATCCTTCTGGTTGTGCAAACCAGCTATGTTTTTACTAAAATGCCATCATCGACTCATTTTTAAAAATTTGGACCAAGAAATGAGGAAATGTGCACCAAACTTACGTGACATCTAATGCAATGAAAGAAATAGTAACTGCTGAAATGTGAACCTGTTATTATACATATTGTATTACTCAACCTTATTTGTGGTTATGCAAATTCTTTACAGCAGAACTGATTTCGCATTTCACTGCAAGGCACATATTCACATTTTGTTGTTATCATTCATCTTCTCCAGTAATGCATATCTTATAGTTTGTTGCTTAATTTTTAAGACAAGATATATATATATATAATATTTACTAAGACTAGCCCAGCTTTATAATTCTTGATGATTGATGGCTAATTTTCTGTTGGATCAAATAACTGCATGTCTTACTTAACAATCTTACTCAAAATAAAAATGTTGCTAATTGAATAACATAGGATTTTTTTTATATAATTCTTTTTTTTTTCATTGTTCTTCTAACGACAAGAATTTCTCTTCCAAATTTCCTGTACTTTCTTTTGCGTGCGAAGAGTTGGTCAATGAATCTCTATCATCGCAAACAGACCTTTTCATAAGTATTTTAGCTTGTTGCATGAATGGATATTTATTTGGTAAACCTGGAAATTCATCAGTAACTTTAAGCAGTATACTGCGTTCTACTTAAATGAAATAATCCAAATAAAATTACATTGAGTCTCTCATAAATATTCTGGACCAGAACACATGTCACGTTCTTTGTAAATTTGAATTTGATTGTTTCAACTTTTCACTAATGATAGTATATAGTCTTTCAGAGGGTAGCGTCATGTTTTTATTGCGTAGTTTTTGTAGGGTAAATCTTATTGGCTTCAATCTCCTTGCAAATGTAAATGGAATTTTCACTTCTGTATTAGCAGGAAATTTATTATATTTTAAAATAAACTAAAGCTTTTGGAATTGCTGATTTCGTCTCAAATAATATTATGAATATTATACATTATTAACAAACTAATCCTGATTTATTTTGTATCTAAACAAACTATCTTTTTAACACAGACAAATCCTGTATTAGCTTATTTTTTTAAATGTCATTTTTCTACGGTGACTTTCGGATTAATAACAAAGCATATACAACCTGAATAATAAATCCCGATTAAGCAATATGAAGCACAGTACCATGTGTTATACCGTCTTCCAACTATAAATCAATTTTTAACTATTTTCAACTATTTATTTAAACTGTTTATGACTAAATCTTCAATTAGTTTTCCACACTCGTAAATGACCTCTTTATGTTACACAGTTTCTATTTTAAAAATTATTTTCGTGCGCATTAAATCCATTGATTTTCTTATAAACAAGTAATATAATTTTTTTAATGTCAAATAATACTTAGGTCAACAAAGAAAAATTTTAATTCACAGTTACCTTTTATTAAATAATTACAATTCATATAAATATGTATAAGCATATGTTAACTAATAGTAGTAATTGGAAAACAATATGGTCTTCTATATATATGAAGTGTGCTATTACAAATTTAAAAAAAAACTCAAATTTAATTTTTTCCAAATTTAAAAAATTGTACTAGCACCATTAGGGACAAATGCTACTACATGCCTTACAAGTTCGATATTTTTGTTCAACCTCCTATTTTAAAACTCGATCTTCTGCTGAAAAAGATCCAATAATTCTTAATCAAGCGTCAAACTGCAACACAGTACTACGTTTAATTTCGAAAGTTCAAAACTTCATTTCTGAACAGAGTATGTAGCTTTAATTAATCATATTATTTATAAACAACGTTCGAAATATTACTAGTACGTTTTTCTAATTTCCCATCCTTTTTTCAATCCTTGAATTCCTCGGAAGTGCATAAAGGTATGAAAATCTTCTGATATCCCGGAAATAGCTCCCAGGTTCTAGAGAAATAAATCCTAACTGACAATAGCCTTAGAGAAGCTGTACAGTGTGACGTTACGAAAAATCAAATCAAACCTTTCTGTAACAGTACATTCCTTCCCCAAGGAAGCATTTTCCTGTTTTGAATAAAATAAAACTCGGCCCAGACGTTGATGTTGGGAACATAAAAAATCAGTGTATTAAATTGCATCTTATTACAATATAGTGAAAATATTTCAAGTCTATATTTTTAAAGACGTGAATTTAACCTCAATTACTTCTAATTTGGAATAATCTACACTATTAAAATTCGAAGGTAAACAAACGTATGTTTGTATCTATCTATCTATCTATCTATCTATCTATCTATCTATGTGCGTCTATCTTCTCACGAACAGCACCACGCAGAAAGTCGCGGAAGGTACCAAAAGATCGGGAATTTTCCGGGGAAGCCGTATTGCCTATTTATATTCCGATATTGTAATTAGTTAAAAAGATATTAATTAAAAACCTTAAAACGCCGAATTATTTTACTCCTGCCGGTTGCTTACTTGGCGGAACTTCCCTTCCGTTTCGGCCGAGCGGTAATCTTACGTTTTCCACCATATTAAAATTGTCATCCGATTTTCGGTGTCGAAATTAGACAAAACATAATTACAGAATCGGAAAGATCATTTATTTCGCCACAACACGGTGTAAATTTTTTTGTAAAATAACGATATTTTCTATTTTTTTCGAATTTTTTAAAATAGTGTTAAAACTGATGCGTTTTTATGAAAATTATTTCTAAATCGTTGGGTATGAATTACTTTTCGTGTTATTAAATCGATATTCTACACTAATTAACTTCAAGCCTTTCTCTTTTAGATCCATTTATTTAAAAAATAAAATTTCCAAAACCTTTTTTTTTAAAGAATTTTTAAAAAGTAGTCTTAATTTTTACTTCACATTGAATAACTTCGTCATTTATGAAGATAATCTCACGAAACCTTTTTTCCGTGTGTACAGTAATATTATCCGTAACATATACGAAGATTGAAAAAATTGCTTCAAAATTACGGATTTTAAAAAACATTTTGTGATTTTCGTAAACTTATGTTTTTCTGAGAAATAAATTAAAAAGTAGTAATTTCTACATTTTTTATTTCAAAGTACGTTATTTTTGCAAATAGCTGGTGATGTTTGAGAGCATTAACGTAAAAATTATGCCCTTAAAATGAAGGTAATGATTTTTAAAATAATTTAAAATACGCGATTTTACACCAAACATTGGTTAACTGCGCTTGTGGCAGTGTGCGCAGAGCTCCCGCTACACTCAAGACTATAACTGCAGCACTACCGTGCGTGGTCAAAACGAAGGAGGGTGTACGCCTCGCAGAAACCCGCCGGTCGATCTTTTCATACTTGTATTAAATTTTTTCTCCTACTGGACATTGCGTCGCCATACATTACTTTTCGTGTTATTAAATCGATATTCTACACTAATTAACTTCAAGCCTTTCTTTTTTAGATCCATTCATTTAAAAAATAAAATTCCCAAAACTTTTTTTTTAAAGAATTTTAAAAAGTGGTCTTAATTTTTACTTCACATTGAATAACTTCGTCATTTATGAAGATAATCTCACAAAACCTTTTTCCGTGTGTACAGTAATATTATCCGTAACATATACGAAGATTGAAAAAATTGCTTCAAAATTACGGATTTAAAAAAAAAAATTGTGATTTTCGTAAACTTATGTTTTTCTGAGAAATAAATTAAAAAGTAGTACTTTGTACATTTTTTATTTCAAAGTACGTTATTTTTGCAAATAGTTGGTGATGTTTGAGAGCATTAACGTAAAAACTACGCCCTTAAAATGAAGGTAATGATCTTTAAAATAATTCAAAATACGCGATTTTACATTTAGCCAAACATTGGCGTCGAAAATTACTTTCAGAATCAGTGATTTAAAAAATAAAAAGCCGAAAACTTTTTTGAACGAATTGTAATAAAACACTCAAAATACTTAAATCAATCATTTAATAATTTCTTCATTGAAAAAAAAAATTGCATTAAATTTTTTCCCGTGTGTCGATTTTGCTTAAAAATTACGGATTTTTAAGATTTTTTTTGTGATTTTCGTAAAATAAAGTTTTTGCGAGAAATAATATAAGCATTATTTTTGTAACATTTTTTCTTCAAAAATTATTGTTGTTTCCAATCAATATGTGAACACTTGGAATTTTCAATTAAAAATTGAGCCATAAAAAATAATGAAAACTTTAGACATTCTAAAGGCTTTGCGCATGCGCGAGAATCATTATTATAATTTTTTCCCCCTCTGTTTAACGCTCGGTGGCCAAGGTCAAACTTGATGTTGCAATATTTTTTCCGTTATTCATTACTAGATTAATTATGTAATGACAACACTGTATAATCTGTTTTTTTCTGGATAAAACGATAGATTATAGTTTTCTGGACTATACTTTGGCTACCAGTATATAACGATTCATTGGCAAATGAAAATACCACACATACACACAAACCCTTTGTATTATTTTTAGCTCTAAGAAAATAATTATTGTTAAAATAATGAATATGCTTGGTTTTTCGTAATATATTATATCAGAACGTTTTCTTTGTTGCTTTAAATATACATTTTTTAAGTAAAAAAGAATTGTTTTCTGTAAATCATTAATCGAAATTTTTCAATCGTTACGTATAAGGATTTCTTATAACTATCATAAGTAAACCATCTGAACTAAAAGATTCATACTTTGCTCTTTTAATATCAGTGATTGAATAAATTAAATACCAAACATCATTTATTTGTCACGATGCGGATTTTTTTTTCAAAATAATAATACTTTGCCTATTTTATGATTTCTACTAAAATGAATAAATATCGATGCATTTAAATGAAAATGATTTTTAAAAAAGTCATTGATCATTTAGAATCAATGATTAAAAAAATAAAATGCCAAAAAAAAGAATTTTATAGGAAAAAAAACAACTTTTTTTTTTTTTACAAAACAATGATGTTTTGCATATTTTATGAGTTTTTCTCATATGAATCAATATCGTTGAAGTGAGTGGGTGATTTTAAAATTCACCCTGTTTGCCTATTCGAGAATTTTTGGTGACGGACCTCGAAATTTTCAACCATTCTCAAGTGACGAGGACGACACCTGAGCTTTCACCCATCTTTAATAATTACCACACCACACCAACGCAAGAACAAATTTCGAAAAAGGGAGTTTTTATGACATTGTTAAAGAAATCACTCACATCGCACGCACACACACACACACAGGTGCTATCGGCCTGAGGGAAACACGAAATTTCCATGAGGGTGAAGTTATTCACTCGGTAAAAGCCCGTGCAACGCCGGGCTAAGCGGAGAGGAAAGAAACAAAGAAATCAAAGTAATTTCGGAAAATAATATTGGAAGTGCTGAATTTGTGAAGATTGAGTGAATATTAACGTCATACTGTTCAGCTACACGAGGCCTTTTGGGACGGTCCACGTAATTTTGAACCTTCGTCAAGTGACGCGGACAACACCTGAGCTGGCACCCCTCTCTTAACTACCACACCACACCAACGGAAGGACGTTTGAACTCTCGACAGATTTTACGTGCATCGCTCCCCTACACTGCGGGTCTTCAGTGGTACTAGGATCGAGAATTTGTGAAGAGAATTGAAAATGTTAAGCAACAAAGCCATGACACGCACTCACGGACATGCACTCACATCGTACGCGTGAAACCCCACATAAGTGTTGGCGTTAGAATAATAGGCTGAAATTAACATGTGGATTAAGTTATTCACTCGGTATAAGCCCTTGCAACGCCGGGCCATGAAAGCTAGTAGTATTCTAATTTTTGATTTAATTAAATTGATACTTGCAAAATTTCAGCGTGCTTATTTTTAAACTTACTTGAGCTTGAAGTTTATTATCTTTTTCCTATCGATCCGTGTTTCCGTAAAGTATATTAATCAAAAAGAACAAGATATAATTTAGTTTCATCTTGTGCGAAAACCTTAGAAGTTTAACATATGGAGATATTTTGATGAAATGAGAGTTTAAGTGTATGTGAATGATTAGTTTAACTTTGCAAATTTATTTTTTAAATAAAGTATGGAAACAAAAAGAAAATATTGAAAAATGATGAATTGAGGAATACCATATATTCATATAAGCTTAAGAATTAATCAGAGAGTTCGCGTATTTCATGATACATTCATATGAAGACATCTCTGTTATTACCACTCATTTTTTTTATGTGTAACATATTTACTCTCGGTTACTGGATATTTGTTGAAGTGATTTCATGAAAAGGGACGGAAATGCGTAAGAGGAAGTCGGGGGAAGTGCGCGCTGTTTGATTTGACCAATTCAGCGCCTTGGGGGGTGTCTCTTCGCTAGCCTCGTCTCGGGGTCCAACTGTAGTAGCAATTAAAACGCCCGCCTACCACACATACCAGCAAGTCTTATTAAGACTTCATCCAGAATAAACTTGTGATTCTTACGCTGAAATGTCAAAGTCTAAGGGCTCGTTGTGTGTGAAATTTGAGGATATATTTATATATGTGTAAAATATATATATATTCACAATTATATTTCTTGTTAAGCGTCTGACAAAGCTCATCATTCTTAAAAAAATAGGAGTAAGTAATATGGAATTATTTGAATAAATATTTAAGTGTTTATCATTTTTATACTTTGAGGTTAATTCCTGTCGCTGTCAATATAATATTTTTAATTGTGATTAAAAAAGATTTCTCGATTAAAAAAAACAAACTAATTAAGTAAACGGGTATTTTCGATTTTCTCTAATATTTCTAATTTTTAAGCATGCTATTGACGGTGTCTCTTCGCTACCCTCGTCTGGGGGTCCAACTGTAGTAGCAATAAAGACGCCCGCCTACCGCACATACCAGCAAGTCTTGTCATTTTGGTGGTCGCATACATTTCTCCGAATCAAACAATTAAAAAAAATTAAAGATTTCCAGCATTTTGTACTATTACCGTATACCAAAGGTGTTTCTGCTCTTTTTTAAAAAAACTATCACTCTCTTCCCATGATTTTGAGTGGTGATTTTAACGTTAACTTCAGTTTGCCAGAAGCTGAGCCACTCATAGCTTTTCCGAAAGATGAACTCAAGCTCGCAATGAACACTAATCGAAATGTTTCGACAACTAACAGTGGTACTGTAATTGACGCCGTTTTTCAACGATTTTTAAATACTTTGAAATCACAAGTATATGTGTCATACTTTAGTTTTCATAAATCTATTGTCTCCGCTCTTCTTCAAATAGAACAATAATAAATATTTTTGATAAAAAACTGCATTACTCCTTGTGTTAATTAAAAAGAATTTTCCTTAAAGATATAATTATTCGATAGAAAATTATTTCCAGTCATAACCGATTCATTTCTTTCAGGATTAAAATCACTATTGCGTATTTACCATGATAACAAGTCAGATGTTACACATCATATGCGACTACTGTAAGACTCGTTTCTTTTTTTTTTCAAATTTCTTGTGTTTTCAGAGATATTTTCACTGTAAAGAAACTGAAAAATCATTTTATTAACTGTTTAATATTATATAATTAGTTTTTATCTTTTTGTGATCAAACTTAGAATATGTAACTTATTTTCTGTCAGATTTTGTTACATAAATTAAACAGAAGAATTTTAAAGTATCACGTAGTCATTGCTACATTCTCAGCGATTTTACCTTCCACACATAGAACCTCTTCCACAATATCTGAAAAAATACTTCTGCTCATAGATTAGATTGTACGTTTTAAAAATATACATAAATTATATTTTATATATTTTTTTTATCTGGACTGGAATGGATGATATACATTATATTTAGTAAATAATATGAATTATAAGAGTTCAAGAACGATGCCATTATGTTAAATGCCGAAATTACTGATGCTATGTAACAATTAAAAAAAACGGAAAACGAGGAAAACGTTAACATTGAGGAAACCGTACAAACTCCTAAAATATGAAACAATCAGGGACTATAGGCTTTTAAAACCACTATTAAGTATTTTGAAAAACAAATTGCATCGGTAATGGACTTATGTTCCTTCGTCACTTCCGTGATGAAGCAGTAAAATGCATAGTACGGTACGCGAAAACAACATTACACATTTTTTAAAAATGTAGTCAATTTTTGCAAAGTTAACCACTTAATTTTCATTATGGATGGCCTTATGTCATCATAAAGTACTTTTGTGAGGTGTGCAAAATTAGGTAAATTACTGTAAACTGTGTGATCCTTAGCTTTCAATATCATGTAGTAAATGATTTATGCCTTCATAAACCTTTTCCAATTTTAAGGATATTTGGGCAGTATATTTTTTGTTGTATTCTACAGAAGACAAGTGCAGGTCTATATTTTCTGGGGAAGCACTCGCACTAATTCTTTTTTTAATCCCATTCTTGATAACGCTTCATTCTAACAAACCCAAACACTCTTCTGTCCCCATTAGGCCAAGTTTTTGGAACTCTACTGTATTATATACATATATATATATATATATATATATATATATATATATGTATATGTATATGTATATATATATATATATACTAGCTGTACCCTGCCACGCGTTGCTGTGGCTCAGTCTGGTTAAATGGAAAAAAGAGAGCTGGTCCATCCAGTCAATTGTGAATCTTATATGAGGCATAATTTTCTTAATGGATAGTCTGGTTTAATTACAGAAATGGTGGCCTGAGAACTTAAAATTAATTTGAGTTTTAAAACATGAGGAAAAACTGGTTGATTTCAAATTATTTAAAGATTCAATCAGACAATGAAACACATTGCAAATCACAAATATATAAGAAATAATCATTAATATATATCAGATGAAATCCCCAAAATATATAAGAAATAATCATAAACCAAAATCAGATAAAAATCCCAAAAATATGTAAGAAAAAATCATAAGCAAAAATTAATCAAATGCAAATCACAAAAAAAATAAGTAATTTAAATAATAAATTAATGCAAAAATACATAAATAGGTTCATGCAGTTTATAAAATAGTAATAAACATAGAGAAATTAAAAATAACCCAAAACTGATAAAAAAATTACATTAATTTTTAAAAAAAAAGTCTTAAACCAGTTAAAAATATACAAAATTAATCCCAATTACGTATCAAAGAACAAAAAAAATTGATAAATATGACAACCAATAAACATAACTATAGTCAAAATATGTAATAATCCGGAAAAAAACTATGGGTAAAGCTTACATTTCAGCATTCAGAGCGAATCGTGACATCGTATGACGTCATAACACCAAAAAATCACTTAAAAATTAAATTTAAAAAAAATTTAGAGTGCATTTCAAAATAAAAAGTACATAAGAACCTGACCGGGATCAAATGCAACATTGTGTCAAAATTTCAGATAAATCCATGCAGAACTTTTTGAGTTATGGAAGCGTACACAAACCAACATAACATTATATATATATATATAAAGAAACATTTTATTTTGGTTACTTCTTATTAAATAGTTTCAATTAATATAAATATGTATATACATATGACAGAGCCACAATATTAAGTGACACAATAGAAAGCAATTTTCCTTGCAATTTTCCATTTCCCTTCTATATATGATGGATGGACTATTTTTTTTTGTTTGTTACTTTTTAATCATCAATTAAATTTAATTATTCTAATAAAATAGTACAATAAAAAAGAAATTACACTCTCAGAAAATAGGCTATTCGAATTGGGATTCGAACTTACGACCTTCAGATTAAAAGTTCAAAGCGCTATTCATTGCGCTACAGGGACACAACGAACGCTTTTCCTTTCTATATTTGCTGTTGGACTGTTATTACTTAACGAATTAATATTTGAAAATACTGTATTAACATAAAGTGTCATCCACTACGAGTTTTAAAAAATGTATTTAAAGGTGAATAGATGAATAGAAAGTATTTTACTAACGATTGAAAATTTGAACAAGATATATATATATATACTGGTGTCTAAAAATTAAGCATAATTGATAATTATGTGAATAAAGAAATCGGAATAATCGGGAAACGTGATATGCAAGTGTAAAAATGTTATAAAATAAGGAAGCAAATCAAAAGAATGATAATAATTAATTTCCTTATCCGAAGTAGCAGTTTGAAAAAAAACTGAGCATAGCAAGGATTCACACTTTAAAGAAAAAAAATGAAAGAAAACATTAAATAAAATACTGATACTGCAGTTTAATAAGGCGTGTGGTCAACTCTGACAGCCAGACACACTGCACAGAGATTTACCATACTTGTTATGATATGATGAATGAGTTGTAGGCTCAAACGATTCCAAGCTTCTTGAAGAGCTCTCTGCAGTTCTGCAACGGAGCTTGGTGGCTAAAAGAGCTACAATTTGTCTCCAGAGTATATACCATACATGCTCGATATGATTTAAATCAGGGGAGTTCGCAGGCCACGACATGCGCTGGATGTTTTCCGTTTCAAGTAAGTCATCAATCAGCAACGCTCGGTGACATAGCGCATTATCATCCATGAATATGAAGTCGGGACCAACAGCACCTCGAAACAAGCGAACATAAGGCTCAAGAACTTCATCTCTGTATCTTTAAGCAGTCACAGGCCCCGTGACAAAGAAATGGAGGTCTGTGCGGCCGTCCATCATGATGCTTGCCCATACCATTACTCCCCTTGATGGAAAATGATGTCTTTCCGTTATGTTTCTTGGTTCAAAACGTGTTCCATGTTCTCTCCATATCGTTACCCGCCGAGAATCACTACTCAGACTGAACCGGGACTCGTCACTGAATATCACGTTGGCCCACTCTCCCACGCTCCAATGTTGATATTTCAATCTCCAGTTCAAACGAGCGCGTTTAAGCGCAGACGTGATGGAAATTCAAACTGTTGGTCTTCTGGCATACAGGCCAGCATGATTGAGTCTCCTGTTAACAGTTTCTGTCAAAATTCGTATTACTGTGGCGACTATGAGCGCCGAACCCAGTGTTATGACAGTACCTCCCCTCTGACGTCGCGCACTTATTACCAGATATCGGTCTTGGCGAGGGGTTGTGACTCTTGGTCGACCTGATACTGGTTGTCGGGTAACATCTCCCGATCTTTAAAACCTCTGCTACAATTTTGAGATCACAGACTGGTCCACACTTAGAATTCGAGAAACTTAGGTTTGTGATGGTGAGGATTCCAGCATTCCAACGATTCTTCCTTTCGTAAACATATCCAATTGGCATCTTTGTGCCATTATTCACCTTGTTTGATGGTTAACAACTTTCTTTCGCACAGTTGTTGCACGAAACTTATCTGAACTGCCTATGTGGCGTGAATCGGTTTCTCCGCATTCCGACTTGCGCCGGTGTTTCGCGCAGGACGTAGTTGACTAAAAAGTTTTGCATAAACCCAATGTTTCTTCTTCACTCAATTAATATCCGCAAGAAATTTGGAATAATTTTATGAATATTTACTCCATGTTTTTCGCTTTTTACGATTTATACTTAACTTTTGGACACCAGTGTATATAGGGAGAGAGGGAACTAATAATAAGAATTTTAAAAAAGACTTATATAGACCCAATAGATCTTAAAAGAGCAAGAAATAGTAATCGAATTAAAAAAGAGGGAGAAAAATTGCTTCCCTTTTCCTGCTTGATATTCTTCAATAATCTAGATGATTTTTCAAGCTTATTGCAGAAATACATTAAGATTGCTTGAATTACGTAGGCAAGTTAATTAAGAAAAATGTAGATCCGTTTTTGAAAATGACACCATCAAATTTTAAATTAAATGTTTGATGAGTTTCAAGATACTCTTGCTGTTTTTATTTTCTGTTTTTAGTTTAAATGACCATATTAAATAAGCACTTGTGAATTAATTTGTGATGAAAAATTTTTACAATAGGCGTAAGTAACTATATTTCAGCATTAACATTTTAGTCGTATAAAACAAGCAATTGAAGAAATATCATATTTGGTATAATTTATTATATGATAAGTGCATAACAAAGTAACAAAATAAATGTATTATTAAAAATGATACTTTTTTTTCCAAATATTCCTTTAAAAAAAAATAACAAATTATAACGGTTTAATTACATGAGGAAGAAAGCAAATCTTTGATTTGATTTAATCATTTTTTTTTATTTGAAATAAAAAAAAAATTCAGGTTTAAGTAAAAGTAAAAAACAATTTCAAAGCATCAACTAAAAAAAAGATATCACCAATCTTTATTATAAAACTGATTTTGATCCCAAAAATAAAACATTTTATATGCTAAAAACTGATCCAGAATTAGTTTGTAGTTTTAAGATACATGACTATGTAATGAATCAAAACTGATATTAATTTACTTAATTATTATTTCTCATTTACAAAAATAAGTAACAATTGGCAATTTTTTTTATAAAGCAATGAAAAAAAAAGTTAAAAAAACCTTCCTAGAATTCTTTAAAATACGTTGTATTAGTTAAAAAGCTAACTATTTATTGGTAAGTTTATTGTATATCTCCTTTATTCAAAATTCGCATGCAAACTTGTTTTAAATTTAAACTAATCAAATTAAACCTAAGTTATTCAAAGAGAAAAAAACTTATATTAGTGATTTCTTTCTTTCATTAGAATATCTTAAGCATAAAGGACCAAAAATAATTATTTAACTAAACATTTCATATATTTCAAGTTTAATTATAGACGAAATATCATAAACTGCATGAAGTTTTAAAAAGAACTTGTAAGCCACCTTCATTATTTTCAAAAAAAATTTTAAAAAAGAGAAGCAAAATGCGTAAAGTACCTTTTCTGATTATTTTATTATAATATGTTATACTAATAACAATTCTAATAACTTAAATAAAATATACTTCTGTCCAGATGTCTTAAGTACCCTTCTTAGGGCTAAGATATATTTGAAAGTTAAGAATAACATATGGGCTATATAAAAAGTAATGATCTGGAATTAGAAGTATTCTGTTTGTGGCCATTTGTTCCGCGAAAGAAGTGGATGCTTAAACCCTCATTAATTATAGTAATTATTATCTAATTTACATAATATCATAAAGTATAAAATGTTTTGCAATGTACATTATGTCCTACATTAGCAGAAAATTGCATAAAAGAAATAATGCTTATAAAAGTGACGAATTAATATACGTAAAAATAAAAAAAAGTAATCTTTACAGATAATTATTGTAGAAATGTATACATTAACATAAATACAAGATGTATTTTAATGTATAACAGCTATGCAGTGTTTCCATTGTGAGCTGTTGTTGCCCTTTAGTGCATGGAGATGTAAGAACTTTCAGCGGTTCGCTAGCCACTAATGTTATTATGGAAGTAACCGCTTGCGTTCATGCTGGTTTGCACGTATTTAAAGCTTCTCCGCCATTTGAAAATCCCATCGATTGAAGAAAATCCGTTGTAATTTGCATTTTAAATCTAAAGATTTGAAAAGGGCTAGAAAATCCCTGTCAGAGGAGTGAAGTGCATGAATAAAGCAAAATTAACTCAAAAATGTCTGAAAAATGGATTCGAAGATTTAAAGAGGGATGTACAATAGGGTGTCTCGTGGTTATATGCAGAAATAAAAATATTATTAATCGGAACCTAGTTATGCAAAAATAGTGCTCTATAATATGAAGATTAGGAGAAAAGTAATTAAGAAAATGATTCCAATTTAACAAATTTTAACAAAAGAGTTGAATTATTGAGTTAAAGAGAAAAAGAATAACTTATTTTTAGTTTGGTGATTTTAGACTCAAACAATATAAAATTGTTTTTCTATTATATAAATAACCAAAAAAACCCGATGATTATTGATGAATAAATACTGAGTAGGGAATAGTACAATCTACAGTACAACAATTCCTAATCCCAGCACTCTATTCTCATACCGACGAATCAGTCCGAACAAGCTTTTCCATTTCCACTTTATCTTACACTGTAATTTCAACAGCAGTTTTCCTAAACACTTAATACTAAAGATGCTGTAAAATGTACCTATATTTTTTTTAAAACAATTTAGTCAGTATCCTCTCATCGTGTAAAAAAACCACTGTTTCCTTTATAAAATTTACTTTGACTTTTTACCATAAAAAATCAAGCACCCGAGTTTCCTTACTTCTTTGGGCAATAGTTAGCGAAATATTTAATTTATTTTATTTTTATTTATTTGGAAATTCTGGAAAACAAATTTCACTCAACACTAATATACACGCATGCACGATGAAGAATATAATTGGCAGAAATCTTCCATTAATGTCTCACAATATGTGTTAATACACTTTTTTTATCCCCCCCCCGTCGATAGAAAATTCCCACACCCAGAACAATCAACCTATATAAAAAAAATTTGGCTGAAAAATGTACCTTTCTTTACCTGAGAACTGCCGTGAAAAGTCACCGCTCTACTTAAGTGTTTGAATTTGAATGAACTCATTTTCCAAAAATTTAAGTGTTTTGTCATAATTTTAAGGGTAATACTTTCTTAATATTTTTTAAAAATTTATCAGATAATGATGAAGTTATATCATAACTGATTTCACAAATGTGTTTCCTCACATTTTTGCAGCTGAGCATTTATAAGGTAAATAAATGGAACCACCTAAAACAGGAAGCACGATTTAATAAATCTTTTTATATAAAAATTAAGTGTCATAGTGTTTGTCCTCGATGGACTCCGAAAATACTCAACTGATCATAATATACCTTTGCATACTGTGTGTCAATTCGTCCAGCTTAAAACAACGGATAGTTTTTTTTTTTCAATTTATGAAGCCATAATTTTTTTATTTCCGGAAATGTAAAGTATCCGGAAGACGGGAAAATTCGCAAAATATTGCAATACTTATATGTCCTGTGGAAGCAGATATTGTAAGCCAAATTGCTCAAAAATTAAGTACCTGGCGTATTTGGGGTGTGGAATCCAATTTTTGAATCAGTTTACAAAAATAACCGTAAGTCTGCCAGATAATGCCGATCTACCGTATTTTAGACACACCACGAAGGGGTTTGCCTTAAAATCCTTGGAGTGCGAAAATTTGGTCCCTGTTGTATTTTAAAACGGATAATCCAAATCTGATTTTCAATCTGAGAAATTACTGTAATTTTGCCGGATAATTCAGAGTGACCGTTTATTACGCAAACCGTGGCAGGAGCTTACTCTTAAAGTCTTGGTGTGGAAAAAAGTGTTTCTGGTGTAATTCGGGATGGTAAACGAGAGTCTGAAATCAAAACTTAGAAATTCCTGTAACTTTGCCGGATAATGCCGGACGATCCTAATACCCCTTCCAGGGACTGAACTTGCCAAATCAGGGGAACAAAAGTAATTTCCAGTTGTATTTAGGGGCGGGAAACGATAATTTGAAATTATATTTCAGAAACTCCACTAACCTTACCGGGTGTTGTCTGAATTAGGAGAAAACGCATATCATTCAAGTTCGCGTCCTGATTTTCACTCCCTCTAGCGACTGAACTTGTACTCACCGGAGCATCAAAAGTCAGCTCTGTGTGACTCAGGGTGTGATATAAGAATCTGAAATAGAATTTTATTGAAGTGAAAACTTCTTTAGCTTCGTTGGACACTTATTGGTCGGGGAAAATCTTATGGGTTCACGTCACCGACATGCTCTGACTGGCGCATGCGCAGTGTGCTGTTCGCTTTAGACACTTTTTGGATGCGTTCGCGTCACCGATATGCTTATAGCAGTTTTTCTGTAGCTATACAGCTGACGTTTAGAGCTGTGTATATCTTATAAGTGAAATTGAATGGATTTAGCGAAAAGTTCGATGTGTATATACTATGTATTTTTAAAACACTTCATTACTTCACATATGGACATACATACTAAATTCACTAGAAGCATTAGTGTTAATGTTTCGGATATAGGCGAAATATGCGTTGCTCGTTGCGATTCCTAGAATAGGCAATACATATTAATGGTTACCGTTTACATTTCACCTGGAAAATCTATGAGACAGACACAGCAATTTTTATTCGAAAATTTGAGGATTTATACAAAAAAGGGTTCTAAAATACTCAAAAAAAGATTTGGAGAAAAATATGATAATGTACCGATGAATTTAAGTGGAGACTTCAATATTAACTTTGTAGATGATAAAAATCTACCACTAATTGAATTTCTAAATGAAATACTAAATTTAAATATGTCCAATGATTGAAATCTCAATACTACAAAATTTAAAACGACGATCGATCCGGTTTTTACGCGATACTTAGATAAATTTGAATAAAACATTTCCCTTTCTTACTTTAGTTTCCATAAGCCTATTGTAACTTTTTTAGAATAAAATGAAACAATTAAAAGCACAAAAAGTCTAAGTATTGTTAAATTTAATGATGCCAATGATGCAAACAATTAAAATAATGTTAAAAATCAAGTGCATTGAAATTTAAGTAAATGCAAATACTATCCATAAATAATATGATTGTATATTAATTGTTATTTAATTTGATTGTATTTATATTTTGTCATGCTCTTTGTACAGCCCGTAATATATTTGAATAATAAAAAACCATATAAACGTACATCTAGTTGTTGTTCGGAGTGCCAATAGATGTGAAAACCAGATTGATGTTGATAATTTTAATTCAAACATTATGAAATTTCAAATTTTAATACTAAAAGTTCTAAGTTTTCACTTCTATTGGCAGTCTCTAAACTGCCAAATTTTAGTTCCAATAACTTTGCCAGATATTGCCGGTCGACCGTATTTTAGACACACCACGAAGGGGTTTGCCTTAAAATCATTGGAGTGCGAAAACTTGGTCCCTGTTGTATTTTAAAACGGATAATCCAAATCTGATTTTCAATCTAAGAAATTACTTTAATTTAGCTGGATAACTCAGGATGACCATCTATTACGCAAACCGGGGCAGGAGCTTACCCTTAAAGTCTGGTGAAAAGTGGAAAAAGTGCGTTTCTGGTGTAATTTGGGATGGTAAACGAGAGTCTGAAATCAAAACTTAGAAATTCCTGTAACTTTGCCGGATAATACCAGAGGACTGAAATATTCGGCATAACTTGCCGACATAGAGACGCAAAAAGTGGGTCTTGGACGTATTTCGGGACAGCCGATCCGAATATTCTCAATCCAATTCAAGATAATCGGATAACTACGTCAAATAATGCCAGATGAACGTATTTTACGCGAACCGTGGCAGGGGCTTGCTTTAAAATTGTTGAAATGTCAGAAATGCTTTCCTGGTGTTTTTTTGGGTGGGGAATAAGTATCTAAAATCAGATTTTAGATACTCCCGTAACTTTACCGGATAATGCCAGACGATCGTAATTTCCCCTTTCAGGGACTGAACTTTCAGGAGTAGGGGCGTCGAAAGTGGGCACCGAGTGCTTTTCGAGATGGGAACGAAAATCTGGATTCGGATTTCAAAAGCTTCCGTAACTTTTATGGGCATTGCTGGAATGAGGTCGAATGGCTTTGCGTTCGAGTCCTCCAGATTTTCATTCCATATACCAACTAAACTTGCAGACGACGCCTTGCAAAAATACGATTTTAATACGAAATTGCATCTTCGGGCATTGATGTCACTTTGTTAGATGGTAGAAAAGTTGCATATTCTGCATCAAGCTGCCATTGGACATTCATAAGATACAAGATACAATATGTACCATTAAAAATAGAGCGAATTCACTACAGTATTGCAAATTAATTCAATATTGATCAGGGATAAGTGTACCAGGACCCATAAACATTCACTCAAAGCATTTCATTGAACTTTGCATGATTTAAACAGCAACGAGAAAATATGCGTGTGGTTGTCGTACTACTCTCTGGTGATTTCCGACAGACAATAACAGTCATACCTCACTCTACTTTTGCTATCGCATGTTTAAAACAATTGTTATTATTGCGAACCGCGGAAACACTTCAATTGACCATAAACACGTGAGTACATTTGCAAGATGATCAATCGGAACAAATATTTTCTAACCAACTGCAGAATTTAGGAAATGGTGAAGTAGAACTTCATCCAATACATAATGCATGAAATAACCAGTCATTTTCTGTACTGTTCTTCAAACAAAAGGAACTGAATGAGAGTGTTTTTTCGGTTATACTGTATAATCATTTACATAATTATTGCCTCTGTAATCCTGCTACTTAATCAGAAAAAATGTTGATATTGTGATGAAAAAAACTTCCAGATACAGAATTGCTACCAGTTAATCCAATGACTTTTAAATCAATCGACACTATTGTTGATGAAAACAAAACCATAAATTTTCTAACCGAATTTTTTGAATTCTCTAGATGAATCAGGAATGTCACCGCACAATCTTCGGTTGAAGTTCGGTTCCCTGGTTATTCTGCTGCGTAACATAAATCCACTTAGATTAAGCAACGGTGCACGTTTGACCTTCAAAAGAATTACCAGGAACTTCTTGAGGCAAACATTTTGACAGTAAAGTTTAAACAAGAATTCGGTTCTGTTGCTACGGAACCTGTTGCCGCGCATTCCACTGATACCATCAGAATCTCCAATGCCATTCAAAAGGCTTCAATTTCCTTTCGGTTGGCTTTCGCGATGACCATAAATGAGTCTGAAACCTTAAAATTCATTTGATGCTTGGACTTCGAAAATCCATGTTTCTGGAATGAGAAATTAGATGTTACATGCTCACGTGTGTGGAAACAATTAAATATATTTGAGTGAGCAAAGATGGGTTACCGAAAAATATTGTGCACCGATTAGCAATTAGTTATATAAAATATTTATTGTCATACTTTAAAATGATAAAAATAAGTTTAAAAATTGCAAAAAGCAACGTTTTTCGCCACATTTATAAAATTAAATTTTCATATGTTGTTACTTAATAACTTCGTCGTTAATTCACGCATTATACTGTACTCAAATAGGAAATGAATAAAATGCAAAATTAAAATTACTTTGTTTTATACTTAATTTCAACCCTCCGAAATTGTAAACGAAGATTAATTCGACTGCATTAAATAGCTTAGAATAATATTAAACTAACGTATTAAAACAAAGTCACAGCAACGCGTGGCCGCGGTCAGCTAGTATGTATATATATATATATATATATATACTATATATTATATATATATTATATATATATATTGCTTCACTAAAATTCTCTAGCACTCGTAGTTAATATAGCCTACGTCTATATCATCATACACAAAGTTTAAATTAGCCACATTGTCTTCCACATAAGAAAACACTATGGCTATCAATGTTGTGGCTATGACATTCAAGTGTCCGTACTGGCCGATTAGGTAATTAAGAAGGTAATCTCTATGATGATGTAATTAAGAGGTTTTAGTACGATAAATGTTATAATGCTTGTGAAATCATATCAAGGTGTTTTTAAGAAATGTTAATCATTAAGAAATGTGCCTTTCCAATAAATATAAATATACAGGCTACATAGGAAAGACCTTCTTTATCCTGAAAATACTTGCGAACAAAGATAACAACAGCTGTGACGGATCTTTCCGCGATCTTCCTTTAATATAATCCTCTTGGGAATCTTTTGTCAATCAATTCGAGTTTATTCACAGCGAACCCTCTGACGAAAAAAACCTGATTAGTCAGATTAAGTCGGATATATAGTCTAAATTTCCAAGCTAGGGTTATAGAATGTGAGGTGAACTAGAGATTGCTACTGACCAGCTATTATACTATTTTATAGCACATTTCAGAGATTAGATAGATGAAAGAATTAAAGTGTCTATTGGTCACTAAAGATTAATTATTGCTCAAATAATTGGAATAATACATTGAAATAAGAGGGTAGATATTTAAATTCTTCTCATAATTCATGCATCTCGTTATTCCACATATTGCTTAGCTTGAGAACATCTCTTCTCGTTTAAATATTTTAATTGTCTTGATAAATTGTGTGTTCCATAAATAGATTTATTCGTTGATATCGCTATTCAACCTTCCCTTCTTCCCACAGTTCTAGACAGGACAGAGAGAACATTTCACCCTAATGACAGTAGTACCCTAAGATATGGAATTTGGATTATACTTATTGCAAATCAAAACCGAAAAGAGAGAGAGCAAAATTACGCATCAAAACTTTTTAGAACATTATTTAATTAAAACAAACCGACATTTGGATCGAATGGGTAATCTACATTGTCACCTATATACCTAAAAATGAAAAGATTTTTGTGTAACTTAAGTTTATTGGGTTCTACGAAGGTGAATTAAAAACACAGATGTACCACCAACTATAACAAGGCATACCTGGTTTTGTATAAATTATATTCCCCTGCCCATATTACAGCTATTGTTTTTTTATTGTAATGGTGTCCACGAGCTCTTGGCTGTTGAAGTGAGAAGCTTTTTCAAAGATTGTTTTGAACCATAATTTATAGGGTATGGTGGTAGTTTAGAATGGCCTTCACAATCCTCAAACCTTACTCTTTCCATGATGTTAGGTAAAGGATCAGGTTTATGCAACTCCTCACAAAAGTATGCTGGATATATATACGTCGCTGCTTAGCAGATACTTGCAACAGTGTGGCTCTTCCTATGCTATGAAATATGCTAGAAAAATTTCTCCCACGAATACAAGTGTGTATCAAAAGCAAATGCGTACTTTCCGAACATACTCAACGTTAACTTGTTATCACTGAGTAGTAGTTGGTTTTAGGGTTTTTTCTGTGCGATGTCATCAAACTGTATTAACGTAAGTACGTATTATATGTCAAAAAGAGTGCTTATTTAATAAGCTTATCAAAAAGAGTGCTGTCTATGGCTATTCCTGTCAAACGTTTATATTGAATGTAGTGATTTGATTCCGGACATTTTAGAGTACATATATAGGCAACAATATCTCCTATACATAAGAACCAACATCGTTTCTTATTAAATTAATTATACTGTAATATTTACTAATTAGAAATTTTGCTCTACCTCTTCTCGTTTTTAATTTACAATACCAATCATCCCAAGTTCACCATTAGGGATTCTATCGTCATTTGCATTAGGTCGGGCATAGTTGCTTTATTATACCCTTTGCATAATAAAGCATAAATGTATCTTTTCATTCGCAAATATTTCCAGGCTAAAAAGACTTTTTTATACACCCTGTATATTTAAAGCAAAGAAGGAAATATTATTATTTTTAAAGAAGCGTCAGATTTTTTTCCCAAATTATATTTAAAAAGAATTAATTTGCTTAAAATTCTTTTATCTCTCTTATTTGTGCAATAATATGACAGGAATAATATTTTAATCTTTATAATATGTTTTTATATGTATGTTTAGAATATTCAAAATTTCATTTATATTCATGTTTTTTTAGCCTAGACAGCTACAATATAAATTAGAAATAAAAGAGTTATTGTTGCACAAATCACGTAGGAGTTACGACTTCGAGTCACGTTAGTCTGAAATAACAACACATTTATCAAGTAAACACAAAAGGAAAAGCCAAGAATTCTTGATTTTAATTTTAAAAAAATATGTTTTTCCTTCCATGTAAGTTGACGTTTATTGAATTTTATTTTGATGCTTCAAATAGATATATCCAGGCACTTCTAGAAATTTTCAATTTAATTTTACTGAGAAGTTTAAAAATAACTACATATTTACTTATCTATCTTTCATAACAATTTAAGAGAACAGACTAATGTTTTTTATCGAACACAATAAAACAATTTTCATTTCTTAGTTAAATTCCAAACTGCCAGTAAAAATCGTAAATAAAAAAAAATTAAAGAAACAGCGAATTATAAGGAGTGTATAATGTTTTACCTAAAAATAAACTCCATGCTCAAAATAGCTGAAAAAAATTAATTAATATTTTTTTAACTAAAATTTTAAATTTCTTTCGCATCTATGTAAATTAAAGTAAATTTCTGATTTATATAACTTCACTGTATTATTTTTTAAAATTATCAAAATTTGCTTAAAACTATAATTACTAATTTTTTTTAAATTAACTAAATCTCTTATAAGTTAAATATGATTTCCCGGCCAACAAGTGAATATAATATATAATTTAAAACCAAATTAAGGACCATGTGCATGTATTACTAAATATCTTGTTTACTAATCTCTTAGCTAATTTATTAAAACCTAAATGACTAGTACCATTTTTCCCTATATTATTTCCTTTTTCTCGGAATTAAATACATTTGTAACAAACAACAGGGGATAATTGCCGTTTCTATTAAGTAAAGAATTACATTTGCGAGTTTTTAAAGCCTGGAATTTGAAACAATGTTAAGACATCTTTCTCTATCAAAATTTATTCAGTGTTTTAAATTGTATAATGAATAAATCTGAAACCCCATAAATAACATTCACTACAGTGTGTGGAACGTCCTGCTTAAAAATTCCCATCCAAATATCAAATAAAATAATGTAACAAACTATTTTTCCCTTGTAAATGTTTTATAAATCATAAGTCAGGCGATATTAGAGTTTTTTAGAAAATGTTTCATATAATTGGCAAAGTTCTTAAATTAAACATTAAATACTTGCTAAAGTGCTTGCTCAGTAATTATGTGTATGATTGATATCTTAACAAAATCGAATTGCACTGAAAGTATAAAATAATCATATATTTTTTTTAATCTGTTCTGTTAATACAGTTGCAAGATTAATTTTTAATAAACCATTTATATTTACTCTCTGGTAATTATGTTTTTGATTGAATAATTTCAGGAAAAAATATAATTTACATAATTTTTTAAATGGAATGAACAAATGTATCCGTTAATTGAGTATCTTATGAATATGAATATCCTACATGAAACAATGTTTTTTGTAACGTGAAAGATTCACGCGTTTACACAATCTTTTGATCCAATAAAGACATTCCCACAATTTGATGCTTGAGGCATTATTCCTGAATTTGTTTCTTTTCATCAAGTTAAAAAGTCCTTTCAAGGGAGAAGAGAACTCTAATTTGAAACGTAGCCAAATCCATGGACGAAAATGATAGATCTATCCCCAAAGGCGCCGCAAGAAAAAAAGATTTTGTGAGCAGAAAAGCTTCTAATGTTTTTCTTTTAGTTGCCTCTTATGTTATTTTTTCAAGATCTTTTGTTATGTGATCGATAGCAAGTTAGCAATTTTTTCCTCGGTTTTTCATTCTCGATATCCACAAACTTATTCAGCGAAGAAAATGTACCTGAACAAAACTTGTCTAATACGATCGCAGAATAAAGATGCTTAGAAAATCTTTCAAATCTTTTTCAATACTAGTCACGAAGAAGTCTTTGGAAGCAAAGTACCTAAGTCAAAAATATAAATGTTCAGGAATCGTTTTTATTCTTTTTCAATACTAGTTAAGTAGGGAGTTTTTAAAAAAGCAATGAATCGAAAATCAATCCATATAAAGTTTTCAAACTTTCCAAGAAAAGCCTATAAAAATGTGTAACATGGTTTTATAATATTTTTGTGCCCATAAAATTTATTTTTAAGTTATATTTAAAATTGTTTTAATAATTTAGTTTTTACCACAACAAAAGTTTATAGTTAAATAAATTTAGCAGATTCATTTGTCGTAAAGGAATTCCAATTTCAACATTTTTGTAAAAATTATCATGCATATACGCATATAACTTTTCCAAAAATGAGTAATTTTTAAATTATTTGCTGCAAAATTTATTTAAGTGCTGCCGAGTGATTTCTGCATTTTATAATTGATAATAGGAATCCTTATACTTTAAAATTATTAAGAATTTAGCAAGCAGCTTCTATTATTAACGAATATAAAATTTTAAGTATAAAATATCATTATGCTCAGCTCCTGTGTCATTTCTTTCATAATAACATAAATTTCTACAAAATTATACTAAAATTGTTCATTTAATAATATAATTGTCTCTACAATAATTATTGGAAGGAAAATTGATTTAAGGCTGGTAGATATATTTGGTATGCATTTTGTGAATTAGCTATAAGACAAAAAATTTAAATATCATGTATTTTCTGAACGATATTTTTTTTAATTTGATACTTTTTATTCAAATTACATTTTTTCAATAATCTAATGAAGAAATCAACCAATAAGTTCGCTTAAGAGATATATTTAGAGCAGCCGTACTTAATATTTGTTTGCCCGAGTCACAGATATATGATAATTATTTATTATCATACGGATTATAGTAGGGATTAATGAAGGAAACTTTATGCATCCAAGTATTTTTTCCCCTTAAGTGCCTTCGGCGTATATATTCGTCTTCTGCAACCAATGGGTAGAGTACCCGGGCGTATACATCCGTCCTTCCAAAATACGATTCTTCAGTAAAACTATTCCGAAGCCATTGGAATGCAATAAAATGACCCTGGCATTTTTTGTTTTGTTTGAGTAGGATTTACTTCTTTCAGAGAAAAATTTGCTTATTTGAGCCTTTAATCGTAATGCAATACTTCCCCCTCACCCCCAATATATAATATATGCGTGCCTATCTGAAAAATGGTGGCACTGAGGAACGAATAGCGTCACTTTTAATCGGCTGTTAAGGGGTTAAACAAAATATCTAATGCGATCATTGACATTGGAAACTCTTTTTAAAAATCTAATTTACATCAGGCTTTTAACTGATGCATGCTTTTCTAAACTTCTAAACATGTCATGAAAATAAAAATCGAAGAGTGTGTATATATTTTATTTACATATTTTATTCTGGGATACGATGATTCACGAACATATGCTAATGCGAAGAACGTAAAAACCAATTTTCGACACACTTTCACAAAGTCTTACATTGTTCAGGTTTACGAAAATTTGGCGAATTCTTTTCCTGCTTTCTTGAAAAACAAATTCCCCTTGAGATTTTCTTTCTCTATCAAATAATTGCTCATATAACTATGCGTAGTTACATTCCAATGCAGCTAAGGTTGTCTTACGAGCAAGAGCATATTTTTGTCGATTTTTCTTAAATCCTGAAATCTATTTTAAATTGTGTGGATAGTGCAGCTACATAACTTAAAGTGATTGTATAATTATTTTTTGAGAAATATCAATACAACACATTATGAACATTCTTTTTCATAATTGGAAATTTGCGCAATATTTTCTTATCAATAAATATTTTATTTTTCTACGAAAACATGCATTTGATTTGCATTCTATGAAAAATTAATTTATCTCCACACTGTAAACCACTATTCAAACTATTCAGCGTCTCTATAAAATTGCAGAAAAAAAGCTAAAAATTCCATCATTTATCGATTTTAGTTCATTAAATTTTATAGACTATTAAGCAATATTATTTCATTTCGCAAGAAAAAAAAATCCAAAAGTTTTCCTCACCGACAACGTATAAGAAATAACGTCGCTATATTGACTTCAAAATTCTTGCAGAAGACGTGATCTTTCCCTGGTTAAATTATCTTGTTTGGACATAATTCAATATGATATGTGAGGTTTTCATGACAGTTTCTATAGCAAGATTAAAAATATACGCAACCAAGGAATTCTCAGAGAATAATGTAGTAAAATGCTATTTTAGATTTTTATCAAATTATATTTCTATTCCAGCAGAAGAATAAATTCATTTTCAGATCCCGTTATTGAAAAGTGTTCATCAATACACACACAATATAAGCTCTTTACATCTATATAGATCTATTGTAGTTAAATAAAATAACTCCAAGTTAATCCACCCCTCTTATTTGACCCTACTCTGGAAGAAATGTCAAAAAAATTCATCTTATTGATTTTTATTCAGTGCATTATTTAACAAAAGCCGATCGTTGTAGTTTTTCTGAAGTATATGTAAATGAATCAAAAGCCAAGATAAAATACTGGTAGTTTTCTTAAGTTTTCCTATATGTTATCACAAATACTTTTAGAAATTACATCAACATATATAACGAAGTTAGAATCTGAGAGCTGGGCTTTTTTTGGAAATTATATTTGTTAACTGAATATATCGAACTATACATTACGAGCATTTACGAAACACTCCTACACAATTCCTGCACAAGATGGTTCCATACGTTTATTATAAATATATCAATTTTTAAGTTGCCTTTGTTAACTTAAATCTTGTAACAATAACACCAGCAACGTTTTGTTGCTGTTGCAAAGATTTTATTAAGGTATTCGAACACGTTCTGAGTACTTTTTAAAACAATAGCATATTAAAACATTACAAATGTTTTTTTAGAAATCATTACCATAAATACTAAAATTTAACTAACTTTATTTTAGAAAAGTATCTAAATTTTACAAAAATCCCAATTTTAAGGGAAATTTCAGTTTGACAAAACTTTTGACAAACTTCAAAGCAATTTCAGAAAAAAAGTAATAAAATAATATCAGTAAAAACATTCCTAAAACAAATTAAGACCGATTTATCAATATAATGTTCTAAAAATTAAATGTTTTATTAAAATTTAAAAAATGTGGAGATGATTCAAGAATATATAAGAAATGTGACGTGCTTTTACGAGGCTAAAGAGAGAGATATCTGTATTCCATAAAAAAATAGCAAACAAAATTATGTTTTGACTGAATTTGCTCATTTCGACGTGTTCCGATACCTTAAAGCCATTCTATAGCTTCTTGGGAGAGATCTTTAAGAATAAGTGTCGTTTAAGATCTGTAATTAACTGTAAAATGAAGAGCAATATATAACAAATTTTTAAAAAATATAATTCTTTGTTTAGTGCCGATTAAATACATATCTGAACCATTTTTGTTAATAAACTAATCATCTTAACCAAACAGTATGAAAAAATGTGTTTTCCCTGATATTTTTTTCTTGGAGGACACTTGAAACACATACATAAAGAGATGGATTAAAACGCAGAGTTTAAAAAATTATTACTATTATATATATATATATATATATATGTATATATATATATTATATATATTTATATATATATTAATATATATATATATATATTATATATATTATATATATTCAAAAATCAATCTAAAACACCTACACAAAAAAGTAATTCCATCTTAGTTGCACTCTATTTTTAAATAACAATATGGTTCCTAATAAGTTAGTTTTCTGTTTCAAAATTTTCGCAATCTATCTACAATAAAATGATGTAATTTTGTCTCCCAATCTCTGTTCTTTTTGCAGAAGTGCTTTTAATAATAATACTACTAATAATAATACTAGTATTGTGCATGGGTGTGTATTTTCTTGTACATGCTAATTTTTTTTGTATTATTTTCTATATATCTAGGTTTGCAGCTCTAAGCCCTCTGGATGATTTAGATCCTCTTAACTAAATAAGTAAAATAAAATATGAAAACATCATGACCAAATCATGATATATATGATATATATATATATATATAATAGATATTTATAAATTTGTACATTTTTGACCAACCAAATTATAGCCTACCAAATTTTATTGTCATCTCTATCTATCTTTACAAGCTGGTTTAAAGGATGCGGTTAGGTGTTATTTGCATTTTTAACAAATGAATAATAGCTTTCCATTGGTTTGAAGACTGTTAGTTCTCTTGGAAAAAGCTCTGTGAGCAGAACTTTTAAAAATTCTTTTTTAAAAAAGCCTTTTATTAGGTAATTATTTTAATAATTTTCTGCTTAAACATTTTAGGAGATTTTTTTTGCTGAATCGTAGTCGGTTGTTCTTTCATACTTTCTGTGAGATTTTTTATACTTTGAATTTCTATTCATTTTATTTTTGGTTTTTTCTACCGAGTTGCAAAGGGGGAAGGTTGGGGCCTTCACACAAAATAGTTTAACCTCACTTATTCGGTCCTAATTCCGAAATTGCTTTTTTGACTCGCTAGGTTCTTATTTGTATTTAATTTTCATATATTTTTATAGATTCGATCTTCATGTTTTCCTTTTTTAGTTTTGTTACGTTATTTCATGTGATGTTCTTTATTTTCTGCTTTTTGTTTTTGAAATATTTTATAAATGTCTTCCATATATATATAATAATTTTTATGATATAATATTCATGATATGGGAAATAATACAAAAACACAAGCATGTACAAGAAAACACACACACACAAACACACATATTACTATTATTATTATTATTATTAAAAACATCTTTGCAAGAACAGATGGGGAGACAATATTACATCATTTTATTGTAGATAGATTGCGAAATTTTGAAACAGAAGACTAGCTTATTATGAACCATATTGTTATTAGAAATAGAATGCAACTAAGAAGGAATTACTTTTCTGTGTAGGTTTTTTAGATTAAATTTGGCGGTATGTGGGCATAATGAAAAACATAGTGATCGGCATTCCCGGAAGAACAAAGAATTACAAGTGAAACAAATAGAACCTACGAAGGTAAAAATGGTTCAGAGTGGTTCGAAAAAAGATAATCTTGGAAATTGGAGGAAGTTAATATTACGTTTTCTTATAAACAGTTTGACTCTTCGTCCCATATGACAATCCAGCAGGAAGTCCTAAATTCAAGAACCAAGTCTGTGAAGTAATTGGCTTAGAAAATCTCTTAAATTTGGAAAATAATATTCTTAAATTACAAATTTCTCAGTGGAATGTACCATGATCAAGCACTTGTTTAAAGCTTGGTGAGCTACTCGTTGACTGTACTGATTTAAAGCATTAAATGTAACTGAGTCAGATATATTTTCAGAGTATTAAAACAAAGTAATGGCCTTTTTTCTATTACCCAACTACTCCTGCTTAGCCCAATTGTATTAAATCGGAATCATTACATTTAGTCTATGTAGGAATGTTCATTTATTTCATAATCAAACGGAAAATTGTTGTTCGCCAGAAGTTGTTGCAGAAAACAATTAAACATAGCTTGTAAGAAATTAATAAAAGAAATAGAGAAATATATTTTTTTAATTTAACTTTCAGCATAAATATAATTTTCCCACTGCTCATTACTTCGGAGTTTGAATTTATCCATTTAAGTTAATGTATTACAAAAAAGAATGTGTATTGTTTACTAAACCTTAAAGAGACTATTGTAAAATTTAATGATGATATCATTTAAGAGTAGCTTTCAATGGAACTGAGTGTGGTGATCATGGTATTAAAAGGGGAAAGGAAGAAAACCTTTTGAATATGTAAATATCAAAGGAAAAATGCACAATAACTTTACTGTTTTTCTAAAGCTTCTTGATTACAAAAATTATAGTTAAAAATAAAGAAAAACTGAAATACACGCTTTTACAGTGAATCAAACGAAAAAGTAAAAAATAATTCTGAATATAAGAATAAAATATGATTAACGAGAAAATTAATGTTATTTTAGTAAAAGCATTGGGTGTTCTATATTAATTGTTATAACTTCTTATTAGTCCTACTCCGAAATGCTGAGGTTGTGAAAAAATGTAAAACAAATCTCCCCACGCTCTTACAATAATGACATTAATTTTATTGTTAATCATATTTTATTCTCATATTCAGAATTAATATTTTACTTTTTAGTTCAATTCACTATAAAAGCGTTTTTTTTTTTTTAGTTTTTTATTATAGATAATTTATTTTTAATTTTTTAGTTCAAACTACAATAAAAGTGTGTGTTTTTCTTTAGGTTTTTTAAATTATCATTTAATTATTGCTGAATTTTTCCTTGAGTCTGATATTTGGAGCCGGAATTATATACGTGGCTGATGGAATTAGTCTTGCTCTTTATTAGATATTAATTAACGGGTCTGAAGGGTATTTATTCTTTCCTTTTAAGGCATTTCTTATCGTTAATTTCAAAGATTCCGTCTCTATAGATACAGGTCAAACTAATAAAAGTGTGTTAAGAAGATATATTAAGAGGGAATTGTAATATCACCTTTTAAACGTTTGCTATAATATTATAATTCATATCAACACTTCTAAACGTATTGCTTTATAAAAATAAAAAATGTATAGCAGTTTAAAACATAATTTTTTTCACATGCACGAGTCCTTTTTTTATTTCCATTTTCAGCAAAACTAGACAATTGTTATATTCGTTTTTGGGGTTGCACCTTAATCTTTTAGTCGCTAAATCTAGAAATGGTACATGGAATTAGTCACCAAATTTGAAATAGATATATCCAATAAGTCGCCGAATCTGGGAGTGGTATATGGAATTATTCTCCAAATCTAGAAATCGTTTTTCATGATGATCCTGATCAAGACAATGGAAGAAAATTATAAAATTATTGAATTGTCATCAATCTTTGATAAGTGTACAAAATTTCGAATTAATCTGACCTCTTAAAGTGGGTAAAAATCGAGTTCAAAGTTTCCGTTGCATACAAGTGGAACTTATGAAAGCGTGTTAAAAAGATAATGTATAAAAACAGAAATATCTTTATTGATATAATTTAAATCAACCCTTAAATACACAAAATGTATGTCTACTGAGTGATTTTGCTTACATACTACTGTTGATTCAGTTTTAATAGGGAAAAAGGCCTCTTTTTCTATACTTATACTTCACTTACTTTTAAATGTCTTATGATTAACATTTTTTTTCTAGTAAAGTGTTAAAAAATTATTTCGAAAGTTTTGTTACATTGTATAATGACTCAGTGAGGAAATTTTCGTTTTTTGATAGTTATTGAGGTAAATTAAATGCTTAATAGTAATTGCTATTTATGTTACTTTTATTTTACTGTTTTATTTTCATTTACATGTTACGTTATTCTTCCATTTTGCCAGCGTAAATCTTTTCAAACTGGCGTTATTATCCGACAACACACAATATACACATAAAAATATTGATAAATATTCATTCTCCGATTTTTCCTCCATTTTTGGTGTATTATGAAAAAGTCGTTTCTGATAAGAAAAGACTACGTCTCTTGTTTTGAAAATATACTGCTAAATGTTTACCAGCGGGAATAATCCATTTGGCCTCAGATGTATAATTTTTAGCGATTTTACACGTTCCCAGCGGAATGGAAAATTACCCTTTTTACTTCGATCTTTGATTATAGTAAATTAATAATTAAATATTTATATGCGTTTTATTTCACCAATATTTTTATGAAAAAAAGCATTTAAGTAAGTAAATATTTGTAGTAGTTCTATTCAAAAGAGCAACTAAATTATGTGGGTGGTTTTAAGTTATTTTTACAACTGATGTAAACTATAATTTCGTGGTTGAAAGAATTTTAAAAAAAAGTCTTGTTAAAAAAAAAAGTTCTTACACAGTGAAACAAACTTCAACGTGTAAAATTCATATTTTCCCCCTGTTATTAACTGGGACTAAAGTATAGCTCAATCAATTATCTTTCAATAATTTAATCTGAAAACAAGACGGAATTATTGCGTGAAAAAATAAGGTTTGTTATTGAGATGTTTCAAGATTATTTTTCTAATATTTCTAAATATCAAAGATTCAATCAAAGTTGTATTTGCTAATAACTTTTATGTGAAGATTCTATAGACAAAAATAGTTTCTAACAAATATTTCCAAAATTTGCTGGAAGGAATAAATCATTTAAAAGAATTAATGAGTAAATCATTTTAAAGAATTAATGAAAAATACCCTTTAAAATTCTTATAAAAAGAACTAAATATTTTTCTGAGTTCTCATATTTTCTCTAGAATTTTAATCATTAGAGTTTTTCAAAATCTCTTTATGCCTAATGAGAACGAATATTTTCTTCTAGTTGCTTTATATTTCACTTGAACATACTAAATAGTTTTAAGAAATCTTTTTATTATAAACTATGCAAGATGAGAAGTAGTTTTTTACCGAACATTTTTTTTCCATTTAAATGCACAATTATTTCTGGTTTTAGAATGCCTTGGAAGCGGCTCTTTATTATTATATGGTTCAGAGGAAATAATTATCTTCGATAAAATATCATTAAAATTGAGTTTCAATTATGAGTAGAAATACAATATAAATGAAGTAAGAATAATAACCTTTTATAATATAGAGACAAAATTGAAAATATGTCATACTTAAGTCTAATTAGCTGATATATTTTTTCATGTTCTACATTTAAATATTTGCAAATTAAAAACACTTTGGCATTCTAATAATTAATTCACATATTTATATAACAGAATTGAACAAAATATGGCCTCAAAAGTACTTTATCCTTCCCATAATTTAGAGAACAACACATTTCGAGTGTGTGCTTTTCTTTTCATTCCTGACAAATTTCTAACGAACAACTGACATGGATTAGGGAAACTATTTTTACTCCAACTCAATATTTGGTGGAATCTCTTACAAGTGTTAATTACAGCTACAAACTTAGAAAGTATAAGACGAGCGCGTGACAATTGGTAATTTCTTCTACTCTTCTTGGAAAAACGCAGGTCTACTCTCCCTCCAATTTTAGACGGCGAGTAAAACCCCGTAGTCTAGTACAAATTTATCTCATAGATGTTTGACAGGATTGAAATCCAGAATCGTGACTGGCTGATTCAATTCAAACCTCATTATTATCATACCAAGCTATGGTAACCCTCTCAACAATATAACTGACGTTGTCGTCCTGGTAGTAACAGTGATCCACCCAAGTTACCATATCGTAGGAAGCCCATGGATAGCCAGGGACCTCCTACATAGATACATGAATAACACCCATTCTCATGTAGTAGGTCTTGGTATTAAGTGGACCAGGTATTGCGACTAATTGTTCCAGATCTTACTAAGAGAAATGCCCCCCTCTCCAATATATCACCTCCTGCATCAAATTTCACTGTTGATATCGCACATTCTGGCAAGAGACATTCTCCAGGCAGAAGCCAACCCCTATTCATGCCATCCAATCACAAGAGAATGAACCTTGGTTTATATCCTTATTACCTTGATAACTATATAAATTCTAGGGTTTCCATACAGACCTTATTCACGGAAATAAAAATTCTGGATGTATTTTGAAATTCCTTTGCAAATATGGGCTATAGGTAGTAAGTAGCTCTTCTCGATATTTCTCTACAGCACTGTTCGATTTCTAATACCTAATTTCATGGAACCACATTTCCACAGCCTTAGCTCACTTATTTTTTGCGAGATAGTTGGGCTCTAATTATCGAAATTTAGGTTACTTCAGCTCACTAGAAATACCATGTGTTTTGATCATTTCTATGATAAAGATTATACCTGTTTCGAAATCAGACTGCCCTAAACTGTTTGCCATCATACGTGTGAGAGACTGCAACATGTTTCTCCCACAATGGTATATATATATATATATAATGGCAATAAATAGCTAGCAATTTATAACGCGTGGAGGAGGATGTGTCGTAACGCACAAACATAGATTATCTCATTTGCATGGGCATCACATTATTTCTTGGCATGTAATGTACATATATAAACAGTAATGTGCACCTTTCCTCTTCACATATATATATAACGTTAAAGGCACACATGATGAGAAACTGAATATAATTACAAAAAATAAAATTCATTTGTAATATGATTCCGACACATTTAAAAAAATAATTTTATAGTGAGTAGAAAACAAAACAACAATTTACACCACTGAGATAAAAAAAAATAACTTGAATATATCAGAGTTCTTTGAAATATATTAAAATGTGTTGTTTATTTAGAAAAATACCAATTTTTTTCTGGGAAAGGAAAATTGAAAGAAATACAAAAATTGTAGCATTGCTTTTAAATCAAAAAGATGTTCCTATTCACTTTTTTCAATTTACAACTCTCAATTTATATTTTGAGGGTGTGCATTAAAAATAAATATAAAACTCTTTTTCTGTTAATGATTACGCCAAAACATTGGAAGCACTCTTTTAAAGAATATAAATTCTCTATGAAAATCATCAATTTTCTGAGGATTATTAAATCCCTTTAAAATTAAATAGTAATTAGTTTATCTTGCCTTTTTGTTTCTTCAGTTCATTAATTTTAATAATTTACATAATTGAAGAAAAAATTATGCGGAAATTAAAAACACACGCACATGTATACAAATTGTTTTTTTACCTGTATATGAGATCTCAAAAACCACCAGAGTATAATGATTGATTCTTTGTCAAATATCAAAATTTCATTATATATTGTATATGTTTTAATATTGAAATAAAGGAAATATTAAAACAATTTATTTGAAAGGTATGGATATCGCATTACAGAAAAAGAAAATATCACCAATTACATAATGCTATCATAAAAATATTATTGAAGCATACTGTTCATAATATAAAAATTTTCAGTGCATAATATTTGTATCCATGTGTTCATTGCAATATAAACAGGGAATAATAAATTTTCGAATCCACTTATACTATTATTACAGTTTACTTACGCAAAATACTTAATGCTATGTTATAAGATTTCTGATGATATAAGTTATTGTCTATTCTATTATCTATGATATATTGTTTATCAAGTAATAACAAGACTACTAACTAAATAAAGTAAATTTTAACAATTATACCATTCATATAAGTTCAGAAAATAATACAAATGTTTCTTGAGAACAAGATTATGGTATTGATTTATATATATATTCATTTCAATTTTATTTTTCAATTTTTATATTTCAATTGAATTACATTTGTTAAAATATTTTTTGTAGTTCCTCTTAGTTTTATAAATTATAATTTTTAATTTATGTAAACATATGGAAATGCATTATTTGGTATATTTTTGATATTCAATTAAATCTATAGTGAATGTTTGCTATAGATATTAAGGTCTATTTTCTAGATACTTAAAAAAATCCTTTACAATTATGAATAAATTTAAATTTCAAAATTTCGAGACTGGCAACTAGGCTTAGTAACATTACTTGGTCTTTGCTCGGTGGTACATTATAATGGTATATGTAGCATCGATAGAAAGTAACCATTAAAACTGTTATATTGCTATGTTAGTAGGCTACTTAGTTAATTTATAAATTTTTGATAGCAATTGGTATTCTCATACACGTTTGTTATTTACATCTGTTAGGCTAGTTTTTTTTAACAGATTGTTTATATTAGTGAAGATGAATTCAGTAAATCATGACAAGAGAATGAAAAATGTAGTTGATTGTAGAGATTCTACTAGACGATATTATACCAGAGTATTCTGGAATAAGGATTACTTAAAGAATGCTAAAAGAGATATTATGCTATGTAACAATATTTCTATTAACTCTAATGACATTAAAAGCAGTAAATATTTTTCAAGTAAACATCAAAATAGTAAATTCTGCAATAAAAAAATTCACTTTTACAAAAGATGTGGGGACAATAGATGTAAAACTTGTAAAATGATAAATAATGATCAAATCAAAGATAATTCTAAATTTACCTTCTGCAAGACATTTAACTGTATTTACTCAATGACATGTAAACTTTGTCATTTTAAATATATTGGACAGACTAGTAATAAAATTAATATTAGAATTAATCAACATAGATCAGATACTAAAAACTTTAATAGTATAAAAAATTCAAATAAAATAGAAATTAGACACTTCCATACACATGGTTTTGAAAATGCTGTGCTCAATATTATTAAAGTAGTCCCTTATGTTAAAGATAGACTATGGTGGGAAAATTTCTACATTAAGTATTATAATACAATTTATCCTTATGGACTAAATGTATTATATCTAGGAAAAAATATTCTTAATGCTATTAAACAAAATTCTCAAGATTATTATTACAGTAAAGAAATCAAAAAGACTAATAAAAGAAAAACTAGAGGTAATAGGACTAAAAGGTTAAGCAGAGACGAAAATGTTATTTCAAAAGGTATTAGCGATATATGTAATAGTTTCGAGAACAATTTTAATATAAAGCACATTAAATCTTTCATGTTTGGATTAAGTAAGACAGAAATATGTATTACGGATAATATACTAAATTCAGATAAATTTATAGGTAGTCATGCTTTACATATCATAAGAGACATTCTCAAATTTCTGAAGCATAAACATAAAATAAATGACAATGTAAATAAAAAATATCAAACAGAATATTGTACATTATTATATATGAATAAATCTTTTGATAATATTAATTTTTCTAGCATTTTTAAAAAACACATGTCAACTTTCCCAATTCAAAATATCACTATTAAAAAAAGGCTTTTAAATATAATAAAAAAATAGGTAGATCAATTTTTAACTATAATGCACCTATCAAGCAAGAAAATTTAATATGTTATTGTAATGAATTTAAAGAATTCAAAGATAACTATCACCAGCATGTTATTACTGGTGATCTCAATATTGTAAAAGACAATAATCTTAGAGATATAATGAATAAAGGTACTGGTTTTAGACTTATGATATCCAATAATAATAAAATTATCAAAAATCAGTTATATAATGATATTGAGCAATTCATTTACAAAATTGCTATTAAATATAGTATGCCTATAGAGGCATTCACAGAGTTTAAATGTAACATTACACAACAGATTAATAAATATAACTTTAGTACAGATAATAAAATCTTTTTTAATGATATTAAAAATCAGATTAAAAAATTACAAAATAAATTTATTATAGTTTATATTGATAAAGTGCCTGGAAATTTTGCCTTCATTTGTAAATACTATTATTGTTTAATGCTCAATAAACATTTTGAAAATAATACAGCTTTTATTAGGTCATCAATTTTTGATAGAGAAATAAATAATCGAATTTTGGCTTTTCATAAACAATTAAAAATACAAATTAATAATAATTTTAAATTTCCACATGTATTTCTTACTCCTAAATTTCATAAAAATCCAGTAAAGTTTAGAACAGTTACTAATGGTTTTAATACATATATCAGCAAATCAGGCAAAATTCTACATGAAATGTTACAAGATACAATAAATAATCTAAAAACTTCAGCCATTCTTAAAAATAGTACAGAACTTATTGCACAAATTAAAGATAAAAAAATATTTTCAGTATTTAGTTTAGATTTTGAAGATCTTTTTAACTCAATAAATATTGATGATATGATAAAAACACTAGTAAAATTACATAAAGATAATTTGTTTAAAAATGTCAAATATGATAGATTTGGTTCTCTACTTAGGTTAGTTCTAAAAGAGAATTATGTTTATCATAATGGTAATTATTATCAACAGATTAAGGGTCTACCACAAGGTGGCCCAGCTAGCAACTGTCTTGCCAATTTATATTTACATTATTTTGAAAATAGTTTCACAGACAACTTAGAATTTTATTTTTTCGTTATATAGATGATATAATCATTTTTGGCAAGCAAGACAACTTTATACCTAATATTAATTTTTATCCACAATATCTTAATTTAATACAGACAAATAGTAACAGTTACGAAGCAAATTTTCTTGATATAGAAATTAAATTAAAAGATTATAAAATAGTTACTAATATTTATGATAAACGAGAAGACTTTAATTTCAATATTATAAAAGTACCGCATTGGGAGAGTAATGTGCATGTATCTATATTCAGAAATATTGTTCTTAATTACACACTACGCAATAAACTTCTAGTTTCTAATAAATCAGAAAAAATAAAAAATTATAAACATTTTACTAAATACTGTTTAATTCAAAACTACCCTATTAATTTTATTAATAGATATTTAAATAATGAAATTCTAAATAGTAAGGATTAAAATTCCATAGTTTTAAAAGGTTTATATTATAGATTTATTATTCTTCCTAGATAGTTTTAAATACCCCCAGTTTCTAGTTTTAGATAAAATTACTTTTTTAGAATATATTATAACTTTTAAACCATATTAAGAGTCTTAAGATAATGGTAGTATGTTTACATTTCTTATTTTATTATTTCTATTCTTTTCATACTTTTGCTAAGTGCTATTTTTCTGCCATTGCTTTGTTTTGAAATTGTATTTGGGTCCAGAATCTGGCAATAACTTGTTTATTGTACTCAGATTTAGTCCGGGCTCTGCATTTCAGTATGCAATTTTTGGGTAAGTTACCTTCTCCTTATAATGGATTTAGATTTCCTATCCATTATTTCCAATTGGTATTTGCTTGGTATTATTAACAAAAAAGGGGGAAGGTTGGCTGCCCAAAAAACATGTTCAACCCCACTTTTATACAGAAGGATTTTTTTAAAGAAAATTTTATGTATACTAGCTGTCCTAAGTCAGCAATGTTGATAATACTGAAGCATCCATTCTTTTATATTTTACTGTGTTATTTCAATCTTTCATATCTCCTTCTAAATTCTGTTGTCTTGTTATCTGGCAATTGATATTATTCTTTTAAGTATTAATCATGTAATTAATCTCTCTCTTGTAGAGAAATTTTGAATATATATATATATATATATATATATTGAGATCTCACAAAACAATGTTTAATCCTGTTTCACTGTCCTAAACCAGTGACAGCTCGAGAAATCATAATAGTTTTCCCCGCTAGATACATTTCTTTTTGGTTTGTTATGGTTCCATGTTCTTGGTTCTTCCGGTCTGATCTTAGGATGCTTGGGATTTATTAGTCTTCTTTTGAATTATTTACTGCTATATATATATATGTATGTATATATACAGACACAAAAAATCATGCATATTTTACTGAAAGTTTCTTAATGAATTTTGATTATTAAAAGCTAGGATTAAATATCCGAATTTTATAAATGATACTATGCTTTGTTGATGAAATCTAGTCTCCCTTTCTAGTCTTCCTATTAAAAAGGTTTTGTGAGTAAAAGCTTTGAAATTTTTTATTGAAATATTATTGATTAGTATATTAAAGCATATTTTCAAATATATTTCTTTTCTGATTCAGGAAAATATCTAATAACACGAATGAAGACATTAAAACTCTTTAATATGTCATTACAGCGAAAAAGATCGAATTATACCACCCAAATCAAACGGTTTTACACTTCAAGAGTTGAATAAATATCATTAAAAAATTTTAGAACGCTCATGAATTTTTCGTATTTTAACTCTTTATAAGGCCTTGGTAAATAAACTTACCACCAACATAATTAATTTTTAAATGTCAACGGGAAGCTATTTTCCCATAACACACTTAGGCTGGCACGACAACTGATATCTGGATTTTCAAGTCCCAAGCACTAAGGCAGCGTTTCTCAAACTGTGGGGTGCGCCTCCTTGGGGGGGGGGGGTGATGACTCTACGAGGGGGGCACGAGGATATTGAAAAGTCAAAAGATTTACAGAAATTACTAGTTTACTGAAAGTAAAATACACATTCTGGCATATTAAAGCATAAAATTAACATTTACACTGATATAATACACTTATAAATGCATCAGTACTGCACAATGTGTTTTATAATTAATTTAACAATACTAAGTTAAGAACAAATTAAATAATTAGCTGTGACTCCATGGGCTTGTCACTTATAAAATTATATACAAAAATTAACACTTATCTTGATAATTTGTACGGCTTATAAATAATCCCTTCACTGCCGATTATTAACAGTTACACCATTCGATTCCCAATGCGTCCGTTTTCCACGTAGGAGCACGTATGTGATATATCGAGAGGGGGGAGGGGAGGGGAGAGAAAAGGAATAAATAAGGAAATTCTCTGATATAAGTAAATCCTTCGAAAACACTATCAAAGTCCTTTTATTGCATTCCAAAGCCTTCGGAATAATTTTATGCGAATAGCAGTGCGCAGAAAAGATCATACTTCAGAGAGACGCCCGAGGAAAATAACACACCGTTTGAGCAAGCCGTATATATACGCTGGTGGCACTTAAGACGGTGGTTAAAGTCGTATTGTAGCTTTAGCGTCAAAGTATGGTATTATTGAATTCAATGCATTGTTATTTGTAGGGAGGGGGTGCTATGAAAATTATGATTGAATATTGGGTTGAAAATATTGAAAGTTTGAGAAGCACTGCACTAAGGGCAACCTGTACGTTTTCTGAGCAGCATGAAAATTATTCCAGCTGACGTATTATTGACTCAAGTGGGTAACCATATGCCAATTTGACAAAAACATATAGATGTTGCCATTTGTGCTCTAATAAAGCACGTGAGAAAAGAACGTTTGCATATAGCTTGCAATATCCCGCTATGTATTGATCTCTGTTTTCTGAAATTTCATGGAAAGTAATATATATGAATTCTTCAATTTTTGTATACAAAATGTTTCTGATTTATAATTTCTTCAGTATATTTTAGTATCTACAAATTAATTTTATAAATATCATGTAACGCAATATAAAAAATACAAAACATAAGATGTCCTGCCTTTAAATAAATCTCTGTGGGTGGCTGGGAAACATACTTCCCACTAAAAAAAAAATGGTATCAAAAATTAGATTAATATTATGTAATAAGCTACAAGAATTTCGTTTTATAAATCAATCTAAATCTCAAAAATATTAAAACATAATATTATTAGAAAAAAATGGTTTTATGAAGTGTTAATTTATCGGCAAGTAGGGCAGAGGTTCTTGTTCATCTTTTTATTTTTTAGAAAATTCTCTGACAAACTTCCCATCCAGCACAGAATTAAATTAATCTCTTTAAATCAGCTCCTTTCATTATCATTCCTGCCAAACGCGTCTTTCTACCCCCGACCTTCATGTTCCTTCTTTTAGAATATTTCGTACGATAATAACAAAAACACACATTACAACATATTCCTTCAGAATATTCAGGACGTGAAGCTTTCCTGAATGAATCATCGGCGAACAACACCGAGATGGAATTCATCTCCTGGAAGCCCGCCCTTCTTAAGAATAGAAAGATAAAAAATGGTGCTCACGGATCGAAGGGAAGGGGGTCACTGATGAATCCTTGTGAAACTCGAAACTAGCTGAATTTAATTTTAGATTTCTGTTCGGCGGGGGCGGTTAGGTGACGTCACTCTCACTACCAAACTGAAGGCAGAGAGGTGCCACCGACCACCGGTTCGTTCTTCCTTTCTGAACCTTCGCTTCTTTCGCTTTCTGAAAGGGTTTGCTGGGCTGCCAAAGCCTTACCAAGGACTATATTTCGCTACCAACAGTAAAGGGTAAGATTCATTGGATGTTTTATGTGCTGGTCAATCACAATAAGTGCACATTTCATGGACGTGCACTATATTGGTCGTAAAAATCTTATTTTTCTGTTTTTCTGCAAGAAAACATTCAGAGTATTACACTAACAAAATATTTGGGAAAAGAAACATATTTCTTCGCAATCAAAAACATTGTGCAACACTTTTCTATTTAAGTAAGAAAGATAACTTGCACAATCCATAAATTGTCCCTTAACTCACCTTAAACTTGTAAAAACATCTGAGACTGTGAAAAAAAGGTTTTAAATTTTGTTTTCAGAAGAGTAAACACATTATAGTTTGAGTTCTGGATGCACATAATTTTTTTCTTGCAAACCTGCCACGGCTACAAATCTTTGTCAGAAAGCTTTTATATGCTTTGAAACTTTGGGAAATTTTTCCAATGCCAAATCTTCAAATTTTGATAATGGATTTTATCAATTTGAGGTCAATAGCTAATATTTTGAAACACACACACAAACTGCAAAGAAATAGACATCAATCTTTTGGATTTGATTTAAAAAGATAATGATGCACAAATTTTTTCTAAAAAATAAGCATGAACATAAAATCGTACGCAATATTAATTGTCAACACTTAGAAAATTTCTGAAAATGGGATTTGAAAGAAATATCCATTGTAAATACACGATTTTTTGAATGATTGTGATTCACTAAGAGACTATAAATGAGGGATTTTGATTTTATGTTTGATTATAAAACTGAAGGAGCCGTATCAAAAAGTGATGGAAATCTCCTACCGTATTAATGTAGAGAAAGGGTAATTTTGATACAGTAATGAAAAAGAGATATTTGCTTATACTGACCCAACAAGAAATTTGGCGAAAGCAATACATTTTTAATTCTGAAAACATATATTCAGACTATAATTTGGCGTAAGGAAATTCAGTTCATTTACATTTCTTGATGATAACGTATGGTGACAAGTATTCGATGCCATAAATAACTGAAACACTTGTTAAATATGAAAAAAAAAATCCTAACCAACGTGTTTGTATTTTGTTCATCGAAAGCAATTGCGATGGATGAAGCTCTTGAAAGAGAGTATCCAATAATTTAAGGTACTCCAGTTTCAGAAAAAATCTCGATCTTACTGTATAACTTTTTAAGCAAAGAATTAATCCAATCATTTCCTCGGATATAAAATTGGCAGACCTCTCTCTCGAAATATATTCCGAGTATCAATTAAATTTAAGAGTTCACTGGATAGTAAGTTGCCTTCTTTTTAATTGGTTTTCTTCTTTCTTTCTATGGAACTTTACTAACAATAACGATAGATGAGCCTGTGGATAGGACGCTGGCTGTTGACTACTTCGCAGTTGAAAACGGAGAGAATACTTACAGTCACTGATGCTTTCCAACTTCTCATATTTTCCAAAAATTCAACATTGTGGCGTTACGTAATCTAATTTTTTTTTTCTAAAATAGCCCTTTTATCCATCTTGGGAGGATTTATAGAAATTGCGGAATCGAATATTTGGTCAGGCAATGCTGTTTTTCTTTTCCTTTTTTCATTTGATTCTTACAAACCTGTATCCAAGTATATGCAAGTAAAATCCAATGTGGAATAATGGGAAGGTAAGAAATGTGAGGAACTAGTTCAAATGTTCTGGAACATTTCTGGATGAAGATCTTGTTCTTAACTAGAAATTTATCCTCAACAGTCCCCATGTATTTTCAGACCGATCTCGATTAAAAAAAAAGAATTTGTTGATCTAAGTCGTCCGTGGATTTCACATAATTATACCCCCCCCCCCCAATTTTTAATCACCAATGTTCTATAGATTAGCTATCAATCAGTTGTACCTAATCATTTTTGAAATGCCTGTTTTCATCAAACATTAACTTAATTTTTTAAAGTATGCTTCAAAGTGTGGTAAATTTCTATTATAATTTTCATTGGATTTAAACAAAAGTGATACTAAATAGAGAATTTCTTTTGTTAACCCATCGGCATATAAAAATAATTTATACGTAATCAGGAATTCAAGGAAGAATTGAAATCTAGTAAAATTTATAAGAATTTTATGACAGTTGGTAAATGAAGGATAAATAGGCACTGATGTTCTAGAGTGATATTCGCGATGTTTCTAGACAATTTGGCATATTTTTGTGTCAAGCAATATTTTTAAGTGAAACTTATGCATAAGATAGTAGTTACTTGACGAAAATTATTTGCTGAAGTCACCAGTATAATTACTTCCCACAACCGGAAACATACATGTGTCCCCTTGGTTGTTGAAATAGTTTAATTGCAAAACTTTGCAAATAACTTTTCAAAATTTTTGTCCCAAATGTGTCAATTTTACAAAATTTCTCTATTTTTACTAATTTGACATTTAATTTGGATCTTTTGGATCATACTTAATTTGGATCATAAAAATATCTTGTCTCAAGGTGCAGATATATTTAATTTGGTGGAGTTTTAAAACTATTTTCCTTGGTGTATGATCTTGAAATATAAGGCAAAATTTTCTCCTTTTTTGATGAAGAATAACCATAAAGTGAAAAAAAGTTGTTACAGTATAGGAGCTTTGACATATATCATCATTAGTCTCAAAATGTCCTAAAACTGTACGTTGTACTAATCCTGTTTTGAAGTAAGTTGGCAAGAAATATGTCCTATAACACGCGATGAAAAACTGATGCATTTTATTCAATGTTTTATTTTGCTATTTACAAAAAGGAAACTGGATCTTATTTTCAAGCTTATAATAAAATTAAAAGATACGTCTTTTTTAGTTTTTCATCACTACCAAACATTATGAATACAGCTATAATACTTTTCATTGCATCTAAATTGTTGAGTTGTATTTTAAGTACGGATCTAAAGCAGTTATGACAAAAGATATGCAATTTTTGAAGCTTTTTTATTTGAAATTATCTATTTAGATAGTAATCGAAAAATTTTAATATGAAGGAAACGTTTAGGCTATCAAAATATTTATGTTCTCTCTTTTAGATATTTAAAATTCGGTTTGATAAAAAAAAATTTAATTTTTAAAATATTTTTTTATTTTAAAATACATATTGTTTAAAACAAGAATTAATATGAAAGGGAAAATGCTTTTGGAGATAAATATTTTATAGAATCGCGTGAAGTCTCAAAATGGAAAATATGCGTATGGAGAATTTATTTTACAACGAGAACTGATTAGGAAGCTATTATGCTATTTCTAAAATTTCGCTACCTTTGCAATTTTTTTTTAATTCGAAGTGCTTAAACAATAAAAAGCAGCACAAGCAGAAAAAAAGCAAAATATATTGTTTTGTTAATTTAAGCATCTGTAAATAAAATATAGTAAAATAGAAAAAAAAATTATAAATTTTTCAACGAGGGCAATAAATGGCAATGTTGATATATATTTTCAACATGTTAATAGTTTGTGATGACGTTTAGAATACGATTTTAGCACAGGCTGTTGATATTTTTTTTACTTTTTATTTCTTAATTTTGCTCCGATGAGTAAGAAATCTTTTTTTTTTTTTTACTGTTAAAAAAAGGACGAGAAAAAAGTGAAGGACGCGGATTATTTAGCAAGAGGAAGGTATTTTTAGACGGATATAAAATTTCCTAAACTTCGTATTTAGTTTTGACGATTGTTTCAAAAGATACATGAAGTTAAACCAAAAATGCTAATTAGTTTTTTTAAAATTTTATTTACATGATATTTTATTTATGTCGTTTTCAAAATAAAACTAAACCAATAAAATCTTTAGGAAATGGAAATGCACTTGCAATAGTTATAAATTTCTGCATTACTTATATTTAGTTTACTTCAACAAAATATTTTATTTCTTTATTTGTAAGATATGTGAAATCATTATTTTTAATTAAATTCTTTAAATAGTTTTTATTTTTAGATAATATTGGATATTTTGGACTTGAGTGTGTCAGTAAATACGTTTAAGCGTACTTTTTATTCTATAATATACAGGTTTTCAAAATATCGTGTCAGATTTAATTTTAGAAGTACAATCAAGCTAAAGAATTACTTGCTAAAAATATAGAAAAAGTTTCACAACTTATAAATACAATTCAAATTTTGTTGATTACCTTTCGTGATCCACCTAAAAACTGTTTTACAGCACAGTTTTGAAAAAAAAATTATAAAAAGGTTAAAAACTAAATACTATTTATCAATTCAATTTTTTCGCTAGCATTTTCATTACTTATTGTGCATTTGAAAAAAAATTGAATGTTTTGTTTGTCTTAATATTTTAACATTTTAAATTATCCTCCCTGATCACATGTACTTTGAAATCAAGTAGTAATTTAGTTTTGTTCTTTTCTCAATAAATCACAACTCTTCTTTCTATGTGCATCGTTCCTTAAACTGTAACATCATTTTATTTCTTTATACAGCAATATTCACCCCCATCGGTTACTGGTCATTAATTTTTCGAAAATTTTCATTTGCTATAACTATTTATCGCAATACACAATGTATGTTTTCTATTTTCATCAATCATAAGTAAAATAATTCAAACCGAACTTTAATGTTAAGTAGTTTCTTATAGTCCGTGATTTCTTCCTCAAATTTTATGGATCTATATTGACAATCAATCTATAGTATTTATTGAGATTACGGTAAAATATTTAAAGTACTTTTAAAGTATTGCTATCCAAACTTTCCACGTAAAACATAAAAATATTAGGTCATTTTCTTAAAATTTATTAGTTTACATAAAATTTATAATGGCGTACTGAGTGGAGTACTCTAAAAAGGCTATGGTAGATCAATGGCTAAGATAGGGAGCTCCTTTAATGATTATCCTAAAAATTAACGACTTTTGCCCATTAAAATGAATTGGTCCTCAAAGCCCTGCTTTGGTGTGATGTGGGTGTTAGGAGACGGATATATCAGTTGTCACTATCAACATTTGGCCATTGCTTAGAATTGTGAGTACAGAAGCCAATAGTCCTTGTACGATATAAATTCAACTCAATCTTAAAATATGAGTTTCAATTATACCTAATAACGCATTATAATAACATGTATACTTGTCCTGAAAATGAACTTCATCAATGTTCCAATCTTTCTTCATCTCACAAAAATTATAAAAATAAAAAAAAAATTCACTTATAATAAGTAGTTTTACATTGATTTAAATTTGTATTGAGCTCTTGATATAATTTCGAGATATATCAGTAAAATAGATCTGTAAGAAAATTTAAAATAAAAGGAATGAAGTTTATTGTTTTTTAAGTCTGTTGAACTTTTAATTTTGCTCCTTTATCGAAAATTTAAGTTTTTCTTAAGAAATTTGCATTCATTAAATTTTTCGAAAAATTTACGTAAAGATTCTGGTTATAAAACTTTAGTTCTCATCAGGACTCTACGTTCAAAGCATAAAATACTAACAATTTCTTTTCAGTGTATGTATTCATGTACCAAAACATAATTTGCCCATCAGTTTTACTTCTTATTTTTATCCATTTACTGTTAAATACAACTTAACATGAATCTTGTAATTCTTTAGCGAAGTTCTTTTTTAAATAATGGATCGACTGTTAATAAAATTTTAATTCATTTTTGTGAAACAAATTAATAATCTAGAAGTTTCAGAAAAAATACATGCATCTAAACATTTTATTGCAAAAAGCTTTATTTAGTACTCGGACATTCAAGGAAATATATTATATGCCTCCTTCATTAGAAACAGAATGGTCTCAGTAAATTAGAATAAATCGTACATTAAAAATTTTTTAAGGCTAGATATGAAAGTATTAAAAAAAAGTTAAAAAACAGTGTAAGTAGTGTTTTTTTTTTATTCATAAAAAAATAGGTAAAAATGTAGTAAGAGTAATATCTGGAAGGAAAAAGTGTATGTATATCGCTGTTTTTAACTCGTAAAATTTTAAGTCATTTGTAAATAAAGCCACAATTCTAAGTAATAGCTAAGATATATATATTGTTCTCTAAAAAACTTCAAGAACTTTAAATTTTTCGTATTGAATGTAAACTTTTTTTAATGATTTATTCCAAATTGAAATAAGAATTTGTTTGAGATTTCTGATAAGTTTTCCTTTTCCTGCTATTATTATACAATTCCAGAATTAAAAAACAAACTAAATCTGAAGAAAAACAAGAAAAAGAGATCAGTAAATTCGTCTTATCTTGAATGAATAGCAAATCTTCTCCTAATGTGACAGGAAGACAAATGATTATAACAGTGACTAAAATAGACTGAGTCAGTGATTCATAAGTTTTTGAAGTTAAAAGACAATTTATGGGAAGGAAAAGCGGCTAGAAGATTAAAAGCTTTGTCATCTACAAAGGAAAAAAGAAGAAGAGTTTCTAAATTAATATCGACTGGGAAATATACGTACATGAATTTTTCGATCGAATGGGTAGAGTATTTATTAGAAACATTTGAAATGCTGTTTTTCTTTGAAATAATTTCCAAAATATAGTAAAGTTATTAAACTCTCAATTATTGATCCCTCATTTTGCATTTAGAATTTAAATGGGGAATAGTCATGGTCAACAGATAATTATCCTTAATCAAAAGAAACGGACCTTTAGAAATTCCTGATGACAATAAATTTCATTGGAATGATATGAGAAAAAAGAATTTCTCATCAAATTCCTGCTATGAAAAATGTATATTACTTAGAACTGAATTAGCATAATTTGTGGAAATCATTTACGACGAGAATATTCTTCTCGAATTGTTTTAGATCCTTTGCACTTGTTTCTAAGAAAATAGACCCAGGTGAATGCACATGTTTGTTACCTTTTGTTAGTTGAATATTATCTTTTGTTAGAAGGAAATTAGCAAGGGAGAGAAGAGGGAACATTATATTAATGTCACACTATACAGCAATACGAAGTTAAAAGGCGACGGACCTCGTAAAATTTTGAACCACGTCACCAGCAATCTCCTGCCCCTCTCCAGCCACACCAGCGGGAGGGCATTGATATGCATTTACTCTTTCTACACGGAGGGTCTTCAGTGGCACCATGGCTTGAACCAGAGACCCTCCAGCCACGAGTTCGCGATCATGACCACTAGTCTACCGTGGCCAAGAACTGAGATAGTAGAGGAATATCAAGATGGATTTAGCAGTAACACAATGTCACAATCATTCCTAAACTTAAACTAAGCCCAAGTTTGTAATACAAAAACTTTGAAATGACCAGCCAGAAGCATTGGCCTTGATGAGGCTGAATATTTTGGAGTAGTTTGACAAGACAAGTTAGTCTACATGGGGGCTTTGCTAATCAATTGGACAAAAATCCAAAGAATTCAAATGATACAAATCCGATATCGAACCCTATCAAAACTAGTCTTACTCATGATTTTCAGTGTATTATATGCATAATTCTTTCTGGAAACACGTTTGTTACCAGTATTTGTGTTACTTTTACTTGCTTTTATTAAATTCACGTTGTTCTATGATAATATTATCCACAATCGTCATAATTTTGAATTGTAATCAAATGCCGTAGATGTCATTTCAGTTTGTACCTTTCGCACTTGATTTGTAAATATATCTGGGATTTGAAGCATAATTTAGTTCAACTGAATTATGTTAAATCTCAAGTTACCCTGCATAATGGTTTTTACTGAACTGAATATTCAAGCTCTTGACTCTGTTTGAAGGTCGCCACAGTCCTTACAGTGCTTTGTTTGCCCGTATTTTGAAAAGTTATAAACGTGTCATAATTTAGATAACAAATTGCAGTATTGTATATAATGCACAATAATTCTTATACATATTGAATATATTGTAATTATTTAAACTAATAGTTCAAGTTAATGGAAGTAAATTTGTGTTCGGCAGATAATTTCTTAAGCTGAACATGAGAATATTTACTGAAATATATCCTCAACAGAAAATCTGTTACTTAAAACTGAATAAAATCTTAATAGCAGGTCCAGCTTCATTTTTAATTTATAGATATATTCCTCCACCCTTCTGTTTAGTAAATTGGCTTAGTTGTATCAGATTAATATGTTTTTAATGAAATATAACCTAGAAGAACTTTATTTTTTTTTCAATAAATTTAATTACATTCTTATGGATGATTTGCACATAAATGTATACCTTCCTGGAGTAATTTTAATAAATTACCAAATTTCATTATATTCCTTTCACTTAAGAGTGGATCTAATAATTTATCACAAACTAATGCGTTGCAAAAAATAGAGGTTAACAAATTGCTGTTTTATATACTAAAGATAATTAATAACTTTAAAAAAAATTCATACATAAGGCCTCTTTCGATTTAAATGAAACCAAAAAGAATTGGATATTCCTAATCATTAATTTTTTATTGAAATACGGCACTATTCTCCTTTAGTTAATTTTATCTTTCTTGTTGTATATGATTTAACATACCAGCTAACTTAAACGCTTTACGAGTAAAATTTAAGACTTTCCTTACGTTTTACTCCTAAAGAGTTCATTTTTTGTATAATTTCGCAAAATTTTCATCATACGTCTACCATTTAACATTTTTTTTTTTTTTGGTCACAATGACCCAAAAATAAGCAAACGAAAAACGTAGAACTCGTTGCCATGAAGTTTTTAAAATTAGTAAGTATATTTATTTTATCAAGCAGAGACTCATTAAAAATGGGTTTGCGGAAATCCACTTTAGAATAGGGGATTACGAGAGTGGAAAGGATAATTCTACTTCAATTTTAGAAATTAACGGAAATTATTATTTAAAAGCCCTATCCTTTTTAAATCAAGACGTGAGAGTTATAAAAATGTATTTTTTTAATACAACCGAACTTTTAATGCTAGGACTTAGATATCAATAATTTATATACATATAAACAGTATAGATATTTACACAACATCATGAAATACCCAGTGAAGAGGTGGATAACAGCTAGATATATTTACATATCTATCTATTATACGTGCGTGTGAACAAATATACATGTGTGCGTAAGCAGGTGTTTCATTTAAAAAAGTTGTAAATTATGCATAAATAGCTGCTTTTGGAATGGCATATTTTTAGTATTTTTTCCGTAAACTTTTTAAGTAGCACTTCATTAATTAGGGAATTTCAAAAATAAAAATATATTGCTTATTGATAATTAAAGTTTTCGCCTTTTTCTGCAAAAGCTAGAAGTAAACAATTCCAAAATGCCGTACTGCAAACAATTAGACTGACTTTACTCTCATCTTTAGTACTTCTTATTGATAATTAAAGTTTTCGCCTTTTTCTGCAAAAGCTAGAAGTAAACAATTCCAAAATGCCGTACTGCAAACAATTAGACTGACTTTACTCTCATCTTTAGTACTTCTTATTGATAATTAAAGTTTTCGCCTTTTTCTGCAAAAGCTAGAAGTAAACAATTCCAAAATGCCGTACTGCAAACAATTAGACTGACTTTACTCTCATCTTTAGTATTTCTTATTGATAATTAAAGTTTTCGCCTTTTTCTGCAAAAGCTAGAAGTAAACAATTCCAAAATGCCGTACTGCAAACAATTAGACTGACTTTACTCTCATCTTTAGTACTTCTTATTGATAATTAAAGTTTTCGCCTTTTTCTGCAAAAGCTAGAAGTAAACAATTCCAAAATGCCGTACTGCAAACAATTAGACTGACTTTACTCTCATCTTTAGTACTTCTTATTGATAATTAAAGTTTTCGCCTTTTTCTGCAAAAGCTAGAAGTAAACAATTCCAAAATGCCGTACTGCAAACAATTAGACTGACTTTACTCTCATCTTTAGTACTTCTTATTGATAATTAAAGTTTTCGCCTTTTTCTGCAAAAGCTAGAAGTAAACAATTCCAAAATGCCGTACTGCAAACAATTAGACTGACTTTACTCTCATCTTTAGTACTTCTTATTGATAATTAAAGTTTTCGCCTTTTTCTGCAAAAGCTAGAAGTAAACAATTCCAAAATGCCGTACTGCAAACAATTAGACTGACTTTACTCTCATCTTTAGTATTTCTTATTGATAATTAAAGTTTTCGCCTTTTTCTGCAAAAGCTAGAAGTAAACAATTCCAAAATGCCGTACTGCAAACAATTAGACTGACTTTACTCTCATCTTTAGTACTTCTTATTGATAATTAAAGTTTTCGCCTTTTTCTGCAAAAGCTAGAAGTAAACAATTCCAAAATGCCGTACTGCAAACAATTAGACTGACTTTACTCTCATCTTTAGTACTTCTTATTGATAATTAAAGTTTTCGCCTTTTTCTGCAAAAGCTAGAAGTAAACAATTCCAAAATGCCGTACTGCAAACAATTAGACTGACTTTACTCTCATCTTTAGTACTTCTTATTGATAATTAAAGTTTTCGCCTTTTTCTGCAAAAGCTAGAAGTAAACAATTCCAAAATGCCGTACTGCAAACAATTAGACTGACTTTACTCTCATCTTTAGTATTTCTTATTGATAATTAAAGTTTTCGCCTTTTTCTGCAAAAGCTAGAAGTAAACAATTCCAAAATGCCGTACTGCAAACAATTAGACTGACTTTACTCTCATCTTTAGTACTTCTTATTGATAATTAAAGTTTTCGCCTTTTTCTGCAAAAGCTAGAAGTAAACAATTCCAAAATGCCGTACTGCAAACAATTAGACTGACTTTACTCTCATCTTTAGTACTTCTTATTGATAATTAAAGTTTTCGCCTTTTTCTGCAAAAGCTAGAAGTAAACAATTCCAAAATGCCGTACTGCAAACAATTAGACTGACTTTACTCTCATCTTTAGTACTTCTTATTGATAATTAAAGTTTTCGCCTTTTTCTGCAAAAGCTAGAAGTAAACAATTCCAAAATGCCGTACTGCAAACAATTAGACTGACTTTACTCTCATCTTTAGTACTTCTTATTGATAATTAAAGTTTTCGCCTTTTTCTGCAAAAGCTAGAAGTAAACAATTCCAAAATGCCGTACTGCAAACAATTAGACTGACTTTACTCTCATCTTTAGTACTTCTTATTGATAATTAAAGTTTTCGCCTTTTTCTGCAAAAGCTAGAAGTAAACAATTCCAAAATGCCGTACTGCAAACAATTAGACTGACTTTACTCTCATCTTTAGTACTTTTGTTACTGAAATAAAAATGAAGCAAATATGACCATATATTGGTAATATTGGCATTCGTATAGTTCTTTTCAATAATTTATACAAACGTACGAGTAAAAACTTAGTAATCCTATGTATGTTGTAGTTAATTTGGAAGGAATATTAATTTAAAAACTTTTCAGCTTTACAAAATTTTAGAATAAAAAGTTGGTTCTCAGTAAATTTAAATGTTTGATTTAAATGGCGCCAATATGGGAAGAAAATACATTAATATTTTAAGGTATCCGACTACTTGTGACAGCTTTTTTTTATTTTTAAAAAGAAGATTTTGGGATTTTTTGTGGTTTTTATATTTGGGGTTTAGTACATTTTGAGAAAAATATGCTAAAACTAAGAAGAGAAAAATAGATTATTATTACTAAAATGGGAAAAAATGGGTAAAAATTTACAAAAAATAACATAAACGCGGCCCATTTTGCACTAAAAGTTTATGAAAAAATTTTAAATTTTTCAATTCTGATGTGTTGCTATATGTTATTCATTTTTGAAATGACCTTCAGGATAAGAGGTATTTTAATTTTTACAAAAACTAGATCACTTTATTTTAGTTATTATATGAAATTGCTTAAAAAACAATGATTATTTCAACATATGGGACTGTAAATTTTGTAAAAAACAGTGATTGATAAATCCGAAGGATAAAACACTTCTACTGTTATACAGAACATACACACAAAAAGTTTCAGTTAATTATTTTCAAAATATTTTGAGCAATCGCTGTCCTCGTTTGAGCATTTTCAAAAAAACACATTTCGAGTAAAACGCGTTTTGAAGAATGATATCTTGCTTAAAATAAAGGTATCTGCTTTTACTAAAACACCTGTAGTTTTTGTTCTAGTGAACGGAAAACAATAAACTTGGTATTTTTATAAAGCTAATAAGATAACCAATAAAATAAACCATAAAACAAATTTATCAATTTTTGGCAAAATTCACAATTTTAGGGTAGTCGGATACCTTAAGTTGTCAAAAATATTCATATATTTCTTCCAACACACTAGAAGTTATACATTTCATCCATTTTCTCGACCTTATATATCAAACTCTTTCTTACGAAAAGTGGCCTTAGAAATTATTTACCAAATAAATAAATTAATATTTTGCTGATATGTGCTTACGACACTTTTGACGATTCTCCCTACAACGAGCGACACGATGAACGGTGTGGATTTGTCTTACATACAAATATTCAGATTTATATATAAAATTTATGCAATTATATCCTATAAACCTTTATGTAATTATATTTAAAGTTATAAGTATACAGTGTTATTAACTGATCTCTCTTAAAATGAATATCTGGTATATCATATACGTAGCTTTTACCCGCCTGTTTCTTTGGATATTTCATGATATGTCTATGCTTATATATTATTTTTAAGTTATTGATATCTAAGTTCTAATATAAAACTTTTTTTTATTTGATTAAGTTTTTTAAAAATTTTATATCGAAATGCATTTGTATAGCCTTCACCTCTTGATTTAAAAGGGACAGGAGTTGAATTTCTAAAACGGAAGTTTTTTTTATCGTTTATACTTCCGTAATTCTCCTTTCCTCTACGAGTCAACTTTCACCATACCCGTTTTTAGCCGATCTCTACTCAACAAAGGAAACATGTTTGCCAAATCTCAAATCTTCAGGTCTAATGGTTCGAAAACGGAATTTTTCTGTTTGTAACACTCCCACAACCCTCTTTCTGTAACAATTTCTGCATAACCCGTTCTTAGCAAATCTCTACGCAATAAAAAAAATATGTTCATCGAATTTCCACTCTGTTGGACTAAAAGTTCAAAAACAGCAATTTTTTTACTAAACTTCCTCGCACCCCTTCTCTGGAATCGATTCCCGAAAAGACCTTTTGTAGTGGATCTCTAATGAATAACAAATCATGTTTGCAAAATTTCAAGTCTAGGTCTAATTGTTCAAACACGGTAATTTTTAACAAAAACGTACCCAAATCCCCTTTCTCATAGTGGAAGATTTACACAAATCCCGTCTTTAAGGGATCTTTATTCAACAAAAAATTTATGCCTGCCAAATTTCAAGTCTGTTAACCTAATAGTCCCTGTAATATCGTAATGAGTAAGTGAGTCGCTATTCTATTGTATATGTAAATAAGGAGGGTACATAAATAATTCGAGGTATTAAATACCCGCATTTAGTTTCTTCTTTTTTCAGGATCTAGTGTTATATTAAGTGATATAAATTTAAATGTTTATAAAAAAGGTGAGTGGGGTGTTGTAACGAAGTTGTACTTCTAAGAAATTGAATGGCATCCAAGTCGTATTGATATCTTACATTTAAATAAGAGATTTGCTGTGAAATTTATCTCTCTCTATATAAAAAAAGTTTTTCGTGATTCTGTAATAAATTTATTAAAGCATACGGTATATTTAATTAAAGCAACTATACATCTTTTCAACAGAACCACAGTTTGGACAAATTTACATTTATGATAATGGCGAGGCTTTGCATGAACATGCAAAAATAGTTAAACGTGACGATGTATTGCAAATTTTACAGCCAGTTTTACAAATAAAAATCCATATGCAGAAAATTATAGAACTTTGTATGAAATTCAAAATAAAAACCAAGATTAAGAGTATAGTCTGTTTTTGAGATGAAATTTCTTTTTTTCCTGCTTACAAAATATTGAAGAAAAAAATCGAACTACATAATACATGTAATTACAGTTTTACAATTTTAACAATGAGTACGAACAGTTGTATAATTTGTACAGTGGGAGTTGGTCCCCCGTTTGGCGGTCGGAGGGGGGGGGGTACCCTTTCTCTAGTGAGATGCTAGTTAATTAGTCAATGTTCTGATATTTAACTCCTTAACAGGTTTGTCCATATATCGCACGGTTTGTGTTTGTGTGCACGTTTTTTGTGTTCCCAATTATAAAATAATAAATAGCGTAACAATTTTAAAGTGAAAACTAAAATAAAATTCTTTCATTTTTGCATTCTGTTCAGTATTATGTTTAGTTATATGCTATAAAAAACGTGCCTTTTTTTTGGACAAAAAAAATTGACCGCTTAATCGAGCGTGATTGAGCAGTATAAAAGATTTAATTTAATAATTTTTTAATTTTCGCTCTTATTTATTTATTTTCATTTAATAAGATTTTATTCCGATTCATCTCTCTTCTACTTCTTAAGCAAAAATGTATTCATTTCTCGAAGCTATTTATGCAAACAAACTAAGAAACTTAAATGATTCATATCTTTCTATAGCAGATATTGATTCTGTTCTAGAATGCAACCAAAATGAGAGATTAACACTCATGTTTATATTAGACAGGAGATAAACAATTACGTTTTCTTTTGAATGTATTTAACTTGGGATACGTCGAATACGGATTTACAATTGTTAGCAACTGATTTAATTTAGTTGCAGATTTTGTGTGTATTTAAGTTTCAGTTTTGTTATGTGCGATCACAATTATTTTATTCACATCTCAAATCGAGTTTTAGTTTTTCTAAATTCCTGTGAATGATGAAACTTTTGCAGATTAATCAATAAGAGGAAAAAGTGTTTTTTTTGTATTGTGTGAGTGTTTGAATTATTGAAGCTTAGAATTATATTTTAATTGCTCAAATATTTTAAAAGCGCAGTCCATATTTAAGCATTCCTGCTCCATGTTCCAAAAGGAAATCTCATTAATTGTAGTTGTCATTTTGAGCAAGTTTTTTAATAATCCTTTTTTCTCTTTGTAAGTAAAATTTAATTCCAGTGAATAGTTTGAGAACGTTATTTTACCTTCAAGCAGGAACATGCAATGAATGCGGAAAATATTTAAAAAACTTACGAGAGAAATTCTTTTAAAGTTAGTAATAAAAAAAAAATGGATGAAAGAGTGAGACCGTTTCCATGTTTACGTTATATTCCAGACCGGAAAAAAGAGGGTCTAACAATTTTTTCCCCTTACTCTCATTAGCTGGAATTATATTTCGAATTTGCTTGATATTTTATTTATAACACTAAGTTAATTCCAAACGAAAAAGTACACTATGTTGCCAAACTTCAATGCCAAAAATGAAGGAATAAATATTCAGCCTTCAAGTATTTTATTCAGCTATCCCCCCAAAAAAATGTTTGAAAAAGATGTAACAAATTATTATTCATATCTACAATGTTTTAAGAATAATAATTTTTTTTTGTGCTGTGATTTTTTCCCCGTTATATAAATAATTCCCAAATTAAATTCAAATATCAATGAAGTGTTGGCATCAGGTGATATTTAGATATGATAGATAGAAATTAATTTCATATTAGTTGAAAGAAAATTCAACAATCTTGTAAAATATTTTTAAAAAGTCAAAAAAATACAAAAATAGAGGATAAAGAATCCTTTTATTCCCTTAAAAGAAATAATTAAGAACTATCTTAAAACTCACTATTGAAGTCTCTTTATTCTGACAATAACTAAAACTTAAAAAGAATGAAAACAATTTCAAAAACTTTGAGCCACGAATATGTTTACTTTGGATGATTATTTCTTTAGACAAGAACACAGACAATCTTTGCGATTATATTCAAACAAACAATCTGGAATCATGAACGGTCTAAGCTAAAAACGATTAATTTTGTCTCAATTTTTCCAAGCCCCCAGATAAAATTGAAACATTCTTCATCGATCAGCTTTCAATTTTATACTAATACAGCATGTCTTATGAATTTCTGATTTTAACGCAGATTTTATATGATACAAATAATTGTTTTTGAATTTAAAGTCATCTGCAATTTAGTTTTTGATTGCATTAACATTTGTGTGAGTTCCTTTTAATTACAAGCTGTATATATAATTTCCTTTAAAAAAATCTGTTTAATCTTCATAATTTGCAAATTTAAATCCATGGTTTGTTATTTATTTTAAAAATTTAGATTTATGTTTCTTATAATACTTACTCTAGTTGATTACTTAAATTCATTTTACTGTTTGATATACACTCATGTTCGTAAATTAAGGATAATTCAAAATAACATGGAAATTGAACTCTAGACTAAAAATTTCATTTGTAGAATTATCACATATATCTTCAACAATAATATGAAAATTACAAGAAGACACCAGATGACACTGAATGTACGTAACAATGACGAGAGTGTAAAAGAGGGGTGCAAAAGGAATGGTGGCCAAGAAGTAAAATTGTTCACAAGGGTTTTGTAAGCCACTCAGTGACATAACCAGATAATTAAGACACAGATAAAGTATGAGGGTGTTTTTTTACGTTGTAAATTATCGGCAACATGGAATATAGCGTAATCAGATGGAAGTATCAGAGGAACTTGGAATTACCCAAAGTATCATCTCTTGACTTTGGCAACGATTCCAAGATGATGGAAAGTTTCAGTAGGGGTTACAATACACATCGCCCCCGAGTTACAACACCGAATGAAGACCGATGTTTGGTAGTGACTCTAAAAAAGAAGCAGACGGAATATAGAATCCGACCTGCCTCGTCAGCTACCTTCAGCCACAAGTATCCAAAACAAACCGTGAATAGACGTTTGGGACATAGTAGTCTATATGTTCGCAGGCTTCTTAGATGTGTTCCACTCACGGCAATTCACTTTCTACAATGGTTATAGCCTGGAGTAGAGAACATGCAATGTGTGTGTAGACATCGTCCCAGTAAGATGTACTACACTACCTTTGTAAGATGTAACTACACTACCTTTGAGAGTTCCTTCTATTTCTTATAATTGTAATAGATTATTATATAGTCTTCGAATAAATTAACTGAATATTGTTCTTTTTAAATTAGTTTGATTTGAATGAATTTAAAACAAAACAGGAAAAAGTTCCAAATAAACTTTATTACTAATATCTAATGCTTAAAAACATTGATTAATTATTGAAATCTTCAATATTTCTTTCTATTAGGAGGAAATACAGAAGCATAATTTTAAAAATAATTCAGTATCATCTTTTTCCAAGCTCAAAAGGATTTATAATTAGTATTTAGTATTAATGGTATACAAGAGGGAAGGGGGGAACTATTAACTAAGTTTTTCAAACAGCGAAATATTCGGTTACACTTCACTATGTAGTATTAAACAATTATTTATATTTAAATTATTTTGTGATCTAAAATAAAATCTTCACCAGAAATTTTTGAGCATCAAATTTAGCAAATATTAAAAATATTTGGTGCTCCTGGGCAATGACTGGAAATTAAATACAAATGCAAGTGACAAGAAAATCGAAAATTATATTTTCTTTACAAAATTCATACTTTTTTATTCTTGGCTCTTTGGATATATGTGTTAATATTAAAACTCCAAAGCCGTTAATATGCGAATTACCTTGCTAATCTGCTGATTAACTGATTTGATCCACTAAAGTGGGGAATCAAGAATTTCGCGCATTTTAATTAACCAATATCTTCATATTAGCGGTTTCCGCGTTTAGGTTCATTTCTCTCATTTCCTTCGTACAAGAAATTTTGATTGAAAAAACGTCGACTCATCCCAGAATAGTTTAGCCTAAACATTTAGAAACGAATCTTTAAATTGCACTAATAAGTAAGTATAACTTTATCGTATATACTTCTCAAATTCATTTCTTTGATTGTTATAATATGTTAAACCGTTTGATTCTTTTGTTTATTCGAGTACATTTTCATTTTATTGATGATTGATTTTATCAACTAATTTGTTGTTTGCTTAATTGTATTGACGTGATTCCTTAGATATCGAAAAATAAATAAATAGCATTATGTCAATTTCCTCTTCATTGCAACAATTTTTTAAATCGTTTTATTATAGTTTTTTAATTGATTGATGATTGGTTATATCAATGTGTAGATTGTTCGATTGTATTAGCTTGATTAGATATCAAAAAATAAATAAATAACATTTAATTTAAGTGTATAGAAACGTTGCTGTTGCTCCACCAAAGATCTTATTTTCACTTTAACGAGTGACTAGCAGGTGATGTGCAAATTACTTACGTAATTTGAGAAATAAAACAACTTTGCGCACTTTAATGGATCACCCTAGTTAACGTGCAGATTAGCTGATTTCTGAACTTTAACGGTAGCATGTGCATTATCATGTCCCACGCTGATGATGTGGATGAATTATTTTTCAATGTTATTTGTTACATGAAGCAATTCGACAAGCAGTGTTGATAATGAGTAAAAAGTTTAAAATAAGTATTTATTATAACATGTGTGTTCATACTGTTTGTATATTTTTCTGCATTATAAATTGATAAATATTTGAAAGAAATCATATATATATATTAGCAATATTAAAGTGAAAAAGTGAATACTTTCAAAATTATTCAGTTTAAACTTATTTCTCATTAGTCCCTTAAAAATATAGCAATAGTTTTTTAATTTAGTATTATTATGCTCTAAAAAAAAAGATATTCTTTTTTTTTTCTGTCTCCTTAAAAATCATCATTTTCAGCAGTATAAAAATTTCTTAAAAACATGTGTTCAAAAGTGATCATTTGCGGTATTATAATGTCCAATCCAATTATTTTTAACACGCTTTTATAAGTTTCACTTGCATGTAACGGAATCTTAGAACTCGATTTTTACCCACTTAAAAAGATCGGATTCATTCGAAATTTCGCACACTTGTCAAGGACCGATGACAATACAATAATTTTACAATTTTGTTCCATTGTCCTTTTCAGGATCGTCAGGAGTAAGGATAATCAGATTTGGCGACAAATCCATTTATCACGTCCAGATTTGGCGACTTATTGCATATATCATTTTTAAATTTCGCGACTAGTTCCATATACCATTTCCAGACATGGCGACTAATTTCCTACATCATTTCCAGATTTGGTGACTAAAAGAATAAGGTGTAACCCTAAAGTGTTTTGAATTTAACGCTAATTATATCCATTGAAGAGCAAGACTAATTCCACAGCCACGTAATTCCAGCTTCAAATATCAAACTCAAGGATAAATTCAACAATGAATAAATGATAGTTTAAAAAACTAAAAAACACGCTTTTATTGTTGTTTGAACTAAAAGTTGAAAAATAAATTATAGTTTGAAAAAAAACTAAAAAACACGCTTTTATACTGAATCAAACTAAAAAGTAAAAAAATAATTCTTAATCTATACAAATAAATAAAATTGAAGTGTCTGTTTGTAATTTCAAATTAGCAGCAATTGTTTGCGGGGGCGGGGGTTTAAGGGGCGTTAGAAATTCCGACTTTTAAGTTATTAGACGTACAGTCTTGAAACTTAGTAAGTAGATTCCTCTCATAGGGTAGAGATACGCTACAAAATGGGTTTCGTGAAAATTGCCCTCAAGTGGCGTTGCGGGACTTAAGGGGCGTTATAGATAATTATTTCCATTTTTGAACTATTAGACGCACAGTCTTAATATTTGATAAGTAGATTTCTTTTATAGAGTAGAGATCAGCTATAAGAAGGTTTTGTGAAAACAGACCTCTAAATGGCGTTGCAGGGGATTAAGTGGCGTAATAGATAAATATATTCGTTTTTAAACTACTTGACCTACATCCTTGAAAATTGGTAGGAATGTTTCTTTCATGGAGTAAATATCCGCTACAAAAAAAGTTTGGGAAAAATTGACCCCCAAGGGGTGTTGCGGGGTATTAAGGGCAGATATAAATAATTATTTCTATTTTTAAACTATTAGACGCACAGTTTGATATTTGGTAAGCAGATTCCTCTCATAGGATAGAGATACACTGGAAAATGTGTTTTGTGAAAATCGACCCCTAGATGGTGTTGCGGGGGTTCAAAGGGGCGTTATTGATAATTTTTTTTTGCATTTTTAATTTATTGGACGCACAGTCTTCAAATTTTGCTAAGCAGATTCCTTTCATAGTGTGCAATTCCCCTACAAAATTGGTTTTGTGAAAACAGACCCATTTGGTGAAAATTGACCTCCAAGTGGCGTTGCAGGGGCTTAGGGGGCGTTATAGATAACTATTTCCATTTTTACACTATTTGACGCACTGTCTTTAAATTTGATAAATAGATTCCTTTCGTAGAATAATGATCAGTTACAAAACGGGTTTTGTGAAAACAGACTTCTAAGTGGCGTTGCGGGGATTTACGGGGCGCGTAATAGATAAATATATCCATTTTTAAACTACTTGACATACCTGCTTAAAAATTGGTAGGTAAGTTTCTTTCCTGGAGTAAATATTCGCTACATAATGGATTTTGGGAAAATTGACCCCCAAGGGGTATTGCGGGGGTGGGGGTTTAAGGGACGTTATAAATTCCGATTTTTAAGTTATTAGACGTACAGTCTTGAAACTTAGTAAGCAGACTCCTCTCATAGGGTAGAGATACGCTACAAAATGGGTTTCGTGAAAATTGCCCTCAAGTGGCGTTGCGGGACTTAAGGGGCGTTATAGATAATTATTTCCATTTTTAAACTATTAGACGCACAGTCTTTATGTTTGATAAATAGATTTCTTTCATAGAGTAGAGATCAGCTATAAGAAGGTTTTGTGAAAACAGACCTCTAAGTGGCGTTGCGGGGGATTAAGTGGCGTAATAGATAAATATATTCGTTTTTAAACTACTTGACCTACATCCTTGAAAATTGGTAGGAATGTTTTTTTCATGGAATAAATATCCGCTACAAAACGGGTTTGAAGAAAATTGACCCCCAAGGGTGTTGCGGGGGCGGGGGGTTTAAGGGGCGTTATAAATTCAGATTTTTAAGTTATTAGACTCACAGTCTTGAAATTTGGTAAGAAGATTCCTCTCATAGGATAGAGATACACTACAAAATGAGTTTTGGGAAAATCGACCCCTAGGTGGCGTTGCGGGGGTTCAAGGGGCGTTATAGATAATTATTTTTGCATTTTTAATTTATTGGACGCACAGTCTTCAAATTTTCTTAAGCAGATTCCTTTCATAGAGTGCAATTCCCCTTCAAAATAGGTTTTGTGAAAACAGACCCAGAAGTGGCGTTGCGGGGGCTCAAGTGGCGTTACAGATAATTTTCCCCATTTTTAAACTGTTAGACGTACAGTCTTGAAATTTGATAAGCAGATTCCTTTCGTAAAGTAGAGAACTGCTACAAAATGGGTTTCGTGAATATAAAATACTAAGTTTAATTTCGAGAGATTAAGAGGCGTAATCAATAAATATTTCCATTTTTAAACTATTTGATCCTCCTGCTTGAAAATTGGTAGGTATGTTCCTTTCATCTAATGAGTTCCTCTAACAAAGAGTAAAACGAAAATTGACCCCAAGGATGTTTGCGAGGGGTCAAGAGGAGTTACAGAAAAAAATTCCTGTTTTTAATTGTTAGACCCATATACTTGAAATTTGTTAAGCATGTTTCTTTTGTTGATTAGAGATCCACTAAGAATGTATTTTAAGCAAATCAAGTTCTGGGGGGTGCAGGGGGTTACTGGGACGTATTGACAAAAAAAAATCACTTTTTTCGAGCTACAAGGACTATAATAATGAAATTTGGATTTCATTTTTCTTTTGTCGAATTGAAATCCGCTAAGAGCGGTTATTTTGGAAAACGGCTCTCAACCGGATTACGGGGATATTGATAGTAAAACTTTTGTTTTTTTCTGTTAGATTTAGACTTGAAATTTGGCTTGCATATTCAATTTACGGAGAAGAGATCCACCAAAAATTGGTTTTGTGGGAATCCACTTGGTTCTTTAAAATCCGAAAATAACCATTTCTTTCTAGATATGATATAGTACATAGGAAAAATATTCTGATCTGTTCTGTAACGTCTTCAACAATTATGCTACCATCATTGATTACAGAATAATGACGTAAAGTGAGAAATGCAGGATTGAAGATATATCACAAACCAAACTAGGCCAAGACCTAAGAAGCAATAATCGAGGGACGCAGTTATGAAGAAATAAACACATAACACATTACTCAATTTTTCGATTTTGGTATTCAATTCTGTATGTATTACTTTTCAAATATATAGTAAATAGTTAAATATAAAAGCTAAATTTTTTGAGTGAGGACGCTTTCATTCTGCTTAGGTCACAAACATTTGTAAATATGGGCAAGGAAGAATATTATCAAACATTCTCGTATTGGTAATCATATTTATGAAAGTTATTTTTTTTAAGAGTTTATATGTTTCAACCACTACAGTATCTATAAAAGGCTTACATTCTTTATGAATGATTTTTTTTATAACTTGCCTCGTCATACAAACTTTGTTTTTCATGTATTTTCCTTTACTTTCAAGAGTGTAAATCAGATTCTTAAATTTTTAATGCAAGTATGAGAAATCAACTTCCGTAAATCGATTTGTAAGTTTAGTAAAATTTGGAATGTTTTATATATACCTTCAATGAGATTTGTTCGTAATAACTAGATGATTGATTGTGTCAGTGAATTGGAGCCTGACCTAAATAACTTTGTGGGTGGTATAATGAAGAAGGGGGAAGGCCAATTCTCCTCTGGAGTAGTTCCAGAGTTTCTTATACACTTTCACACTGAACAGCTGAGAGCATAAAAATAGCATTTCAACACCAACTGATAATTTTGACTTTTCATTTGACATTCGAATGAAAAACACCGTGTTTAATATCAAAGCACATCTTTGTTTCCGGCCGTCCAAAGAAAAAACGGTATTCGTATCAGTAACAGTTGTAGTTTTCACAGGAATATAACGAAATTTATAGAAATAATTTATTATTTACAAGGCAAGAATAAGTTGTCTATTTCTTTTCCCTTCAAGTTAAATAAAACTATAAACAACAAAATTTTGATGAAATCTGTATGCCTTTGTTTTAAATATTCTTAATACAGATTATCTTAGAAATTACACAATTTTTTTAAAAAAATTTCTTTGATTCTAAATAGAATATAAAAGTGTTCTTTATTTTGAAAAAAAAAGTATGCATTTTTTTTAATGCAAGTTTTTGAAAGTTATTTTTTTTCTGGAGTCAATATTAATTAATTTATTATTAATTATATTTGAAATTATTTTCCAGTAGAATTAAAGTTTGATAGATAGAGGATTCTCTTTTCCTGTTAAAAATTACCTTTCTAGTAGCTTTATTTATTAATTTGATATATATATATATAAATATATATATACACTGGTGTCCAAAAGTTAAGCATAATTTGAATAAAGAAGGAACTGTAAATCAGAATGGCGGGAAACGTGATATGCGAGTGTAAAATGGTTATAAAATAAGGAAGCAAATCAAAAGAATGATAATAATTAATTTATTATCCAAAGTAGCAGTTTGAAAGAAAACTGAGCATAGCAAGGATTCACACTTTAAAGAAAAAATGAAAGAAAACATTAAATAAAATACTGATGCTGCAGTTTAATAAGGCGTGCGGTCACCTCTGACAGCCAGGCACGCTGCACAGCGATTTACCATACTTGCTATGAGATGATGAATGAGTTGTGAGCTCAAATGGTTCCAAGCTTCTTGGAGAACTCTCTTCAGTTCTGTAACGGAGCTTGGTGGGTGCGAAAGGGCTGCAATTTGTCTCTCGAGCTAATGCCATACATGCTCGATAGAATTTAAATCAGGGGAGTTCGCAGGCCACGACATGCGCTGGATGTTTTCCGTTTCAAGGAAGTCATCAATCAGCACCGCTCGGTGACATGGCTCATTATCATCCGTGAATATGAAGTCAGGACCGACAGCACCTCGAAACAAGCGAACATAAGGCTCAAGAACTTCGTCTCTGTATCTTTGAGCAGTCACAGACCCCGTGTCAAAGAAATGGAGGTCTGTGCGGCCGTCCATCATGATGCCTGCCCATTCCATTACTCCCCTTGATGAAAAATGATGTCTTTCCGTTATGTTTTTTTGGTTCAAAACGTGTTCCACGTTCTCTCCATATCGTTACCCACCGAGAATCACTACTCAGATTAAACCGGGACTCGTCACTGAACATCACATTGGCCCACTCTCCCACACTCCAATGTTGATATTTCAAACTCCTGTTCAAACGAGCGCGTTTATGCGCAGACGTGAGTGGAATGCAAACTGCTGGTCTTCTGGCATACAGGCCGGCATGATTGAGTCTCCTGTAAACAGTTTGTCTCGAAATTCGTATTCCTGTGGTGACTGTGAGAGCCGAACCCAGTGCTCTGGCAGTACTGCCCCTATGACGTCGCGCACTTATTACCAGATATCGGTCTTGGCGAGGGGTTGTGACTCTTGGTCGACCTGATACTGGTTGTCGGGTAACATCTCCCGTTCTTTGAAACCTCTGCCACAGTCTTGAGATCACAGACTGGTCCACATTCAGAATTCGAGACACTTCGGTTTATGATCGTGAGGATTCCAGCATTCCAACGATTCTTCTTTTCGTAAACATGTTCAATTGGTATCTTTGTGCCATCATTCACCTTGTTTGATGGTTAACAAGCTGTTTTTTCGCACAGCAGTAGCACGAAACTTGTCTGAACTGCCTATGCTGCGTGAATCGGTTTCTCCGCGTTCCGACATGCGCCGGTGTTTCGCGCAGGTCGTAGTCGACTGAAAAGTTTTGCAGAAACCCAATGTTTCTTCTTCACCCAATTAATATCCGCAAGAAATTTGCAATAATTTTACGAATATTTACTCCATGTTTTTCGCATTTTACGATTTATGCTTTATTTTTGGACACCAGTGTATATATATATATATATATTAATGTTCAAATCTGGGTAATTTTTTGTGCTATTTCTTAAGAGATAATGCATTTCTGTAAAATGGTGTGTGAATGAAGAACTATAAGTTAATATTACTTAACTGAGTGCGTAAAGCTTTGAAACGGATATCAATTGATTTCAGTCTATAAAGACCACTCGAGTTACTTTTTTGATATATCTTGACTTGATAAGGGAAAAAACTGATAATGTAAAATAACTAATCAAACAAATCAAATTAGTAAAGAGTACTGTTAATACTTTGCGAAATAAAAAAAAAAATCAATTTAACGTGATTATTTGTTACCTTTTTATAAATCAAGACTTTTAAATGAAATAATGAAATAATAATTAGAAATTAATTATAAGGAAAAAATTAGTTTGGGTAATGTGGGTATAAATTGCTTGTTTAACAACAATTTTTTTTTGGAAAACAGTGGAGATGACATACTAGAAATATGCATATTTTACTTTGTGACTGTCATAAGGAAGCAAAAATTTTCTTAGACATATTTCTACTTTTTCATAGTACTACCATATAATGGTGATTGTATCTGAATCAATTTTGACAAAATGAAATTCTAAAAGAGATTCTCAACAAGATTTCCCTAAAAATTCTCTCCACGAACACGAAATCTTTCAAAATTATGTCTTTGGTGATGGAAAAATTTCCATTCAAAGTTATTTTGGGATTTTAAATTCAACATTGCAAAGTTTTCTTAAATTTTTTTTTTTAAAAAAGAGATTTTTTTAAAGCGTAACTATATTATTTCTTAATTATTTACATATTTTCTAAATGCGAAATTTAAAACACATACTGTAATTCAATTGTTTTATGTAATAAATCAAAATAGTTATTGCGTTTAATACCACGCCATGTAACTTAAAAAAATCTCTTTTCGTGTTCGATACTGTACAATTCATTTAACTACACTGTCTGCCAGTAAGTATTTGGACACCTATGATCGAAAAGGAAATACCATTTATTCTCATTAAATATAGTTAGTAGAACCTCCATGAGAAGCAATTATGGTTGCAACTATTCTGGACATGTTTTCTCAAGTCCTTGCATGCCAGCTAGTGGTATCCCCCCTCCCTACAATTCGGCTTGGAGAAGACTGGCAAGCTCCTTCACTGAATTTGGACGGTTGTTGCATCCCTCAATTCGGTATTCAACTCACCCTACATGTGTGCAATTGGGTTCAGGCCTGGGCTATAAGAAGGTCAATCAATTTGATTAATCCCTTTATTACCTTATGAATCCTTGGGGCCCTCACAACATGACATCTGGTGTTGTCAACTTGAAAGTAACATAGATCTAACCAGTAGAACTGTCATAATGTAGGAAGCATAGTGCAATCCCGAATAGTACAGTAAGCATCGGTGATGAGCTTACCATGAATTGGGATTGAGGGTCCCAGATTAAAACGGGGGAGGGGGGGGGGACATCTCCGATCACAATTATACTTCCGCCGAACTCAACTGTTGGCACAATGCATTCTGGCAGGAGGCGTTCTGCAGACAGATACGAGGTCCACACCCTGCCATCCGAACGGTAAAGGATGAACCTTGATTCCCTCACTCCAGATAACCCATTTCCATTGATACACTGTCCAATGTCGACGTGTTTTGCACCTCTTTAACTGAACAGCGCTGTAGGAGATCAAAGACTTATGAATAACAGCATAACTATGAAAATTAAGCAGATGAGCTTCCTTACGGTTGGTATTCATCGAAAAAATACACCCGGATGCCAGTTGAAACTCCTGACGTATGTGTGCCATTGGCTAAGTGCGGTTCTTTCAAATTCCTTTGGAAGCCCCTGTTGATCTCTATTTTCCAGTTTCGCAGGTCTGTTGACTCTGAGCACACTCCGAAGATAACTGCTCGTCTTCCACTTCTGAATCACATTCGATTTTGGGTAACTAAACTTGCTAGATCTCTTAAGGATCGACCATTTCTGTGGTACAGTACCACAGGTACCATCGGGTACCACTGGTACCCGGTGATTACTCTTTTTCGAAATCAGATAACTCTGTTCTTTATGGCATCTTGTATGCGACTGATGTAAATGTTGTTTCCGACACTATAGTTACTGATGGGTAAGTGAGTGAGTATTGACGTCTCACTAATCAGCTACACGATGGCTTTTAATAGATGGCGGAGAGTGTAATATACCTCAGGACTACAGGTATTGGCATTTGCAGAGGTTTCCAAATACTTAATGGTAGATAATGCATATTTCCATTCAATTACCGTTAAATTTCTCTTATTAACTTTCAAATCTGATTACAATAAGGAAAAAAGTGTGTTATATTGGAAATATATATAAAAATGTTTGAAATTAAACATATTTTAATGAGTAAACTATGATTTATTTTCCAATTTTTTCATTGTACCTTTTTCCTACAAGAGTGAAAATTAATAACTTATAATAAATTTATATATATTTATTTTCTACTTATTATATACAGCGACGTTCTTAAACATGTTCAAAAAATGTAAGTAACTAGTTGGTTTACACATTCTTCGCACGGGTGAATTGAAAAATTAAACCATACAGATTTTAGGATAAAATTTTTTTTAATGAGTTAATTTTACGTGAGTAGCAAATTAAACAAATAAAAAGCTTTTTGCATATCTCAGCTGAACAAAAAAAAACTATATTTGTTAAATTTTAAGTGTGAAGGTCTAATAGCTAACAAAAAGGATTTTTTTTTATGTATAACGTCCCGTTACACTTTTGTGGGTCGACTTTTGAAAATCCTTCCTACCTTCCTACTTTGCTCAACAAAAGTAACACAGTGTTACAAATTTTGCGTAATGAACGCTTAAAATAATCTAAATAATTTATATCTGGATGTGTAATACGTCAATATTACTTTCTGTTGTATTTATTTTATGTTAAAATTGTAATGTTCGCAAGCAACGCCGTTCCTTACATTATAATGGCGATTCAATGAAAACATAGTGAAATGTTGGCGATAGAGCCAAGTTGGCATCATTTTTGGCTACCATGTTGGTAACTTGGCGATTGATTGAATGGTGCAGAAGTTTATATGCTGTAGCGTCACCTGTTGAGAAGCTGCAGCAAAGAGGATAGTACAAAAACCTTCTCCCCAAAAAGTACATATACATGCCAATTTTCATAGTGATCGGTTGAACGGTGTTGGAGTGAAGCGATTTCAAATATACAAACATCCATTTTTATATATATAGATAAAATATAGTTTATGTATATAACTTCGATTACCTAAATATATCTATACCAGAAGCGATAAAAGTATTTATTTTGATATAAGGATCAATTTTTTACTACCAAACATGCATAATAAAATCATAAAAAAACGTGCATGAAAATAAATTATCAATTTTTATTGTAATTATGGTTCACTATTTTGGCGATATGGCTTACACATAAAAGATAGATACATGCTTTTTCGTGGGCTTTTTTATGATTATATACGTATAACTCTAGCGCGGTTATTGCAGCTCACGCCATGATAGCACAATAAGATGGCAGAATTTTTTCCTACTTATACCTGAAATTTATAGTGTTATATTTTAGATACTTCACACAATATCTTTATAAATTATAGCCTATGTGTTATTCTGATGTTTAAGCTATATTATTGTAAATTTTCCTTAAAATCCATTCAGTTGTTTTTGCGTGAAAGAGTAACAAACATCCATCCATACATGCATTCAAACTTTCACATTTATAATATTAGTAAGGATTACTTCAAATCTTAGGGAAGAGCGTATGAAAAGTTATATAAAGAAAAATTAGAACGCAATTTCTTTATAAAAGAAGTTTTACACGCTTAAAAAAGGTGTTTTATTTTCATATCAGTCGATTTTATTCGTATTTAATTAAGTATATCCTCACCAAGTGCATATAGGTATATAAGATACTCGTGCATTTGATGAACTCTTTTTAATTTTAATGGAAGACAAAATTATTTCAAAGATGCATTTATAACTTGGTATATTTGATCGTTTGGTTTATTAAAATGTTTTTCTATAAAGAAAAGAAAGTTTTAACATATTAAATCAATATGATGAAAATGCAGAGAAAAATATTCTGTAATTAAAAAGGGACAAAACAAGTTTTATAAAATAAATATTTTCTAGTTAAGAGGATTTTCAAATTTCTATAATTATTCAGCCCATTATTGATATTAAATTTATGAAATGAGGAAAAAATATAAATATTTCTGAAGTTATCTTTTTTTTTTAAATAATTCTTTTCAGTACCTCAGATTACATCCCTCCTCCTCTACACATCAAATTAAAAGTAATAAAAAGGGAAATTTTCAATACATAAAATGAAGTTAATATTAATTAAAATAATGATAAATATTGGACAAGATAAGTTGATTCTAGATGCATAGTTCAAATAACTTTTGCTTTATTCATTAAAAAATTTGTTGAAACTAAATTTCAAGTAAAGAAAGCAATATACACATTGGTTTATTAGAACAGTTCTAAAAAAATTTCAATATTTAGTTTAATTTTTAATATTTAAGCCCTATATTAAAAAATGGGGTGTAAATATTCAAAATAAATTTTGCATAAAATGTTGAAATTTGAATTAAAATAAAGTAATTTAAAATAGCTACAAACGCAAAAACTATATGGAAATATATCCTCAATTTATAAATCTCCTCTACTTTTAAGTGAGGCTATCTAAAATCCTTATAAACAAGAAAAAAGGAGGGTACATTTTTAACAATCACATGCATATAAGACATTTTCATTAGTAAAAATATCCATATTTTTTAATATTGCATTTGGCATTAACTGTTCCAATTTTTAAAATAACATTTATTGATATGTAGTCCCAAAATGTACTTTCAACATCGAAATATTTGTCAAAATAAAAAAAAATTATGAGCTACATAGACAACACAAGTCAGACTGCAACAAAATGGAGTATTTAGAACAGGTGCCAAATTCCCTTGATCTGAATTCTGTAAAGGATTTTTGGTTGAATGTTTATAAAAAGAAGCACCCGGAACTCACCCAATCATACCACAATAAAAATTTTGGCACAATACCTGAATCATAAATAAAATTAAAAACTTTGCAATTATTTTTCATTTTATTTCGAGCATGAATTGAAATACACGTTAATTACTGAAATTTAAATAGTATTTAACAGTATTTGCTTCATAATAGCTGTATGTATGAGAAGGGATTTTTGATTTCCACAAGCAAATATATTTTTTAAACAGAGCATTTTACACCGGAGATAATTTTCAAAATAAATTATCTTTCAGTTCTTCTGCTGTAGACATTTCTTTGATACAGAAGTGAGGCTTAGATTCGAGTATATATATATATATATATAATTAGGAAATTATGAAACAACGTACGAAAGTTGAAAAATCAAATAATTACATATAAATTTGAGAAACTTTAATTCTTTTTTCACAAAACTTTACAGTTATGTAATATTTTTCATTTATCTTCAGAGATTTCTCACGTCTAACCATTAAGCTTTACTAGTATTTATGATTATATACTTCGAGAACACTTTTATACGACAAAGGGGCTGCAACTATTTGCAATAGTTTACGTATACTTATAAATTTATTTAGTTCAAACCAGAATGTATCTTGAAAATTTTCTCTGTTCTATTCAGTTTTGATGGAAGAAGAACTTATTAATATCATGAATTAACTGTTGAATGCACAATTTTTTACAAAAATATATGTTAAAGGAGAATTGAATAAAAAGTAATAGGAAAACAGCATTTTTTCTCATTTTATTTTCTAATTTGTGGATAAACATCTTATAAAGATTTAACATAAAATATTTAACTATGTATTAAAACATAACTATAAAATAATATCAATTTTCTTGATTGCCTATTTTCGAATCTGAGAAAAATATTTTTTACACAGAATATGTAAAAGAGAATTTCCAAATATTTCTTAGGACATTTTAACTATTTCTGGATCATAGATGTTTGTTACAGAAATAGTTAAAATACGTTTGTAATTTCATTGCAGCATAGGTTTTTGGTAACAATCTCCTCTGAAATCTTAAATGCTTCTAAATGTATTACATAAAAGTATATCATAAAATATATATTATTCTTCTCAGGTCTTATTTATGTTTGAATATTTATTAAATTTATATTATCATCAGTTGTTCAGAATTAAATCACTTATTGTATTAGATGAATCGAATAAATTCTTATTAATTTTTTTTTAAAATTTACATATTAAAGTATTGAAACTGATGAGTACTTAAAAATATTTTGTTCTTCAGCTCAAGATGCAACACCAAGAATACGAAGAAGAGGAGGAGGAGGAAGAAATCGACTTGGATTCCATCGATGATGAACAAACACTCATAGAAATGGTGATTATTCTTTTAAATCATATTTAAAGAATGATAATAAAGATGAAATGAGTCTCTTTTGTATTAATAGCTATTTTTTAAGAGTGAAAACTAATGTCCTACCAAGATGTAAATTATTTCTCGCAGAAGCACGGTTTGAAATTGTTTGTTTATATCCAGTTTAAACCAACCAAAATAGACACACTTCTTTTCATCTGAAGTTTAATTTTAATGAAACGATTAACATTTAACGCGGAAAAAAGTTAAATTGTTTCAAAGTTGAAGTAGAAGTGATTTTTGTTGCATATCGAGTAAAACTACTTATTTCCGGTAGATATCCTTTTTACTTGAAAAAAAAAATGTAACGGATTTTTAGTAATTTTTTTTGACGATGCAATGAGTGTATATAAAGGAGTTTATATATGACATAGATAACTGCTTTGTTCTATGTAATCATAGACTTATTTTTATTCTTCTCCATTTAAAGTTAGAAATGAATACATTTAAAAAAAAATCCTGATTTCTCAATAGTTTTTAAGTTGTGAAAGCGATTGATGGTTATAAATCACAAGCTACCATGGAAAAATTAGCTACAGACCTGAAATGCCGTCTAACAAAATTCAATATCTCTTCACGATATTGTAAATTTTAAGAGGAATTCTAGACACATCTCTATTTCTCTAAAACTGAAAACATACTGTTCTAATGTAATGCAAATACTTCGCAATAATTTTCAAATTGTCATTTATATTTGTATTCCTATTAAGGTTGTTTCCTGGATCCTTAAGAATAAAAAACTTTTTTAAAAAAAGCTCATTTAAAAAAAATTCATATTTGAACAGTAAATTTAAGTTTCCATTCAGAAAAGTAGTTAAATTTATTGATTATAGATTTAAAAACAGATATCTTCAAAGATTATAAAATGATATTTTGGAGGGAGAGCTTAGCTGTCAAATACGCTTCACTTCTCTCATGCAGAATATAAGTTTGGATTAAAAACACTCAGTTCAGCTATTACCTTTAACATTCAATAGCGATCAAAATAATAGCAAAATTATACAATAGCTTATTGTACATCCTAGTTTAGTGTAAATTTAACCAAAGAAATAATTTAAGCCCTTAAAAAATGTGTAATAATCAGGAAACATCCTTTAATTTCTTTAAAAAGCGCTTGCGTTTTTTGTTGTACATGTTTTGATCCTCAACATTAAAAATTTAAAATTTCAAACTAGTAAGAGATTAAATAAAATTTTGTTCGATAAAAGACTTTTACCAAAACTTTTTTTATAATCGAAAACCATAAGACTTATTGCATTATCCTGTACGTCTAGATTTCTATTCAATTAGATTGAAACATAAGTTTACTTCTTATTTTTGATAATGACAATCTTCAGAATACGTTATTACGATAAGCTGCGTGTGCGTTCGCTAATTTTTAAAATTGCCCAATAGTAGAGTTTATAAAATGATAATTTTGAAAGGTTAAAAAAAATTTTCAAAAAGCATATTTCGATTTGTATTCTTTAAATTACAATCATATTTCATGAATCTGTATCGAAACATAAAAAGAGGTCCGATCTACTTACAGATACAAAAAATAAAATAATTATTTAAAAAAAAATAATAAAAATAAATTGTTAAAATTAACATTAAAAAATCTATGTCAAAGTACCTGAAATTTCAAATCAAAACAAAAATTTTCATAGTTAATATAGAGAAAAAAATAAGCTCTTTTTTATTACATCAACAACATTTAATAACAATTACTTGATGTATATTCAGTGTACCGATTAGAACTTTCATATCGATAAAGATAGAATCCAATAAAAGAAAAACTTTTTCCGTATACCAGAATTAAAGTTATTTAAAAAAAAAAGGACTATGTGTTTTTTGTTTAGATTACAATAATATCAGTTTGAATATTAGTAACTCTTGATGTTACATTTTGATGTTATTATTTTGCAACATGATTTGATTTCACACAATAAGTGGAGAGATGAATTTTAAAAACAGTAAGTAAAGAGATTTATTCGATGAGTGAGTGAATATTAACGTCCCACTGTTCAGCTACACGAGGGCTTTTGGGGACGGTCCGCGTAGTTTTGAACCATGGTCAAGTAACGCGGACGACACCTGAGCTGGCACCCCCCTCTCCTAACTACCACACCACACCAATGGGAGGACGTTTGAGCTCTCGACAGATTTAACGTGCATTGCTCCCCTACACGGTGGGTCTTCAGTGGTACTGGGCTCGAACTCGTGACACGCTAGCCATGATCCGGTGCCTTGACTACTTGGCTACCACGGCCACGAATATATTTAGGAAGATTTTTTGGAGATCATATTAGAAATATTTCTTTCCATGTAGTCTGGGAGTTTTTCTTGAGATTAACATGATGTTAAATAGTCTATAAATCTTGCTACATATTGCAGTGAACTGTGTTAGTATTAATTCATTATTTTATACCAGGGGTTAGCAAACTTGTGAGGGAGGAGAGCCCCAAATTGTATGCGAAACAAGATAATTAAACTATATCAAAGATCTGCATGCATGCATACGCTTACGTAAAAAAGGAGAGGGGGGGGACTCCGATACCGGTCAAGAGTATCGAGTTCCAATCAATATATTTTGCAATATTTAAATAAAATTCTATATGAAGTAACGTTTTCAATTCCTTCTAAAACTAAGAATGATCAAAAATATTTTTTCTGTGGTTCACAGAACAAGAACAATCACTGTCAAAACACGACATCATAGCGTTGGAAATTAAACTTTCAAGCTTCGCAAAAATTTTCTGTAGTAGTTATACTGTACATGCTTTATTCTAAAATTTCATGTTTCATATAATAATTAAACTGTCTTTGTTCTAGAATATAAAAGATATTTCAACTCTCTTTTTATTAACTCTAAAGCAAGTCGTAAATACGGAATATGTTTTTGTCACTTCTGCTGGGGGGGGGGGGTTAAGTGTGTTTCTTGTCTAAACATCAGTGCAAATAAGTAAAAGTTGATAAAAATTATTTTAAGGAGTGTACTCCCACAGCAATATTTTTACCAGAAAGTTAAAATTTTACTGTCTTAGAATTAATTATGAGTTTCGCTTCGGACTTATCACCTATTCGGGTCATCTGCTCATACACTTCAGCGCCCCAAGGTCACGTATACTGAGATGGGCACAGTAGGTCTTGGCCCTTATGGGCTGTTACGCTACTGAGTTTAGTTTTAGAACTAATTGTAACGTTTTCACTGATTATCATTGTAATTTGTTAATGTAAAAGAATTTAATACAGAAGTAACTGTTTTACAGTAATCAAATGTTTAAACATACATGCAAATACACGACAATATTTTCAATAGGTTATAAGGCTAAAAAAGTAATGGAAACAATAAGTTTTTCTTTTAAACAATGATTTTTTAAAAATATTGTAAGGTAGAAGTCTGAAGAGCCACAGCTGTCAATGCAAAAAGTTGCATGCAGTTTGCGATTCGCGGTTTGCCGACCCCTGCTTTACACGATAAAATGGTAACGGTTCAAAGTAATGATGTTTACACTGTTTACTCTGGGAAAAAATGGCTCTTTTTAAATTTTTATTTGACACAGCTAATAAATAATTCAAAAACCCGTTTTTAAGAAGAATTTCTGAAATATCTTAAGATACTTTAGTATATCGTGGATAATAACTAACGCAAACGTTGCCAAGAACCTCACTTTGTAACATTTCTTTTGCTTACAAGATTCTTCTTACCTTACTTAAAAGATGTTTATGTATTAACCTAATTATACAAACTGCAGTTTATCTGAGCATTCATACATTTGTTTCAAAATCTGGTTACTTTCCACTCGTGAATTTCAATTTTATTGCTTCCCATGTCTACCGCTTTTAAAAAGGTGAAACTGCGGTATTTGGAGGAGTTTCAAGAAAAGGAAACGGTTCCCTTTTCAGATTGTGATCCTTTTTTTCTGAGGTATATAGTGACACATATTTTGGTATGTCAACATTTCGAAATGATTTGTTCCTGGAAACATTTGGTTAGCTTTAAGTTAGTATTTTATTTGGCCTAGAATAGCTTCTTTTAGGTGATTTTCATTTTGGCTGTGTAGATTTTGTTGCTCGAGAGCCAAATCAGACTAGAACAAAAGGAATAGAATACAGACTAGAATCTGTAGATCTCTGCAAACATTGTATCGTTTTTCTGAAGATTCTTGTCAAAATTCACATAATAGGAGATCACTTTAATTAGGTCTTTTTATACGCTGATAATGCGGCAGTTATTTTTCATATTTTTTTTTTCAGAAACCTTTTTTGTTCTTCGGAAACATTTAAGAGATAATTTTAATTCAATTTCAAGAAAATTGCCAATTTTTCGAAGTTGAAAATCTGAATCTGAATAATACTACCCTCATTTTTTAATACTTGAGCGGAATTACGATTTATATACATTTTAAAATGAAATTACAAGTTCTGTTAAATTTCTTTACTTTCCTGGCCAATATTTAACTAATAGAAACCAATCCGCGTATAGGCCGAAAGTGCGTTTTCTCTTAAAAAATTTACTCAGAATTCAAAAACCGTATATAAGGCGAATTAAAAAAAAATCCTGTTTTCAAACGTGTCACCATGAGGGATAGAATATTTTTTAATTAAATTGCTATAAAGTAAAAGCCAGACGCCTATGACTATAGTTTTATTTTTGATAATCCTATCTGAATCTAATATATTTTTTGCCATTCAGTTATTATGTGCTAATCCAAATTACTGCAATATTTTTTGGAAATTAAACGGGAAGAGATATTCACGTTTATGTGCTAATCCAAATTACTGCAATATTTTTTGAAAATTAAACGGGAAGAGATATTTACGTACGGCTAGTGATCGTCGATTAAGCTTCAAGCACTAGAGGAAAGAATTGCTGCATGATGATCATGTGCATTTATGTGCTGCATGATGATTTATGTGCCCTATGAGCAAATGTGAATTTTACGATTTATTCGGAAACTCGGAATCTGACTCTAACTTTGAAGGATTTATGCGACTTTCAAAAATTCTCCCGTCAGACCTGGCCGCAACATCTGCTCAAGCACAATAGTGCCCAAGGTCGAGAAAACTGAGATGGGCACAGCAAGTCTCGGCGTTCTATGCGCTATTGCGCCACTGAGTTTTGTAATAAAAATTCCATTTAAAACATACAAAAAAATAAAAGATTAAAATCCCTTTCTTATGACTAACAGAAAATATTTCTGTGTAGAAAAAGCATTTTTCCTAGTCTACGTTTTTTCTCCAAGATTTGCGGATCTATATATAAGCTGACCCTCTTGTCTTAACTTTAAAAAAATTCAAAAAATCTCGGCTTATACACGGAAATATACGGCATTAAAGATATTTAATTGAAGACATTATACCTTTGATTTTGAAGACATCAAGATACCCTTCCTCAATATTTAAAGCATATTTTTCGTCGATTAAAACTAATTAACAACTACACTCATGTCCATAAATTAAGGATAATTCAGAATCACACAGAAATTGAACTCTAAAATAAAAATTTCGCCTGTAGAATTATCACACGCATCTTGAAGAAGAATATGCAAATTACAGGAAACCACCGGATGGCGCGGATAGTACGTCACAATAACGAGAGTGTTAGAGAGGGGTATATAAGGAATGGTGGCAAAGAAGTAAAATTGTTCTCAAGCGCTTTAAAAGCTTTTCAGTGCAATAACCGCATAGTTATAGAACAAAGGAAGCATTTGGATGATTTTTTACGTGGTAGAATTATCGGACGACTGGAATGTGGACGTACCCAGCTAGAAGTATCCGAGGAACTTGGAATCGCACAGAGTGTCATCTCCAGGCTTTGGCAACGATTCCAAGATGATGGTAATGTGAGTAGATGTTACAGCACAGGTCGCCCCCGAGTTACAACGCCGAATGAGGACCGGTATTTGGCAGTTACTGCCAAAAGAAACAGACGGAGCACAGCATCAGACCTATCTCGTCAGCTCTCTTCAGCTACCGGTACGACAGTTTCAAGGCAGACCGTGTACAGACGCTTAGGGCACATTGATCTATATGCTCGTAGGCCTGTCAGATATGTTCCCCTTACCGCAACTCACTGTCGCCTGCGATTAACCTGGAGTAGAGAGCATGCATTGTGGACACCGCAACAGTGGTCTTGTGTGATGTTTTCCGACGAGTCCAGGTTTAGTTTGCAGTCTGATTCTCGCCGGACTTTCACATGGAGAGCGCCAGGTACCCGTTACCACCAAGAGAACACCATTGAACGACACCGTTACGGTGGTGCAGGATGGCTCGTTTGGGGAGGAATTATTCTTGGTTCCAGAAATAACCTGCATGTTCAGAGTGTAACGATGACAGGCCACATCTATCGGGATGTCATTCTGGAACAACATGTACGTTTGTTTCTGGGCGCCATGGGTGCTGAATTTCTGTTTATGGATGACAACGCCCGTCCTCACCGTGAAACATTGTAGACGAATGCCTTCAATCGGAGGATATCACCCGTATGGATTGGCCAGCATACTCACCGGACTTGAATCCAATAGAGCATGTGTGGGATATGCTTGGCCGATGAATTGCAGCCCGTCAACCCCCTCCCACCTGTCTACCGTAACTTCGGAGGGCATTGCTTGATGAGTGGTGTAATATTCCCCAAGATCAGATTGATAATTTGATACTCAGCATGCGTAGGCGCTGTAAGGCCTGTATTGCATCGTCCGGGAGACATACTCCGTATTAACCATCATACTAACCATGTTATACTGTTTTTTGTAAATAGGTACTTTTTTGAAATTTGCTCCAGGGAGTAAAAACCGCAATTTTTATTAATTATGTCAAACATATAGCATCTTTTTTGCTCTTTACCTTTTGTTTAATAAATAGACTTTACAAATAAGTCAAATTTGTTTTGCTTCTGTCTTTCTTTGCCTGAGCTTCATTATCCTTAATTTATGGACATGAGTGTATATTACCGTAGAAGAGAATTTGTAATGAAATATATGAGTCATTGACGATTACCAGTAACTCAGTTATAGAACTAGAAGTTGAAACAACTAATCATGGTTAAAACTGACGCAGCCCATTTATCAGCAAATAATAACGATGCTAAAAATAGAAGTTTTCGTAATATGTTTCAATTTGGAGTGCTAGATGGTAGTGTTTTCGTTCAAAGCGCAAAAATTTTGGTTATATGTTGCTCAAAACGAAAAATAATGGCTTTTATGAAAAGTGCTCTCTTATAGAGACTGTGCATTGATGTAGCGAACTTCACCTTTTAAAGGTAATTGCGAAGAACTCAAAAATGAATCACATTCGAATATTGACAAACTGGAAGATCTGCATTGCCGGAATGTGCTTTTAAATGTGTATATTTAAAATATACGAATTCAAATACAATTTGGGCACATTCTACATTGACAATTAAAATTGTTTAAATTTATCATGGAGATGATTGGACTTTAATGCATAATTAGTATTTTGTTATAATTTTTTCCCTTAGAAATATTGGTAAAACCGATATAAGTGTTATATGTTATTGTAATACAATATAACATTGTTTAAGTATAAATATGATGCAAAAATTTCTTTTATAACTTATATTTTAAATAACTTGTAAATAAATATACATGTTTAGGCGAAGAATAAAACGGAAATGATTGCAGCATGAATGAATATTGGCCGGTATCACTTAAATTATATTAGATATTTTCACTGCGGGTGTTTTTCGTATTATTTATTAAAATACTGGGCTTATTTAAAAAAGTACTGGGGACAAACAATTTCGTTCTTTTTTGTATTGGTAATAAAACGTACTTTGATATGAAAACTACATAAAAAAAGATTTAAAGAGTATAAAATTACAGTGATAAGTTAAATCATTTTTTACAATTTATTTTTAGCTTATATCTGTAATTCAAGCAGAACTGGCACTACTGCGGAACTGAACGGCCTTTAGAAGTATTTATACAGTATAGAATTTATTAATTAAAAAATTTTTTATTTGTTTATTTTGCTGCCTCGGTTCTTCAAGATTTTTATATAATTGTTGGTATCCAACTAAACAGTTCTCGTCAGAATTTAAATGCGTTTTTAAAGTTTGATTAAATTGAAAAGAAAAAAAAACGGTTTCCCAAACCTGCTTTAAGTTCAAGTCCAAAGAAATTAAACTAACATATGATAAATAAATTCAACCCTCTTCCCTTAGCACGACAATCAACGATCCTAAAATGTGTTAGAGGAAATCAAATGTGTAAAAAAGAAGTAATTTTTTTAAAAAAAAATTGTTTAAAAAGAGTAGCTTGGTATATATACTTGTAATCTGACTTTATACCAAGGACATAAAATTAACCTTTTCTGTTAACTTAACCTGATAACTTTGTTTTAATAACAATATTATGTGTTAATTTCCGAGCTCTAAAATAAAAGGAATTCCTTAAAAATTTCCTAAAGGGAAAAAAAAAAAATTACATTAATTATTGGCGGATTCGATTTTATTTATTTTTTAAGCGTTATATACAAAAATATTATTCTCATTGCAGCTTGATGAGACCGAAGATATTGATGAACGAAAAAGAATCAGAGATCGACTAAGACAAGTGCAGTTTGTAATTAAAGGTTATACTTTTTTTCAATTTTATAATACTTTAAAGCATTTTTACTTATTATTCTTAATATAATTCCATATTTTGTCGTGCAGATTGAAAAATAATTTTACATTACACATAAAAGAGTTTTATATAATTCATAATAAATATAGTATATAAATAAATTATAAATAAATGTGTAATTTCTCAAAACTTTTAACTAAACCAGTATTTCTCAAACTAGGGATCACGTGACTTGCAACTGTGTTTGCCAAAAATTTTACAATTTTTGATACATCTTTTTGCATAAAATAACATGTTCACCAGAAATAATAATAATAATAATTTAATTGCTTGTTTAGATTCTTATTGAGAAAAGCCACAAGATAATTTAACTGTTTATTTAGATTCTTATCGGAGTATTGATCAAATCTAAAGAATATTGAGGAAGTACTTCGTCCGGTGGTGTCTACTATTATTCCAAGATTTAATAACATAATTAAAAATAATAAAGCACATCCTCCCACTGATACTTAAATCGTGCATATACCGTAGTTAATAAAAGGTTAGCATCTCAGAAATTAAACTCAAAATGACTACACAATAAACAGATTATAGTATGTAAACAATTTACCGTGTAATTGCATTTGATAAAGTTTTTTTTATCTCGTTAATTAAAATTTCTATATCGTTTTATTCAAAGCAAAAACTCATTGTAGGTGTTTAATACTGAAAAATGATAATATACTACAAATAAATAACATATAGAAATATCCAAGCATGTGTAAACTTTGCGCAATGTGCTTATGGGGTCGCACAGAATTTTTGTTCAAAAATGGGGTCACCCCGAAAAGTTTCAGAACCCCCATAAACTAAAACAATTAAAATCTTAATTAAAAGGAATTTTTTTTAAAGTAACGTTTATGTTATTTGCAGCCCAAAGAGAAGAGCAACGTCGAAAACGAGAGAATGAAAGAGAGCAAAAAATTAGAGACCGGGTAAAGGAAGCGGATCTGAAAAAGAAGCAAACGCTACAAATGTACAATGATTTGGCTAAACATGGATCACCTGGATCCAAAACAAGTAAGTTACCATGAACATTAACTAAATGTACTAGAAGGGGAAGGCAATCTTCAAGAAGAAAATACAATGGGATCTTGATGGGAATTATTTTTAACCTGTTATTATTTGAGAGTCAAAAATATTTAGCTTTTTGTGCAAAATTTATGTGAAAACAAACTCTAAAATGCATTTTTGCACACCTTGGAACATATTTATGCTCTCATTGAAACGACAGAAGTATTTCGATACTTTTTTTGCTTGTTTTTGTTTTAAAATTAAAGGTTGAAGAATAGACCTTAATTTAGTTCATTTTATAGATGATGATTAGAGAGAGAAGGTCATTAGAAAAATACTTCAAAATAATTTGAGTTCTTTCAATCATTATTCATTAAACCCATATAAAACCCCTGACGCGTGCTCTTGAAAGTTAGAAATAATCAACCTATGCCCAGTTTTTCCTTTAACGCGCGAAATTAAACAGATTTATCGAGATTTGAGATATAGGACTGAATATATGAAACATATTATGTTAGAAACACATGCTGATTCAAACAAATATGTTTGAGTAATAAAACGTTTTGCCCCCTCACACTAATGAGGATCTCAGATTTAATGATTAATCTTATATATAAATTTTAATATTTGTGTATTAATTTGTAACTTATACAATATGCTTCCTAAATTTTGTAGGGAGCCCTGCTGATATTTCAAGGAAACGATAAGCACATGCCCGTCAAAAAAAAAATTATTTAAGCGAATTTTTTTAAAACCTATTTATTTGATGGGGGGAGAGTTTATGTGTATATGAGAGCTGGTGATGCCGAATGACATGATACGCAACCAATAGTAGAAATCCGTTCCCATACGGAAACTATCGCCATATCAATGATACGGGGCCCCATAATGTGTCAGCAAAAAATCGTAATACGTAAAGGGACACAAAGAAAGAACTTCCAAGGAGATTTGATACAGGGCCCACTGAGGCCTAGCTACGCCAGTGCCGTTCCCGTTCATGCTTAGAAAACGATTACTACATTTGAAGACACCTTTTAATTTTTCAATGTTTAAGAGTTTTCTGGATTTCACTCCCAATGGAGGTTACAGGGGTGGCTATAGATAAAAATTCCCGTTTTTAAATTTTTAGACTCAAAACTTGAAATTTAACAAGCATGTTTCGTTTGTTGAGTAGAGATTTGTTAAAAATGAATTTTGGGACAGTTCAATCAATCCCCAACTCTCCTTTCCGGGGGCATAAAAAAATTTTCCATTTAGAAATTCAAGATATGTTCCTTTTAAATGAAAAGGTGAGGGCTATAAAATGTTTTTAAATAGAATAGAAAGCTTAATGCTAAGACTTAGATATCAATAACTTAAAAAAAATATGTATATAGTCGTACATTAACATAAAATACCCAGAGAAACCACTGGAAAATGGCTAGTATTAGAACATTTTTTTTTATATGAATTAAGTTCTACACAATTTGGTTTGTAAATAATATTAAGAAAAGTCAACAATATAAAAGGCACTGAAAGAATTGAACTAGTATCACAGTCAAATGTCAGTTTATTTTAAATGTAATACATTACTTAGGAGGAACAATGCAGCACAAAAAAATATTAAATTTATTTGATATTTAAAAATTTCTTTGATGATCATGCATTTTATTGAAGCAATTTTAAATTCATTATGCCCGCACAAAAAAAAAAAAAAAAAAAAAAAAAAAAAAAAAATGACATTTTTATTGCAATATAATTAACTTCATTTCCATATTTAAATATTATTTTCTATGATCTTACACAATTACAATATTATCCCATTAAATATAAAAATCATTGATTAATCAATAACGATTAAGCCAATGTTTTTTCTTATTATTATCTTTCTTGTTTATATTTTTCTTTTTTTTAATTTTGATAAATGCTTGCATCTATTTCTTTTATTCTAGCAAAAAAATATTGAAAACACGTTGAAAATATTTTTCTTCAACAAGAGTTTTAGTATCGATTTCATAAATCCAGGAACTCATGCGTAAACTTAGTTCAACAGAGCATAGTTTCAAACATTTTTCTTCTATACATTGTTTTCCAGTGACAGTGAAAAGCTTATCCACTCATAGTCATGTCAAGTTGACAGAAAAAGGGATGAAAAACAGGTTTCTATTTTAAAACACTAAATATTTTCTGCAACACATCACTTGTCAACATAAATAAATGGTAACACTTTCGAAAATTATTTAAAACTATCAGCTTGACATTTATAATGACGCAATTTTAAAATATTGAAGAAAGTTAATGTAATATTTGAGTTTTGTTACTTGAAGCTATTGATATTTATTTAGCAAAACATATTTGTGATTACATTTAAAAAATAATGTTTCTAGTTTTAAATGGAAACAAAATGCGTGATAGCTTATTTTTTATTAGTAGTAGTTCTTTTTTACACTGAACAAAATCACAACAAATTCATTCATAACAATTGTCAGAAATGTATAAATTAATAAATGTGTGTAAAGTATTTGAGATTTATTACACACATTTGTCTCATAAAAAATAGTTCACATTGTTTTTGGCACTTATTTCCGACTCTCAAAGTTTTTTATTGACATTTAATGCATAAATTCACGAACTTCCAATTTAACGTAAGAGAGTATCGCTTTCTTCTATACATACACTCGAGTACAAAAATAACAGAACATGCAAATTACAACTATTTTCACAAAGAGTATAGAGCCCAAAGTACTAGTTATCCATTTGAAGAATTATGTAAATATTCATAGTCGATTATGTATGCATATATAGACGTATTTGAGGAGCTGTAAAGCGGAAATAAGCGCACGGAAGAATTGACGGCATTTGGAGTGTTTTTCGCAAAAGTTGGGCACATTTTATAAGGTATCGAGTAAAATGAATAGCTACCAATGCGTATGAATGATGGAATGAGATAGAGAATTGTTGATAAAGTGGCAGCATTACGATTACGAAAGATTATAGTAGTTCACGAGTTTCTGTTAATGGACGACAACACGCCCATACAGGGTTAATCTGGTCAACGGTTAAGTAGAGGCAGGTCAATCATAAGCGCAAGTGGCTACAGAGCTCAATGTAACGCCCAGTGTCAACTATAACCAATTTATGGAAGCAGTTTCATATCGATAAGACTTAGACAAGTCGACCAAGTACGATAATGACGAATATGGATAATTACTTCGCATTTTTAGCGCCAGCTTTCATATGAACAATATGCTGCCACTGGAACCCGACTTTCAGGATGCAGAATTCCCCGAGCGCCATATAAGCTTTATTCCAAAAGACCCGTTGTTTATATCCTGCACACTGCACCACACAAGAGCGCGCTGTGACGTTTGATTCAATAAAGGTAGCGTGATTTGAAATATAATAAGTTAGTTTAATTAAGTCACAGCTATTATTTACATTAATATACAATTTAGTACTATGAGATGATTTTAGAGTTCCAAAATAGCTTTGTGAGGGAGGGATCTTGGTGACCGTTCACTACCAAGTTTCGCTTTCAACTCCTCTCTTCTCTGACGGCCCCCTCCGTCTCTGCGGTTGACCGTTCGGAGTCCTTTTTCTCTCCCTCCATCCGGCCGTGGGTGGAATCAGGTTCTCCTCGCGTCAAAGTTGCCGGGGCTAACTAAGGCACGTCCGTCGCAGTATATTAGCGACTGCAAGTGTTTTTGCACATGTGGGGATCAATTCTCCTAAAACTGACCCGGCCGTGGGAGGCAAGTCACAGGTGTTCCCAAAAGGGACGACGCACAGATGTCACATCACTTACGAGTACGCCTACGAGCACCACCTCATGGTGCAGAAAACATGATCTTTGGACAAGGTTTCAGTGGAGAACCGTGTTTTTTTCAGTGAATCGAGATCGAAACTATACATTGATTTTTGGCGAGAGCATGGAGAGCGATACCATCCCTTCCTCATCAAAGAAAAGAAACAATACAGTGGTTCATGAGTTGCAGTTAATGGGATGCAACGCATGTCCACATAGAATCTATGTGGTCGATGGCTAACTAAGCATATTCACCGCTTGGATTGGACAGCCAAATGTCCTCATCGCAAACCTATAAAGCATATATGGGATTCTTAGAAAAGCAATTGCATCTTAACATTCTCCACCGGAGAATCATCTTGGAGCTAAGAACTACTTTTCTGCACAACTGAAGTCATCTATCACAGGATGCCTTGAACTGCTTCAGGTCCAGTATGCCGTCCCATTATGCGACTTTTCAGACTGTCATTATGCTGACTTATTTTCAGTTTGGTATCACAAGCTGGAATTTTGGAAATTTCTACACTATAAGTTTTGCGTACATAAAATGACTGTAGTAAAAGTAAGTCATGCGCACATAAAATGACTTTTGAATACACATCTCTTTCTACATTATAAATTTACTTCTATACCAAACCTCATTAAAATTTGTTCATTAATTTTTCAGGAGTTTGACACAGTGAGAAAATTTTCTTAATTTTGCACGCACGTGTTTATATATACATAAGTCGATGAAGTAACTAATATAAATTGAGTTGGATACTGATATCTAAAAAACGCTGTAACTCTTCAATTTAAACTTGTTCATAAATGCTCTCTTATAAGTTTACGATGTTTTTTGACTAATCTTTATTTATATTTTTTATGTTTATTGAATTTTGAAATTGAAAGATCTTGGAGCGATGTTCTGGTATAATACAGGGTTAAAAGCCAGCTCTAGAATTTTGGATTAAGACAGTCTAAAAAAAGACAATTATTCTGAAAGTGTTCATATTTTAACTGCTTTTGCGTCGTGGTTAAAATATATAATAAATAATGGTTTCTTAGCACACTATAATGCAAAATATATTACATAATAATTAAATTAATGAAAAATAATATTTTGTAAATAAAAATAAATCTTATATTAAATGAAATTACGTGAACAAAACTGAATGAAAGAGGAGCCCTTAATGAATTTGAATTTCAATATTGGAAAATTACGGAAGTAGGAAAGTTTAGAGAGTATGATGTGCCAGATTAGATGTCATCACTTAACCATGATTCAATCTAACGCGGTCCTTCGACAAAAACCCTCGTGTCTCTTCAGAGTAAGATAACCATAAACGACCAATCAACATGGGGAAAAACTCTGGTTTTAATTGTATTTAAAGCCACTGATAGATTTCTGGAGAAATGATGAAACAGACATTCAAAGCATGAAGGGGGGGGGGGAGATTAATTTTTTTTATCAGTGAAAGCTTTAATATACTTAATTTTTAAGTAAAATGTTCTAGTCCTGTATTTTAAAAAATTGAAACCTGTTAATACACTAATACGGAATACTTTCCTTTTTTCTCTTTAGCCCACAGTTCAGGAGAGAAGAAACGAGATTTGGTGGAAGAAGCAATTCGTGACCGAGTGAAAGCTGCCGAAGACAGGAAGAAACGCATTATGGCTGCCTACGACCACGCTTCCAAAAGCCAGCCCGGCGGAGGCGCGCGCATTGTCGAATTTGACACATTCAAGAGTGCAGATGGTATGAGATGTATTTAAGTTATCTTAAGATTCGAAAATATAAATTCAAAAGAAAATATTATGAAATCTTGAAAATAATAGCCTTGGAAATATCATTAATAATATAATTTCAATACAAGGTCCGTTTTAGAAAGTATCCGACCTTTGTCCAGAAAAAAATATCTTAAATACTTTGCGGGGTTAGGATCCAAATCAAATTCAAAGTAGACCCCTTGCGACTTCACACACTTAGTCCACCATTTTTTCTACAACCGAAAACACTTCTGGAAGATTTTTTTTGGAATGGTGTTCAACTCCACCATAGCGTTCTGTTTTATCTCATCCTTACATTGAAAACAAGATCCTTTCGATGGCATTTTCTATTCGGGAACAGACAGAAGTCGCAAGCCAAATGCAGCGTTGATAGGGTCCAGTACAATAGCAAGATGGCGTTCTTCTTGTTCCACCGACAGAAGCTTGGGAACAAATTTCGCAGTCACTCTGCGCGTGATCACACAAAATTGCATGTGGAGAACTTGTACTGATCTCAACTTGTTCAGCAGTCTCTCGTATGGCCAAACAATATCTTTGATTATTAGATGTTCTAACAGCTACGCTTTGAGCGGTTTGTGGCCACCCAGAAACCTGGTCATTCTCTACCGATATGCGGCCACTTTTGAATCGGATAAACCCCTCTTTAATTTGTGTGATCTCCACAAAATCGTCGCCACACACTTGCTGATTCTTATGAATTGTTTCACTTAAAAATCATTAAGCTTTTAACAAAAAATTGATGCAGTACCTCTGCTCAAGTCGTTTAGTCATCTTTAGAGAAATAAAAATCCACGAACACGTAGAACAATACTTCATTTGACTGCCTGCTAGAAACAACTGTTACACAACAACGAAGGAAAAAATTCAAGAATGTGCATTAAGATATCTCCCACTGTTCAAAATGGCGCCATTTTAGAATCTTTACTTTGGGTAGGAAAGTTCAAGGTCAGACACTTTTAGAACCGACCTTGTTTTTTATAAATGCACTTTTTTGAAAAATTACATAGTACGAGGGCTGTTCAAAAAGTATGAGACTGAATTATTATGCAAAAACATACATACATAAACACGTTTTGAGTCAATCTCTTTGAAATATCTCCATTGCAGTAACACTTGCCAACGATGTTTCCAGTCTCGAAACATTTCTGAACTCAGACTTTGGATGGCTGAAGCTGCTGTGTCGAATTTTTTTTATGTTTCAATGTCTGAACCGTGTCTTTTAAGTGTTCTTGATCTTGGAAAGAAAAATCAGCACCACAGCCTTCACTTGTGCATCTTGTCCTCATTGCGAGAGGTGGATGGCGTCAGAATGGGATCACTGTTCACTGATGACGACCTCTTGAATCGCGGAACACTCGAAAACCGAGCACGACTCATTGCTCATCTCAAATGTTGTTTTCTCATCTCGTAGTTTTGGTGCCATTTTACGGAGCTCAAAGCAAAACTTGATACAGATTCGCTAATCGTGTTTTTCACATTTTTTTTTTCGACGAACGCACGCAACACTCACGTGAAAGAAGTCAGTGTGACTGAACGGCGCGCTGTACAGACTGCGATTTTGTGAGACAAGGTGAAATATGCGCGTGCATGATGCGCACAGTCCTTCGTGGTTTTCTCGAATAAATAGAATAACATATCGTATTTGAACATTCTTACATTTTTAATTTGAAAGAAAATGTTGATACCAGTCAATCTATGATAAAAATTCTAAAATAATAGCCTTTAAATTTCTATCTTATATATACAATAACAGAAACAATATACGTAAATTACTATCGAACTAACTTCATACAATAGGAAAGAAAATAGCAAAACAGTACAGGTAAAAGAAGAATAGCCATGTACAACTTTTATTTTAAATATAGAAATGAGCAATGCCAAATGTTATTTAAAAAAAATATTGCTTGAGTTCTAAATAAGGTAATCATTTATTCAATTTAAAAAATCATAGATTATAAAGTTTGGTTATTCCAAATATTTGCAGAAAAGCTTAACTGTTCTTATTTCCGTCTTAGATTTCTAATGACATATAAAAGTTTGATTTCTCTACTGATATTTTATTATAATTTCTTTAAAGTGGACAGTTTTTGCCAATTAAATTAGATGCTTAGCTTTTAAAATTAAAGTACATTTTTTTAAATATTCATTTATATTAACAATAGCAGCTTTAATTCCCTTAAAATTGAACTATCAAGCTATCTGAAATTATAATCGATCAAGTGTTTCTGAAAGCAATTTTCTTTCTTTCTTTTCAGTAACAAAATTAGAACCAGCTAAACCCGTCAGGAGTAGTTGTACGTTTGGTATGTCAGGTGGAGTACCAAAAGTGGAAAAAGGTATCATAATTATTATGCAATTCTCTGTGCTATAATAACAAATGGTATTTCTCATTATTATGGAACTAATCTAGTTTCCCGTTATAAAAAGTAAAAATAATGTTCATCATTAGTGGTTAAGGCGATATGATGCCCTAAAAATCATCAACCTGACGATTTTTTATTGGCTTATTTGATACCTCGAATCTTTATAAATATGCCTGCAAAATTTCAAAGCTTTACCTACATTTTTTTATCAAGTTATGGAGCAATATTTGATGCTGGACAGCAACTACCACGCCCACATTTCAGATTATCTACTAGAAAAGAGCCTGACAAAAAATGAATTAATTATTTTTCTAATGCGCATCAATGAGATTGACATTATATATGCAGTAATAAATCAGTTTAAGAAAGAATTGTGCAATTCGTGCAAAAATTCTAGTTTGTGAATTGTTTATTGGGGGAAGAGCAAATGGATTTGGTCAAGATTTAAAAGGTGTGCATGCTTTTTATGATATTATTATGAATGAAATTAAAACTTCAAAACGGATTCTCCCAAAACACAAATACTAAATCTCCTTTTGATAACTCAGATAATTAAAAATCTAATTCGCAAGAATAGAAAAACTCTCCCATTTTTATAAATTTGTCTTTGGTGATATATATAAATGCCCTGTGTGTGAAATTCAGCACTTTTATTATTAAAATATTTATTTAAACAATTGCACATATATGCAGTTCATAGATTTTGATATATTTTACTTATAAATTGTTATTTGATTTTGCTTTCATTCGTGTACAATATTTAACATGCGAAGGCTTTTAAAATCATGGGAATGAAAAATAAAGGCATAAACATCTTTTGTACATGTTGCGCATTAGCTTTGAGCATGGAAATAGCTCTGAAGTGTATTTATTTTTTTTATAATTATTAAGATAAAGTTTTATGAAATATTGATCTTTCATTCGTTTTCTTCTATATATTCATTATGGCAGTATACTGTTTAATTGTTCTACATTTGTGCAATTTTTTATGGTAAGTAGTTTTAAACAAGCTAATTAACGTTTCATAAAAGTTTCAGATTATTCGATGAATATTATATTATGCTATTCACGGAATGAAAACTTCAAACTCATATTTCTCCATGTTGAATTTTTGTACATATACTGTTATTCAAAACCCTAAGGCTTTTTTGATAATTGAAGTATGGGTTTGAAATTTTTTATACATGTTCTGAAATGTATGTTTTGTAAAACTGTGCATGGAATTAAATCTAACGTGTATAGTACTTTTTCTAAAAAATTTTAAAATCAAAACAAATGATTTTTTAGAAGTTTAACTATAAAAAAATTAATAAAAAATTAAAGAGAAGCAGCAGAAAAAACCCCATGCACAGTTTTATGTAGTATATTATAAGGTACTTGGAAAAAATTTTTGAAAGAAAAGAGACATATTTAAAAAAGCCTCAGAAAGTTAAAAAATGTTTTAAAAAGTTCAAAAAATTTAGATTTTACAAACATTTTGCAACAAATTAAAATTTTTTTTTGGTATGGAATTGTTATTAAATATTAACATTTATAAAATACAATTAAAACCAAGTATCAAATATTAAAAATAAAAAAAAATTGTGAAGATGGTACCATATCGCCTTAAAAAATATCTGAATTTTATAAATGTATAAGTAGCCAGAATCGATTTTTTGCAACACACATTTTAATTTCAAATGTTTCAAACTATTAAAAGCGTATAAATTATTTAATAGCTTCATTTCAAATTGAAAATATTATTTGATGATAATTCTTTTAGTTCCCAAAAAGTAACACTAAAAGATAATTTTAAAAAAATTAAGATATCAAAGTGCATTGAAATTTATTTATATTAGAATAATGAGGGGAAAGGCACCAAATGTGAACGATAATTTCTAATTTCATGCAAATCTCACGCATACGTATATTTCTTTTATTTTAATATATCTTAAAGATTAATTAGATTGATCTTTTTTAATTAAAATTCCAAAACTCATCTCTTCAACTCAATCCAAATTAGTACTTTTCATGTGTTATAGAAAACTAATAAGCTACAATAAAGTAATAATATAAATCCGTTTTTTTGTGTCTTTTTTTCCTGATTCTATTATACTTTATCTAATCACTTATGATTGTATCAACTCGTAATAGCCTTAAAAAAATCATTCACCTTTGCAATTTTTATGCATTTAAATTATATTTCTCGTAAAGAAAATCAAAGAAAGAATAAAAAATATTTCACGTTGCTTTGCAGCCCCTATAGTGGCCCCCAAAACTAGAGCTCCAATTGATGAATCTCAACTAGATCCCATGGAAAGAGCCATTCGAGCCAGGGTACGGGAAGCCGAGGAAAGGAAGAGGCGCACTCTGGCTGCTTATGATATGGTGGCGAGAAGTGGAGGAGCCGGCCCCAAAACCGTCATTTTAGAAGAATTCAAAAATCTAGATAGTAAGATGGTTTTTATTATAAAAACTTTTTGACAGAGAAAAATCAGCACAGATTCATTTCAAAATATGGATATGTAAGGCGAAATTTAACTAAAATAGTTTTTGGTACTTTTCCATTTCGCCGGCGTAAAACTCACCAAGTAGATTTTATGGGCGACAATACACACATAAAAAAGAATGTTAATAAATGTTAGTTCCAAAATTTTTTTTTTACTTCGGAGGAATAAGCATTTTAATATCGTTTAAAATATTTTCATTCTGTTCAATTTAAAATAGTCCATTTGGTATCGATTGTATAATTTTTGGTGACTTAATCACCTGCGCTGGCGAAATGGAAAAGTACCGAATTTTTTTAATCGCATATTTAGTTACCATACTGATTCAATTCTAATCTAATATAGTTACATTAGGAAAATTAAGATGAATTCGAGTGATATCAGTTCATTATGCTGAATTATAAAAAAATATTTCGTAAAAATCTAATGATTATGCACTAACATAAAAAATGTCAGATTATCTGTTTAATTTTCTGATCAAATTCGGGTAATAGTTTATTATTTAAATCATAATGTTTACAAATATTTCCAAAACATCACGAAGTACTAATTACTGTAAGCTAAAATAAAATGTAGGCAACTTATTAACTCTTAAAAGCATTTTAATATCTTAAATGAAGTTGTGAATTCTGTTTGCATTATACCTATTATTATTATTGTACTTCTAGATATTTTTATAATTCAAAATAAAAGGCTAGAGAAATGTTTGCTACGTTAAATAAAATAAAATTTGTTGAAACCTAGATTAATTGAAAGATTGCATAAATTTTACAAATCTCCTACCCTTGATATAAATACTATCTTAAATATTTCCTTTATATTGCATAGATTAAATTTCTAAAATCTTTTTTGATTGGTACAGAAAAAGTAAAATACATTGAAGTTATCTTCATTTCTTGCCTTAATTATTTTTTAGGAAAGAAATGTAATTTTATATTTTATGCAAAAGTGTAGAAATTTATCTTTAATTTATACAAACTGATGTTGAACTCAAGAAATTTATAAACTTTCACAAAATGAGTCTATATTTTTCGTATTCATGTGATATTCCCTGTAATTTCGTATTCACATGCTGTATTATCCCATGATAGATTAAATGAGTTTATTCAAGAACCCATTTTCTAATGAAAAAGAAATTTCAGGGAAAGTCACGACGTTTTCTTTTAATAAACTTAGAGATACCCCCCCATTACATTTTAAAATTTAATTTAGAATATTAAATTTTGAAGAGAAGTACAGCGATCGTAAGGAGACTATTCAACAACTATCCATTATAGAAGTCCACTTGCAGTAAGCCCCAAATAAAATGTGTTATGTACTGGAAGCAACAATATACTAAGAAAGGTATTGAATAAAATTTTACCTTTCCCCCAGCTATTACACTTTGTTTGATATTTACAAATAAAAGTGATATAGGTTTCGAATTTGAAATATTTTCCAACTCATTTGCTTAAATCAATCTAAAAATATATCGTCATTAATAAATTTCCAATTTAGAAAAAGTAAGTAATAATAAACAAAAACGTTCTAAATGCCTTAGGTTAGATCAATTTAAGGAGATGAAAAGGAATCTTGTGAACGTGTTAAAAATATTCATTACGAGATTCAATTTTAAAAATGTTACATAATGTTTCAAATTTCACAAATACATATATTAAATTTTTTTTCTTTAAACTGTAATATGTGTTATTAGCATGTATCAAATATATGGCGAATTAACTTAGTACTACACATTGCACATATATTTTATTCTTAACATGAGAATCAAAATGGTTTTTAAAAATGTATCTCAATTTTCACAAAAATATTTATGTACATGTATACATATTAAATTTGACATGTTTAAATTTTCTTTTGCAGTAAATGATCAACCAAAGCCAAAACCGAAATATGATCCCTGTTTCCGAGGAGGACTCAAGACATAAAATGTGTTAGTCCAGATTTGAATTCGGTCTGTTATTCGTCTGTTGTCTGTTTGCTCTTCTATATTGTTCATTTGACAAATATACACACAACAAAAAAAATGGCAATTGGCAGATGGATGATATTAAATAAAAAACAAATAATATGAAAAAAAGCTTTATCGTAACAACTTGTTATGTACAAATTGTATTAGAATTGTAGCAATGGCCTATTTTTTTATTATCAAGTCTGTAGAACATTACACGTGCAATAAACTATTTAATTTTTAAAAACTTATGTGTTTTTCTTTTTTAACTGGATTTAAAAAGATCAGAAATAAGAATGTTTTAAATATTTCAATACATTAAAAGGTAAGAATTTCAATCAAAACTAATAATCAAAAATAGAACAACAGAAAATTTTTTAATATAACTTATTTTACTTCTAAAATTGCCCTTTTAGAGAGAGAGAGAGAGAAAAGACTTTTTAACACCCTTTTATAAGCTTCACCCTTCATCTTTGAACTCCATTTTTACCCTCTTTAAATGGTCAGATTAATTCGAAATTTTGCTCACTTGTCCAGGACCGATGTCAATGCAATAATTTTGTTCCATTGTGTTGATCAGGATCGTCAGGATTAATGGTTTCCCATTTTCAGATCCTATCCCGTATCTGGCGACTAATTTCAGATCCAATTTTCAGATTTGGCGACTAAAAGATTAAGTTACAACTTAGTTCGATTAACTATAAAAGGGTTTCTTTTTAGTGCCTTTAAACAATTTATTTTTATAAAAGAAGAGAATGAAACAATTAAATGAATATAGAAGTGTATGTGTGATATATTATATATTGGAACATTCCTTTTAAATGCATATAAAAATTAAAGTTGATTCCCTTAAAGTAACAAGATCCATATTTAAATCTAAGAAAAATTTGAAAAAAAAAATCTGATAAAATAAAGATATTTAAAATTGAGATTTTTTAAAAAATTAATTTATTTGCAATAACATAACTAATTTCTTATTAATTGAATCATTGTATTTTACACAATAAAAGTAATGTAAAATGGAGTTGCTATTAAACATTATAATAAAGCATATTTCTTAAAAAAAAACTTGAAGTACAATTGACAGCATACAATAATAATTCCGAACGACTAGGACTTTTTTCTATGGAAATGGGAAGTAAATTCTGGAAGAGAGCTAGAGGGGAGGGGGGGGGGACAACACTGTATTTCTAGCTAGAAATAAAAGATTTTGTAAGACGATATCATACACCATGATCTACTGTTATGTATCATATTTTTTAAAAAAAATCTTATTTTTGAGATAGGATTTATATAAGCTACAAAAGTGTAATTTCTGTATATTCATAAATTTAATATCATGCATAAATAATGGATTTTGAAAACTCATTTAAAATTATCTTCTGAGAAAAATATAATGTCGGTATTAATTATTTGTACGAACTACAAAATGCATATTTTAAATCATAAAAAGGACAGATAAGTTCACACATACTCTTTATCATTTATTTTACATATATATATATATATACACAAACATGAAAATTCACTTCATAAAACATCATCCCCACTGTGGTCGATTATTTTTAGAAAGACTGAGAAATTCGGATGGAGTACATGGAATGAGAGATGGAGGCAAATTAGGAATGCTGGAAAGTATCGATGGCAAGGCAGGATTTAAGGGGCCTGCTGGGAGATTATCAGAAGACTGATTCATTTTCAAAATTTTTGTCTGGAACCATGAATTTATATCGGGCTCTGGTTTTGGTTTCTTTCCACTAGCAGCAAATTTTTCATTATTGTCTAGAAATACAATCACAATAAATAATTAAGAATAATAAACATGTGAACAGCTAAAATTTAAATAAATTTAACATGATTTCATTAAGAGTTGAATGCTACAAATACGCCCCCCCCCCCCGTGTATACTTTAAATTTGTCATAGGGAAAAAATAGTAAAAATGCAGTAAATGTGCTTTTTTGTGTAACTCAAATGTTGATAATTAATACATTTTAATGAATTACAAATAATGGACATGAACAAGAAATTAAAACCTAAGTATTTTAAAAACTTAAAAATAGGCATTTTTTTAAATAAAAGCTTCATCTACAAGCTTTATGTAATTAATAAGAATTACTGTTGTTGCTTATGCCACATGTCTGACGTAGTCAGATCGAGGCCCACGAAATTCATCATGGCAACGGGCTAGAGATACGTCTGCCATTAGCCTAAGCTTCGAGCCCATGAAGGTGACAGCCCGATTTTGCTCACGATAGATGGCGACACCATTCGGACCCACAGATTTAACGAGCATGTTCTCGTTGAGTATTTGGTGGTATCGGGCATCAAACCCAGGCCTTCCGGTCTGGCGTCCGATGCTCTAACCACTAGGCTACCCACGGCCCTTATTAATTAGAATAAATAATACATATTATTTTCTTCAATACATGTTGAAAATTTTATGATTTTAAAGTTTAAAAAAATAAATATTGAAGCATTTCTCAAAACGATAAAATTATCAATAATACAAACATTTATTTGCTTACATTTTTAAATGTGAATAATTAATAGTATTCACACAACTGAATTCTAAATCACTCCCATTAACCGAATTAAAAGTTAAATCTTCAAAACGAAGTTTTTGAATTGAAATAAATTATGCATTAAGTTAATCACACAAAAACAATTTTTTTAATGAAATAATCGTGTATGTAGATAGAATATATTAAATTACTACTATTTTCATAAAATATTCACACAATCTTATTTACATGAAAAAATTTTTTTTTCCCTTCAAGAAATTAGAAAATTTAAAATACATTACATTTATGTAATTTTTATTTCCTTACATTAATAAAACTTTCCTATAAAATGTTATTACTAATTATAATTAGAGTAAAAGTCATTTGAAAAAAAGTCAAATATTGACTTAAACATAATTTTTTTTAAAAACTAGCAAATAAAACAAATACCTTGTTCAATAAGCTGTCTTACATCATTTTGAGTCAGATGGGAATACTTGCAGTTAGTTCCAAATTCACAATGACCTAGGATAAAAAAAAATATTTTACAAAAAGAATTATTGGAAATAATATTCTATAAGCCAACATTTTTTATTTAAAAAAAATCAAATACAAACATTAATAAATACGTATTTCGAGCATGAGTAACATATTACAAAAATATGATCAAATAAAATGAATTTTTCCTGATCGAATATAAAATAATTTTTAAGAAAATCTATTTAAAAAAAAGATAAGTTATATTTTTGCAATTCTGTTCCCTACATGTCATAAAATTAAATGCTTTTTAAATGTTTTATGGGTTTATATAGGTAAACCAAGTTTTACAAAACAGAAATATTGGAATAACTGCAAAAAAACAAACAAATTTTATCTTTAATCCTTACAAAGAAAAGTAAATATTAATAAAAAAACTCCAACTATTTTCTAGAATTTCCACTGAAAGAACAAATAATATTTCTTAATTATGAAGTTTCGATATTTAAAAAGCCTCACTGCTGTTGCTTTTCAGACATATATGTACCATATCTTAAAAAATATAAGTTAACAGTTTATTAAACATTTACTATGATCTGTACACAGTTTTAATGAATTTTATACATGCCATTTCATAAAGCAACTATTTTGCAGGGATGTTTATCATATGTAATCTTTATAAAGTAATTACTAAATTTCTTTGTGTTCACAAAAATATTCAGACTCAAAATTCTAAATTGAGAAACTATAACTTTTTATATCTGCAGAAGTAAATGAAAATGTTAATTTTTTTATGTTTATGTTAAAAATGTATTTTAGTATTAAAATATTCATTTTAATACATTATTCCATTAATTAATTTATATCGTTTGCCGACACTAATGAAAAAAATTAAACATTCCTGAAGAATTAAAAATAAAATTTTGTTTTGTAAAAAACGCTTTTCTAAACGTAGGCTAAATTTTCGAATGGGCTAAATTCATGTGATGTCATGATAATGACAACCACGTCATTCTAACCAATCAAAACCACGTCATTCTAACCAATCAAGTCGAAAACTCATGTGACGTCATAGTCGCACAATAAAAGTATTCATGCGTTTCCAGCTAATCAGTTGATGAGCTTCATTGTTGCGAACTTTTGTCCTTTGCAGAAATTTTCTCTTAAAAAGTGTATATTTGTCAACAACAATAAAGCAAATAATATACAAAAAGTACATGCATAAAATAAGATTTTTTTTTAAAAAAAAATTAAAGATCTTTTTGAAGATTTTTTCCACATAACATTTGAACATCTTTACCTAGTTCTAAAATTTGAAATTTTATAAATAGAACAAAAAGTACATTTAGTTTAATCTCTGTTTTGAATTCAATGGAGAACAAGTATTTGTTTTTATCAAGTGGCCCTTATGAATTGAGCCCATTGTAATTCTAGAGAAAAAATTTCTGTATTTCAAAAGAATAAAGAATCGTCCTTTTTTAAAAATTTCCCATATATTTTCTACCAACAAAGGATTAATACCATGACGAATAGCGAACAAAAATAGTATACTAAAAAATGGATGTATTTTCTTAAAATTTTATACAATAAATAAAAAAAAAAAATTAACACTACTTTTACATTTAAAAGAGATTGAATGAAACTTAAACTTTTAATTCGTATTACTTTAATTATTATATTTAATTTTACGAATCACTTTTTCTCTACAAAATATACGTGATAAAAAAGTAAAAATTTAACAGAAAATTCTTTTAAGACGACCTTTTGAGTGGAATTTCCGACATGGCCTTTTAACTTTATTTTCTTCTAAGATTGTAGCAGCATCTGAAAAAAAAATAAATATAAATCATTTGAATTCTGAATATACAGTAATATCTTTGAATTTGAACTTAATTTGTTACAGAAACAATTTAAGCAACAACAAAAATAAATAAATAAACATTTTTACAAAAATCGAAGTCAAAGAGAACTTTTCCTTTCAATACGGTAAAAATTTAGTTTCATAAAAAAAGTCTCTCAATATGGAATTTGTTTTAACAAGTTTCCAATAAAATATTTAAAATATAATTTCTTTCGTCTATAACAGTTGCAAGGATAATAGTAATCGATAATCATATTTAAAACATGAAAAGTTTATAAAAAGTAAAGTAATATACACTGTTGGCCACACAAAATGCAACACCCTGAAGGTAGCATGCAAACCATGTGAAATTTACATCATGCATTGACAAGGATAAAATATGCAAATCATTAGCATTATAGCATAGAAGCACATTACGGGCGACCGTAGCGCCATCCGCAAGCGCTATATAAGGGGAGAACGGATTGGCGATTTAAAGTACAGCAATTGTTTTCTCACGCGTTTTTTTTTAAAAATAAGCTGTTTACCTAGGCCTTGTGGAAGACATTGAGCGTCGTTTGACCAAGTTTCTGAATTCCACCGAGGAAGAATAGTACCCTATAGGGATTGCGGATTATATTTCAGAGAAATCAGTCAAAGTGTTGGACAAAACCAAGCAACTGTGATGCGGGTCTATCATCGCTGCATGCACGAGGAAACGACGGGGTAGATCAGAACCACCTTGTTGCACCACTGCCCATGATGACAGGCGGATTGTGCGCATGGCAGTGATGGATCGCGCAGCCTCATCAAGAACCATAGCACAACAGATTCAGTCTGTAACGCATCATTCGGTGTTCGCTCCTACCATTCGACGCCGTTTGCAGCAGAGTGGAACGTCCGCAAAACGTCCATTGCTTCGTTTATCCTTGATTGAAAACCACAAGCGTTTGCGCCGTCAATGGTACGATGAACGGCGGACATGGACAACACAATGGAACAACATTAAATTTACTAACGAATCTCGTTTTTGCCTGCAACATCGCGATGGTCGGATTCGAGTTTGGAGACACCGTGGAGAGAGGCTGCTGAACTGTTGCGTTATGCATCGCAACACTGGTCCTGCACACGGTATCATGGTTTGGGGTGGTATTGGATTTCACTGCCGCACCCCTCTGGTACGCATGGCCCGTACACTGAACAGCCAGCGCTACATCTCTGAGGTTTGGAGCCCGTGGTCCTTTCATACATTCAGCGCTTGCCATCAGCCATATTCCAACAGGATAATACGCGACCACACGTGGCACGCAATGTTCAAGAGTTTTTCTTTACCCATCAGATTGAATTGCTTCCTTGGCCTGCTTGTTCTCCCGATTGAAAACGTGTGGTCCATGCTTGCACAACGACTGGCTCGGAATACACCACCCGCTGCTACACCAGTTCAACTTTGGCAATATGTGGTAAAAGGCGCATGGATTGCTGTACCCCAAGGTTATATCCAAAGCTTCTTTGATTCTATGCCGAGGCGTGTGGCAGTGGTTATAGCCAACAATGGCGGCTACACTAACTACTGATCTTGTCATCATCCACACGTCACAAAAGGCTTTAATTTTAATCCTTTTTATTTTGTACAACATGTCATCTGCCAAATAAATTTCACTGTGATATCTTTGGTTCTTCTTGGTGTTGCATTTTGTGAAGCCAGCAGTGTACATTGAAATAACTTGTTTGGAAATTGCATGTACGGATTTTAAAAAAACATAAACAAATTTACACATTTTACCTTTGAACATATCATAATGAGCTTTCCGTAATTTCTGGTGATGGGCACTGACCAAATGCTTTTTTCTATTTTCTGCTCCATCGGCGAATGATCTTCCGCAGTAGTCACAATAATATTGTTTTCCCATGATTATATCTGTCTTGCAACTGAATTAACACAAATTTAACTTTATGGCATACCTAGATTAATAAAATGTAATATTACTGTAGATCTCTTTTACAGAAAGAAATACACATATAAATATTCTTTAAACAACGTATTTTCACTCAAAAGCAGAACCAATTGAAATTAAAGTGCAAAGAGATAAGAATAATACATTTTAAAATAAAACGCAGTAAAATTATTTAGTGGCCTTAAAACAAGAGGAAAAAATAACGTTTATACACTATTGGAAAATAGGATTCAAACTAGAAAAAAAAAATGTTTCTCAATTAAAATTAACTCCCGAAGAGAAAAACATCTTACGGTACTCCTCAGTTCTGTGTTTGAATGAATGGATTTTTTTAGAATGTAAAATGTATTACCTATTTCATGTCTTATCTTCCAGTGCTATAAGAGTTTTTAACTTTTTACGTATTAAAAATACAAATCTATGAAATGCTTCAACATTTTGAAGGGGCAGTGCGATAAACGAATATGTGTGTTATAAAACACGTATTGTATTGTGAATCATGAGTTTTATTTAAATATATATATTTAAATAAAAGAATAATTTGAAATTATCCAACCAAAATTTGGATGTAGAAGACTTTATTTTTGATGTGTAACATCTTTACTCTCGATTGCTGGATATTTGTTGGAGTGATTTCGTGAAAAGGGACGGAAATGCGTAACAGGAAGTCGGGGGAAGCGCGCGCTGTTTGATTTGACCAATTCAGCGCCTTGGGGTGTCTCTTCGCTAGCCTCGTCTTGGGGTCCAACTCTACTAGCAATTAAGACGCCCGCCTACCGCACATACCAGCAAGTCTTATTAGACTTTATCCAGAATAAAGTTGTGATTCTTACGCTCAAATGTCAAAGTCCCAGGGCACGTTGTGTGTGAAATCTGAGGATATATTTATATATGTGTAAATTATATATGTTAAGCGTCTGACAAAGCTCATCATTCTTTAAAAAAATATGAGTAAGTAATATGGAATTATATGAATAAATATTTAAGTGCTTATCATTTTCATACTTTGAGGTTAATTCCTGTCGCTGTCAATATAATATTTTTAATTGTGATTAAAAAAGATTTCTCGTTTTAAAAAAAACTAATTAAGTAAACGGGATTTTTTTTGTTGATTTTCTCTAATATTTCTAATTTTTAAGCATGCGCTTGACGGTGTCTCTTCGATACCCTCGTCTGGGGGTCCAACTGTAGTAGCAATTAAGACGCCGGCCTGCAGCACATACCAGCAAGTCTTGTCATTTTGGTGGTCGCATACATTTCTCCGAATCAAACAGTTAAAAAAATTACAGATTTCCTGCATTTTGTACTTTTACCGTATACCGAAGGTGGTTCTGCTCTTTTAAAAAAAAAAAAAACTATCACTCGCTTCCCATGATTTTGTGAGTGGTGATTTTAACGTTAACTTCAGTTTGCCAGAAGCTGAGCCGCTCATAGCTTTTCTGAAAGTTGAACTCAAGCTCGAAATGAACACTAATCGTAATGTTTCGACAACTAACAGTGGTACTGTTATTGACGCCGTTTTTCAACGACATTTAAATACTTTGAAATCACAAGTATATGCGTCATACTTTAATTTTCATAAATCTATTGTCTCTGCTCTTCCTCAAATTGAACAATAATAAATATTTTTGATAAAAAACTGCATAACTCCTTGTGTTAATTAAATAAAATTTTCATTAAAGATATAATTATTCGATAGAAAATTATTTCCAGTCATAACCGATTCATTTCTTTCAGGATTAAAGTCACTATCGCGTATTTACCATGATAACAAGTCAGATGTTACACATCATATTAGACTACTGTAAGACTCGTTTCTTTTTTTTAACATTATAATGACCACAATTGCACTGCTCTCAACGTGTGCCACTGGTGTCTCCATAACTGTCCCCAAATTCTGAAAACACCTGATCATCTGATTTAAGCCCAGTAAAACATATTTGGTGAGAATTCGAACTTAATCCTTCGACGGGCGCACCTCCGAATGAAACAGTTTCAAGCGCACCCGGCCTGAGAGGCCGCCGACCCCCCCCCCCTCTTGATCAATTTTAATTCAAAATACCAGCAGGACAGCCTTGGGTAAGATTAAAAGATTCAAATACACCAAATTGTCCGAAAAAGAATCAGTATAATGAACAATGAAGCTTAAACAAACAAACAAAAACTAAAATTGCTAATTTGACACAAAGTGCTTTTGCTGGCCTTTCAAGTCAGCTGCGCCCGACGGAGGGTTAAAGTAAGAAAATATGACATATAAAAACAAAATGGGAAGTAAAACCAAGAACCGCAGCAGAATGGAGGAACATCGATGCAGAAATTACAAAAAACTGCTGAAATCTATAACAAGACGTTTAAAAGTTGTGTGTGAACGCTAAAAGAGATACCCTACTAAATTAGGAAAAAAATACAATATTTAAAAAAAAAAAAGGTTGAGGTTTTTTTTAAAATTGTACAATGACTTTTGTGACGTAATTTTTTTTATAGTTTTTTGATTATTAATTTTTAAAAATAATAATTATTCTGTTTTAAAAATTGATTAAGTTATTTAAATAAGAACAAGTTGCAGATATTAATTTTTTTAGGCGAAAACAGTAAGTTTTATAGAAAATTACAAGGGTACGAACACTTTTGAGCACCGCTATTCTTAACTCAAATGGTTAAAATTGATAACACTGTTGATGTTTCGAAAAGAATTAAAATATGAAACTGATTGGCTAAAAAATTTATGAATAGCTAATTAATTAGAATGAGTTTCTCTAAAAAAATTCTTTTTGCAGAATAAAACTTATAGAATGATCTAAATAGAATTTGTTTCAAATTTAATTCGAATCCAACAACCATAAATTAAAATTATTTAGTGCAAACGATTTACTTACAAAACATTAGCATCTTTCTCAGTTATAATTTTGTAGCATTTTTTACAACTAGTTTTTAACTTAATACTCCTATTATTTTATTTTTAATTCCTTATAACGTATGGTATTTTTGGAAATCGATGTTGTGAACTTAAAAAGAATGAATCTCGCTAGTCATATTTTTTATGCGTATGAACAGCGCGTGATAAGAGAATCGATAGCCTATAATTTCACTGCGACAAGGGCTCCTTAAGAAGAATCGATATTGGAATTTTGGTGTCGATTATTTTCTATGCTCTAACAGTGATAAAGCTAGGTCATCCAAATATTCTAAAAATTCTATATTTAAAGTTCATTTTTTTTGTGTGTATATATATTCAAAATTTCTCTACAAGAGAGAGATGTGAATTACATGATTAATACTTAAAAGAATATCAATTGCCAGATAACAAGACAACAGAATTTAGAAGGAGATATGAATGATTGAAATAACACAGTAAAATATAAAAGAATGGATGCTTCAATATTATCAACATTGCTGACTTAGGACAGCTAGTATACATAAAATTTTCTTTAAAAAAATCCTTCTGTATAAAAGTGGGGTTGAACATGTTTTTTGGCCAGCCAACCTTCCCCCTTTTTTGTTAATAATACCAAGCAAATACCAATTGGAAATAATGGATAGGAAATCTAAATCCATTATAAGGAAAAGGTAACTTACCCAAAAATTGCATACTGAAATGCAGAGCCCGCGCTAAATCTGAGTACAATGAACAAGTTATTGCCAGATTCTGGACCATAAATACAATTTCAAAACAAAGCAATGGCTGAAAAATAGCACTTAGCAAAAGTATGAAAAGAATAGAAATAATAAAAAAAGAAATGTAAACATACTACCATTATCTTAGACTCTTAATATGGTTTAAAAGTTATAATATATTCTAAAAAAGTAATTTTATCTAAAACTAGAAACTGGGGGTATTTAAAACTACCTAGGAAGAATAATAAATCTATAATATAAACCTATTAAAACTATGGAAATTTAATCCTTACTATTTAGAATTTCATTATTTAAATATCTATTAATAAAATTAATAGGGTAGTTTTGGTAGGTAGGTAGTATATATATATATATATATATATATAATTGAATTTAATAATTTATATTTTTAAAATAATACCTTTTCCACTTTTTTTTTAATTGCAAAATAATTATTTACCGATTGGTATAAGCATCCTTGAAAAGTATTAAGAAAATTTTATGTCAGCGTTAGAGATTATTTTAACATGTGAGGGAACACATATTTCTTAAAGCCCAATGTTTAAAAACTTTTCAGCAAAATTTTATGAAATTTGAAATTAGGCTTATTTTATGATGGAAATCGGTTACATCATAGGTTCCCAAACTTTTTAGCTTCATAGACCCCTTGGCAGGTTTTTCAGTTTGGGGTAGACCCCCAACTTTCCAAATATTAAATTTATGCAAATTTATCAACTCGAATGTGTTTTTGACAGGAAGTACAGAGCTATTTACTTTAAAAGATTAAAATTCTTAACTGTAGTGAAGTATAGAAAAGTTTAAAATTTAAGAAAACACATGTTAGTTAATTTAATTAGTTAATGAAATTAAAATTTAACAAATGCATAAAATTACTGTTACATAAAGAAACTGTGCCACAAATAAGGGCTTTTTGAGGGAGGGAGGAATCTGATGATGCAATAATAAACTTTCAACATTTGGCATCCATCTTATCAGGGTTTAACCCTAAATATCTCCTCGGTTAATGGTGTCTAGTATTTTCTTCTTTCTGTTTTGTCTTGGAGATTGGCAAGCGCATCTTCTCAATCGAAAAAACAATTAAAAGCTTTCTCGAGATATTCCATAGCATATAATGAATAACAGGTATACCTTTTTAAAGCTAAAATTGTTGACATTATTTCTAAACTTTACTTTAAGATCTTCGTTAGTTCATATTCCTAGTGCTTAATTCTTTTATATGATATTTTCTTTTCAAAGTGACCGTATGAATTCATTGTCTTCTGTGGTACTACGATAGATAAAACATTCTCAAACCTAGTTTCAAAATCTAAAAAAAGGGCATTTAAATATTGTCGATGTCCAAAATTATGCTCCTTTAGCTTGATTCTGGCAAGAAAGACTGTGTGAAATGGGGTCCTAACAACACATTTATGCTGTCACCATGTAACTAACTGCAAATAAACATTAAATTTAGTACATGAATCTGTTAAATAGGTAAGTCTAGTTTCCACTTGATTTAATTTCCTTTTAATATTAGTCACGATCTGGTTTAATTAAAGCCACTATCGTAGACCCCCATTTACACCTCATAGACCCCCAAATTATTTTTTTGCTGTCGTGGACCCCTTGCAGATCGTCATAGACCACTTTGAGAATCACTGGGTTACATGATAGGGGGGGGAGGAGGAGGAGACGGCATTTGTAAAGAGAAAATTTGATCTGAATTAACTATGCTAACTCTAATTAGTCCCCAAGAACTATAATTTAATTCAGTTTGAACTATACTAACCGCAATATATATCAGTGACACAGATAATTGCTAAAATTATTATTATTATTTTAAGGGCTGTACTGAAAGAACTATATTGGAAGGAAAGGAGAAAAAAAATTCAATAGAAAATCCTTCCCTCCCCCTCAAAATCAAAATCTGAAAACTTTTGTGATAATATTTAAAGCAAATAAATATCACTTCTTTTATTGCTTATATTTCAAACCATATATTTCTCTCCCTTTTTGAAGACTATTTTCGCTTCCTGTAAAGAAAGAAACAGGATGGACGACTCGAAAATCGACTTTTACAGAAAAATGTCTCAGTTACTTACAGAAGTTTGTGTAGTAAAACATATACCGGTTTAATACGTTTTAAAAATTTAGAAATATTAAGAGTAGTAACAGTTTACAGATTTTTTAATTTTGAAACATAGTTAAAATCCGTCCAGAGTATTAAAATGAAGATAAAATGCAACACACAAAATCAAAAATTGATAGTACTCAGATAGAAATACGTAGGGTATTAAAATACCCTACTCTCTAATACATGAATGAGATCAAGATATGCCATTGGAATTCTAAATATTAGTCATTGTTCTCTAAATGCCGCTTTTTTTCAATTCCTACTCTATTATAGTTCACTCTCTCCTCCCTATATATATATATATATGTATGTAGCGGTATCATCTACTTAAGCCAGTAACTACCTCCGCACCAAGGTGATCATTTTGGTGTAGTGGATAAGTTATTCGGCTTCGGATCCAAAGGTACCTGGTTCTATCCTACCGGATAAGCGCGCCACTTCATTGGTGACCCTGGCTGAACTCAGAAAGACGCAACATTCTGAATTGTCGTGGCGCCATCTATTCACCGCAAATGCAACCAAAGCCATTAGACACATGACGCAATGAACAAAGTCGTCTCACATATGACGCAATCAACAAAGCCGTCACGCACGAATGACGCAACCAGCAAAGCCGTCACAACTCATGACGTAGCAGCAAACACGCTTGATTAAACAAATACATCGTTCGTTCGCCGACTCACTGGTGGAGGAGTATGTAGCGGTATCATCTACTTAAGCCAGTAACTACCTCCACACCAAGGTGATCATTTTAGTGTAGTGGATAAGTTATTCGGCTTCGGATCTAAAGGTACCTGGTTCTATCCTACCGGATAAGCGCGCCACTTCATATATATATTGTTCAAATTTTCAATCGTTAATAAAATACTTTTTATTCATCCACTGAAATTCAAATATATTTATTTAAACTTGTAGTGGATGACACTTGACGTTAATAGTTTTCTCAGATATCAATTAAAGTATATTTTTTAAAATTTTATCTGCGTTATTTCTGGTGTAATTAGAATTACATGCAACAGATGACGCCAGTAGGCTTTTCTAAAGAATTTTTCTTGGCTTCAAATACATTATTTTAACTTCTAATGAATGACACTTGATGTTAATACAGTTTTTTCAAATTTTAATTCAATTAAATAAACGAAATTTTTTTTCTTTATTGATCTAAGTAGAATTGACTTCAAATTTTTTTAATATTATTTCTGGTGAAGTGTTGCTTTTTTTAAAATTTCAAATCGAATTGAAATAAGATGGATTCATCAGTTGAAACGTAATATACAAAGATTGACTACCAATCAATGATTTAACAAGCAAATAAAAATCTTGAAGTAATTAATTAAATAAATTTCGAATTTCAAAATTCAACTCTCGCACCGGTTGACGACAATGAATTACACTAGTAATGCATATAAATAGTGACTTCTTGAAATTAAGAATGATGCTAAATTTTGCATTCAATAAATACATTTTAAAAACTAATATCTTCTGTAGTCAACATCATTTGTAAAAATAAAGAGAAAAGGGGAAAAAAAATCTAAGATTTTTTACAACAATATGTATTAATCTTATACAATATTTTGGATGCCCATTCCCTCCCCTTTTTAGAGCTAATTATTTTATCCAAGAAAGAATAAATAATGTATATAATGTAGGTGAGGCCAGTTATGTGTAGTAATCACTTATCAGACCGAACGTCCAAAATTAGTTTTTCAGCAATATTGCACAACAATTTTGCTGAGAATTTTCTTTTCATTATTTTACTTTTATGAATCCTTAATTTTTCTTGGATCCAAGAAAGAAGCACATCACAAGCTTGTTAAATATAGTTTGAGGTGTTGGCTAGCTTCAGAGTATATAATGTAGGTGAGGCCAGTTATGTGTAGTTATGAATTATCAGACCGAACGTCCAAAATTAGTTTTTCAGCAATATAAATGTCTAATTTCTTTTACTCGTCAGCCTAAATGCTTTATATGCAGATGCATTTTGGACCAGTCCTTTTTTTCGATCTGTCGATAATCTAAGACAGAAGGACATTAGAAAAAAAAAAGCAAAATGAGAGAGCCAGTAAATGAAGGTGAATTTTGAACACAAATTAACATCATATGATGTACCATATATCTCAGGACATAATTCTGACTTTCATCGAATCCATGCAACGTCGAGTTTAACAGTGTTCCCCGTAAAATAGAAGTATCATTTTTTGCCTATCATTTCATATATTCGACCACTGAAGTCTTTTCTATGTTAAAATTAAATACAGTCGGACCTCCATTTTACGAATATTTTCCTGGATCCATAAGAACATTTCAAAAGAAAAGATGAATCCAACAAATTTTCCCCATTTCAAACTATTTTTTGGAATTTAGCGACTGTGTTAAATAGAGGTCCGACTGTAATTTGTTTAGTTTATTTATCTTTATGTATAATTTGGTCAGCTTAAATCATTTTTTAGTTAGATACTGTTCGACATCAAACTTCACGCAATTTTACAGGGTATTATGATTTTTTATAACATCGGAATTATATTTCCGCCAATCGGCGGAAAATCCGAGAATCGGCAAGCTTTCGAGAGATAAGAGCTAATTTATAAGTAAAATAAGATATAATTAAGGAATCGGAGCCATTTACTTGCAAACGTGCGCGCAAGAGGGAGGGGGACCTCCTGTAGCGGTAGTGATCAAGACTGCTATGCTACAATTATTTTTTTTAAATATAATTATATATTTATTATTTAAATATACTACACAAAATTAACGTAAACACTTTATTTTTGAATTTCATGTTTGCACTAATTATAACTGACTCACTGGCTGTTATGTATATACATAAAATAAAATAAATAAATGAAATACGGAATGAGTTTTTGTCACTTCTGTTGAGGGTTCAAGTGTATCACTCGTCCATTCATGAGTGAGTGCTTCCGAACTCAAGTATGCGAATAAATTAAAGTTGTCGAAAATCACTTCAAAGTGTGTTTCCAAAATGTGGCACATTTATTAATAAATTAAGACTTTAATTACTTCAGAACTAATTATAATATTCACTCCAATCCTCAATAAGCTTTGTTAATGGTAAGTAATTTAATACAAAAGTAACTATCTCAAGCCAGTCAAATGTTTAAAAGTATGTACAAATATATAACAGGTACATGTTTAATAGATACTTACTAAGGAAAAAGATAAATCAAAACAATTTTTGGTAGACATAATTATTTTTTAAGAGCCGCAGTTTAACGACCTCTGGCCTAATGTATGGAGGAGTTTTTCATATATTTTTTTCTAATATAATGAAATACACATAGGAAATCTCGAAAGAAAGGGGAAGAGCATTACCTTTTCTGGCTCGTTCAACAATTAAACAATATACAATTCAATGAATCAATCAACTGATAGCTTATTAATGTCACACTTGGCTATTAATGATGGTCGAAAGCTATTAAATGATGGTCCTTGGTAATTTTGAATCATGGTCAAGTGACGAGGATGATTTTCGAGCTGGCACCTTACACTCACAAAGTTTCCGTCTCACATCAACATTCCATCTCGGAAATGATTATCTTAACTCCAAATCCTTGCCAAATGATTTTGATCTCATTAGGCTATTCACATTCACAAAAATCAACACAGGGACTTCAAGCCTAGACAAATTTAATATGCATCATCCCTTGTATATGAATGTTTTCTAATGGCATGTACTAATCCCAATATAATATATAAATGTAAATTCACACAAAATCCACACAAATAAATAAATATGGAATACTCCCAGTAAGAACGGGATAATTTTTTTAAAAAAACTAAGTTATAAAAATTAGGAGCATGCTATATATTTTACTTGATTTAATGTATTTTTAAGTTTGAATTATTAATATTTTTTTGAAGTATTTTTCCAAAACAAAGCATTGTTCATAGTGTTTTCACAAATTCATCGATGAATACTCCAATTCATCATAATTATTTTTTTGCATTTTCCCCTTAATGCAGTAAGATGTCACACTAAAATAATAGGTATAATTCTATATATAGAGTTAATCATTACATTTTTTAAAAAAAATAGGATGGTGTTCCGAATTTTTTTTTTTTATCACTTCTTGAATTTTCTATACATTCACAAATAAATAGTTCTGATATTCTAGTCTTTTTAAAAATAAACCGCACTTAAAAGAACAATAAGCAGCACGACAGTGTAGTTAAGGAAAGTGCACTCTTAATTAGAAGTATGACTGTGAAAGAGCAAAAATATAAATATGAAATTTATTTGGTATTAAGTCGACAAAAATTAAAGGTGAAAAGGAAAAACACCACATTACTATTATGAAATTCTTGACATTAGAGTGCATGCTATTAAGTAAATTAAGGTCCCATTCAGAACCAATTCCTATCTCTTGATTTCTTTGATGTTGAAACACCTGAATAAAATAATTACAGGTACCACACAAGATGGTTAACAGAAGTACAGAATGAAAAAAGCCCCAAAATATTGTGGAACTTATCCTATTAGATGCTTCTAAATAATGATGAACATTATAAATAATAAACTTGCTGGGAAACAACTTTCAAAACTTTTTTTGTTCCATAATACAATCAATGGCAGAATGCAGCACCTTGTATTTTTTAAGGAATTAGATTGTAGATCTGTAAAATATCAGAATTTAACACTCAAATATAACTATAGACTGGACCCAAAAATTTAGGAACGCATAATATATCACTTCTGTTCAAATTATACCATAAATCCAAACTCCAATTTAAAAAATTTAAGTCACTTAAAACAGTGTTTAAAAAATATATTGAGATATAATACATAACACTGTTATGTTTAGCTAAACAAAGACATTTATAAACAGGATTTTGTATTCTTATGACAAATATATGCAGTTTATAAATCTCCACAAAAATATTTACAGGCTTCAAATACCAGTAATGTGCTTTAACAAGAAAAAAAAATTTACATTTCCACATTTCTGGAATTAAAAAAGTTTCCAGAAGTATGCTGTAATGTTACTAAATTTTACTTTGTATCAGTTTTTTTTAAAGACAAAATTATCAAAGTTTGATAAACAGTTTAAATATCTTAACTAAAAAACATAGATATTAAAAAAATTTTAAAGTTCTCAATGGATGTATTATCTCAGTTTATACATAATCAAAGATCATATATATAAAAGAAATAACCATATCTAATTAAAAAGATATTTTAAATAAATACGAAACTAAAATTTTTGGTGTTTGATGTCCAAAACATTTAGTTTTTTATTCTTAGCCTTGTTAGGGAAGAAAATATAAAAATCACACAATGATTAACCTGAATTAGATTTTAAATATCTTTGCATACACAAAATTGAATCTGCAGTAGGGTTAATGTCTTTAATGTTAGAAGCAGCTCACAAAACATGAAATAACCTATTTATTTTTTACAAGTACATTACATAAGCAAATATAAAAATTGCTAACACTATATGAGATTATTAACTCATATACTTTTTAAAAGAAAAAAATCAGTATTCATTTAATAGCATGTAAAGCATAGTTATTTGAGCTATCACGACACCAACTCCAGTTTTTAGTCAAAGGATTATAAAACATCCCATTGATAGAAACTATTCGACAGTTTAAGGCGGTCAGCATGTCACTTAATTCTTTTGGTTGCACAAATTTGTTCCAGTCATGAGTTCCTCGAGGAAGAATGTTTAGAATATATTCTCCCGCTAAAATGGCTAGCATATAAGATAAAGTAGTGCGATTGATAGTTGTGAAAAAGAGAGAACCACCATCTTTAGTAAGTTCAACACAAGCATTAACAAAAGTTTGGACATCAGCAACATGTTCAATAACTTCACTACAAACAACAGCATCAAATTGTCCTGCAGAAATTAAAGAAAAATTTTCTATTGTGTCGCAAACGTAATTCAACCTGTTTTTAATTTCATTGTCTTGTAAAGCATGTTCTGTAGCAGCTGCAATATTTTCTTCGCCAGGATCAAGTCCAGTAACCGTTGCACCAAGCCTTGCAAGAGGTTCAGATAATAGACCTCCTCCACAACCCACATCAACTATTTTACAACCTTTAAGAGGGGAACTTTTCTTAGTTGTAATTCCAGAAGCATATAGAATACCATCTCTTACAAGGGGTACTCTTAATGTATTCATTGATTGCAGTGCACTATAAGATCCACTCCACCATTCATTGGCACGCTCAGTAAATTTTCCAATTTCTTCAGTATCAACAGTGGAACCTGCCAAGATCTTAGGTGTAGTGGTTAAATTCCTGTTAGAAAGAGTTGGCCACCAAAAATTTCTTAATCCCATACGAGATGCTAAAGACCATAATCGAGTGGCCATCTGAAAAAATAAAGATTGGCATAATTTACAAAATTAATAAACCAGAAATATTAAATTACGAAATTTAGAAACATTTAATACGAGAAATAGCAGGAGCTGCTACGAGAATAATGTCTTCAATAATTTTTCAAAATAAAAATGGGAGCTAAAAGAAAGTATAATCTATTTTAAGTCTTAATTTTTTTTTAAATATCCTTTCGGCATTGCATTTAATCTGAGAAATACATCCATTATATACTTTTGGATAATATATAATTTTTTCCAAATAAGTTTGTTTAATTGAACTGTGTGTTGTAATTAATAACAGTTTTCATAGAAATACAATAATTTCGATTTTATTTAAAGATATTTTCTCACATTTACTATTTAATTTTCAAATCAAATAATAATAAACAAGAACTTTAGACAAAAAGTTATATGCTTCAATTCTATAGGAATATATTACCACCATTTGAAAACCTTATATTTTTGTGGATACAGATTTTAGAAAAGTATAAAAATTTCTGTTTCAATGGTTAAAAAAATTTATTTAGGGGCCTGTTCCCTTTATATAATAAATATTTACTTAGAATTTTTTTTTTTGCATATACAAAAATTTAGATTTAAAATTTTTCACAAGATCAAAAAATAGTATCCTTAAAAATATCCAAAGAATTATTAAAATATACTAAGTAACTTTTATATTTAGTTACAAAAAGTACTTATTTTATATATTTCAATTTAAAAAAACCGAAGGAAAACAGAATCAAAATTCATCCTCATATTTTGCATTAAAGAAATTTCAAAATGTACTATTTTTTTAATGTGTTTTGTAACAAATTATATCAGCCAGGCAAACATTCCCCCCCCCCACCTTTCTTGGGGTGAGGGTAGAACACTCCAAGTTTCAAAAAAGTTTCGCCATCAATGTTTTAGGTAATCAGTTTTGGTTCTAATTAATATAGGAATATCGAAATAACTTTGAGGAATGAATTACTACCATCTGTTCCATGAATAAAGCACTAAAAAGTACAGAAAAACTTTTTTTATACTGTTACATAAAACATTATAGCTCAATTTGAGATTTATTTCCCATATATTATTAAAAGGAACATTTTTAAAAACAAAATACATTTTCTCATAAAGTTTTCTTTTCACATTTTATTCTATTTTAAGTTTTTTGTTTGTTTGTTTCAAAATAACAAATTTATATTTGATGTAGTAAACAGAGCATAGTTACTTTTTTAGCAAATAACCTGAAAACAAGTCAGAGCAAAATGTTGTGCCCAACAGAATTCAATTTAATATTTAGGTCTTTGTAAATATTTATACAACTAATACCATATTGTCCACATAGCATAAATTCATCAAATATTTAATAATTGAATTTATTTAATAACCTTTTTGATAATCTGTAATATTTCATTTTCCACAAATCTATGCTTAACATACTGCATTCATTAACACATTTTACAAAAGTAATATATGAAGCGTGTTACAATATATTTTTTTAAAAATAGGTTTCAATTTCAAATTGGTATGGAATACCATGAGAAAATTTTTCTTTTGAATTGGTTGATTTTATTGCACAGGACAATATTTGGTCAATTGGTCCTAAACAATTGCAAAGTTCCTATTTAACAAGTGCGTATCAAGTACATAACTGTTGCAAATGTGTAACTGTCATCTAGGTTTAAAGCAAAAGAAAGAGAAAAATAATTTGTCAACAAACAGGTAAAATGAAAATAAGGAATAATAGCTGGGGCATTCTATCAATACATCCTTTAACTCAGAGGTTCCCAAACTTTTTTGTCTCGTAGACCCCTTGCCATGTTTTTCGTTTGCGGTAGACCCCTGTTAATTAATATTGAATTTTTACATATTTATCAACTTAAATTCTTTTTAATTGCTTGTACTACTACTCCTACTTTAAAAGAACTAAATTTCTAACTGTAATGAAATATAGTGTTTAAAATTTAAAAAGCATATGTTAATTAAAATTAATTTTCAATAAAACTTAAATAAACTAAACAACGAACAAATTATTTTAATGGGAGAGATGAATCTCTAGAACTACAATATCAAATTTTCAACATTTGGTATCAATCTTGTCTGGTTTAATTTTAAATCTCCTCTTTTAGTAGAGTCCAGTTCCCCCCACCCCCCGAGATTGGCAGCCACGCTGAAACTCCTTCACCCTAGGAAAAGCAATGAAGAACTTCACAGTATTCCATAAGTTGGGGAAAATAGATTTGACTTTTTAAAGCCAAAATTGCTGGAATCCGTTTCTAAACTTTAAGATCTTCGTTAGTGCTTATTAGTCCCTATTGTAATTTGACATTTTTCTTCGATTGACCATTTGAATTCATTGCCTACTGAGGTATTACCAGAGTCAAAGCATTCTCAAACCTGGTTTCAAAATCTGAATAAAAGGCATTTTAATGTTGAATGTATGTTAAAACATTCTGATAGATTGTTTGTGACAAATTTAGAAAATTCGGGACCTTCAGTATTATACTTCTTGAGCTTAAATCAGGAAAGAAAAGTTTAAACGGTTCTTGTTTTAATAAAATAATGCAAATTAACCTCATTAAATTTAGTAAATAAATCAGTTAAATCGGTAAAATTTGGCTTTCAGGTGTCTCTCTCTCTCTCTCTCTAAATTTTCTTCTAAAATTAAAGTCGTGATCTAGTTTAATGAAAGTCAGTATCACATAGACATATCACTTACACCTCATTGACCCCCAAATTAAATTTTGGCTGATGTAGACCCCTGGGGGTCTATATAGACCACTTTGGGAATCACTGCTTTAACTTAAGACAATAAATCCCATCAAATAGACAAAACATCACCAAAGACTTGTATCCTGTGGTTGTAAATGCTGTACTTTCCTATTTTTTAAAGTTGTTTTGAAGTTCAATTCCTGTGTTTTCAAAAAAGAAAGATTGTAATAATAAAATGGGGTGGAGGGAAATTTCTCACATAAACTTATAAAAACTTTTAATTTAACATACCACATGAAAATAATTGCATTAAGAAAACACATAAATTTGGAGAAATAATTTTTAGATTAAATATCAACAGACCCTATGAGAAAATATATATATTATATACACACAACTGAATTCCCAATAATACATATCTCACTTTCAACAACAAATATTTCTTTCCCTGTTTAAATTTAAAATCTTTACTCCAGAAAAAATTGACTGGTGTTTAGACTTTTTTGGTGCAAGAGACAATTCTGGCTAAGTTACGCAAAACATTTGCTAGAAATATTAAAGTAAGTTTAAAAATAAATCTATAATGCATGTGAAAAACAGGGAAAATGGCAAGAAATAAAATTTCAGATACAATACAAAAAGCCAATTTTTAATAAAAAAGCAAATAAGTTCCACTGGGTTTATTTCAGGTCAAACAAGGAAAGTAGATGAATGGAAAAAGGTGACATGATAATGAAAATGCAGGATATTCAAGTAAAATATAACATACACTATATGACATCGTTGAAATGGAGCCTCTTTCTACATTTTTGTTCATACATTGTTTCAATTTAATATTTTATTTATGATTACTTATGTCAGATAATATTTATGTTTTCTTAATGAAAAGGTGTAGTTCTAAATTTTATTGGATCAGTTCCTAAAAATACATTTGCTTTTAATCTTGATTATATGCCAAATCCTAAATTTATGAAGTTTTCAATAACATATGAAAAAATATTTTGAGATTTCATAATAATTGAAACAAAATATCAAAGACAACTTAACTAGGTTTACTCATTAAATTAAACAATATAATTTTTTTTTTAAAGTTATTTCCTATTTAGGTCAACAAAGAGAAATTTTATTTTTGGTACTTTTTATTAAATAATTACAATTAATATAAATATGTTTTTACCTACATATGACAGAATCATAATATTAAGTGGCAAAATTGAAAGCCATTTTCCATTCTATGTATGGTGTTCGACTATTATTTTTGTTTGCGATTATTAATTAATTATTCCAATAAAATAGTATAGTAAAAAAAAATCACATTCTCAAAAATTAGGCCATCCCAGGTGGGATTCAAACCCATGACCTTTGCTTAGAAGTCCAACGCACTATCTATTGTGCTACAGGGACACAATGAGGATTTCTCTTTTTTGACTTATTTTTGAGTGTTACTATTTATTCATTAATCAAATAGAATTAATGAATTAATATTTGAAAAAACTGTATTAACATCAAGTGTCCTCCACTACAAGTTTAAAAAATGTATTTGAACTTGAGTGGATGAATAAAAAGTATTTTATTAATGATTGAAAATTTGTGAACAAGATATTTATATATAAATATTGTTACGAATTTTGTACAAAATAATGTAAATAATTTGTATTTGGATGTGCAATGCCTTTATATTACTCTATGCTATATTTATTTCATGATAAGATTGTAATATTCACAAGCAACGCTGTCCCTTACGTTATAATGGTGATTCATTGGTAACTTGGCGAAATATTAGCGATAGTCAAGTTGGCATCGTTTTTGGCGACCAATTTGGCGATTTTGGCGACCATGTTGACGAGTTTGGGACCCTCCGGATTCTTCTAGAAATTAGTAGAAAAATCCACTAATTTCAAGATCTGTGGCGCGAGCGCATCTTTCCAGAAATTTCGGCCTCTGCTATAAATAGAGAGAGACTCGCCGCAACAGTCAGTCTGGTTTCAGCCAGGGAGTAGCGAGTCTGGCTTCAGCCAGCAAAAAGCGAGTCTGATTTCAACCAGCGAGTAGTGAGCATTGTTTTGATTAGCGATTAGTAGACTTGCCTTGAACTTAATCAGCTCGGCTGTGCTTGTGAATAATCATTTACATACGTGTATTTTAGACACTGCTTATGTGTCTGAGTGCTGTTGAAGGTGTGAAATCCTTCAGCTATTTACTCTGTGAACTTTGTTGTTGAATCCTGTATTTTTAAGGATTGATTTACGCCAATAAATACGCATCGCTCGCAAAGAACTGCCTTGTTGCTTACGACTGCTTTTGCATAAAATCCTCGAATCCCGATCTACGTAACAATATAAATATATAGGGAGAGTGTGAACTAATAGTAGGAATTGAAAAATGTGGATTTTTTGATGAACAGGCTTAACATAAAACATATTTTACCCTTTATAATTTTAATACCACACAAAGATTTTGCAATAGAATAGAAAAAGGAAAACTGAACAGCAATATAAATCATTGAATATTACTGTGAACATTTTGCTTTTTTTTTGTAAAGTAGGCCAAGAAGGAAGCCAAGTTAAAGAAGAATAATTAAAGGCTCAAGAAACAAAAATGGCAATCACATAATAACCTAAAATCCTTCTTTTCCTTTTGCATTTGTTCTTTTTAAAAAAAGAAACAAGTCTTACAGTAGTCGCATATGATGTGTAACATCTGACTTGTTATCATGGTAAATACACAATAGTGACTTTAATCCTGAAAGAAATGAATCAGTTATGACTGGAAATAATTTTCCATCGAATAATTATATCTTTAATGAAAACTTGATTTAATTAACACAAGGAGTAACGCAGTTTTTTTATCAAAAATATTTATTATTGTTAAATTTTGGGAAGAGCGGAGACAATAGATTTATGAAAACTAAAGTATGACACATATACTTGTGATTTCAAAGTATTTAAAATTCGTTGAAAAAAAGCGCCAATAACAGTCTGTTAGTTGTTGAAACATTTCGATTAGTGTTCATTTCGAGCTTGAGTTCATCTTTCAGAAAAGCTATGAGCGGCTCAGCTTCTGGCAAACTGAAGTTAACATTAAAACCACCTCTCAAAATCATGGGAAGCGAGCGAGTTTTTTTTTAAAAAAAAGAGCAGAACCACCTTTGGTATACGGTAAAAGTACAAAATGAAGGAAATCTTTATTTTTTTTAACTGTTTGATACGGAGAAATGTATGCGACCACCAAAATGATAAGACTAGCTGGTATGTGCAGTAGGCGAGTGTCTTAATTGCTACTACAGTTGGACCCCCAGACGAGGGTCCAAATATTATATAGACAGTGACAGGAAAAATATTATATTGACAGTGACAGGAATTAACTTCAAAGTATGAAAATAATAAGCACTTAAATATTTATTCAAATGATTCCATATTACTTACTCCTATTTTTTTTAAAGAATGATGAGCTTTGTCAGACGCTTAACAGGAAATATAATTATTAATATATAGTTCACACATATATAAATATATCCTCAGATTTCACACACAACGAGCCCTGAGACTTTGACAATTGAGCGTAAGAATCACAAGTTTATTTTGGAAAAAGTCTAATAAGACTTGCTGGTATGTGCGGTAGGTGGGCGTCTTAATTGCTACTACAGTTGGACCCCCAGACAAGGGTAGCGAAGAGACACCGTCAAGCGCATGCTTAAAAATTAGAAATATTAGAGAAGGTGGTGTGTGTGTGTGTGGCAGGAGCGGACACATAACATTTTGTGGGCCGAACGGACACTTTGAAACTCATCGTGGTTTGAGCGAATACATTCCCCCCCCCCCATCTTAGAACAGATTATACTTGAGAAAATATGCAAGATGCAAGTAGATGAAAGAAAAATAAATACAAGTTAATAAATACTAACTTACCTTGCATCTTGCGTATTTTACTTGTAGTATTTATTTTTACTTCCTTTCATGAAACTAATTAATTGTATTGCACCTGTTCTAATATTTATTTGACTCTAAAATACAGTTTTCTACAAAATGCCTGAAATTTGTTCATACCTTTCATAATATTGTTACTTACTATTAATTTTTAAATATTTCTCTGAAAGTTTTTATTTCTATTACATTTTGCTATGTTTAAAATGCATTCGCACTATAACATCTTAACAATTTAATACAAGTAATTAAATTTGATTGGCAAAAATGTATTTACCCTTGTAATTCGGTAATCGAATCTGTTCTAAGATGGGGCGGAAATGTGTCCACTCTGCCACGCAACCTTAGAGAAAATCAAAAATAGCCGTTTACTTAATTAGTTAGTTTTTTTTTATCGAGAAATCTTTTTAATCGCAATTAAAAATATTATATTGACAGCGACAGGAATTAACCTCAAGGTATAAAAATGATAAGCACTTAAATATTTATTCAAATAATTCCATGTTACTTCTATTTTTTTTAAGAATGATGAGCTTTGTCAGACGCTTAACAGGAAATATAATTGTTAATATATAGTTTACACATATATAAATATATCCTCAGATTTCACACACAACGAGCCCTGAGACTTTGACATTTGAGCATAAGAATCACAAGTTTATTCTGGATGAAATCTAATAAGACTTGCTGGTATGTGCGGTAGGCGGGCGTCTTAATTGCTACTACAGTTGGACCCTGCGACGAGGCTAGTGAAGAGACACACCCAAGGCGCTGAATTGGTCAAATCAAACAGCGCGCACTTCCCCTGACTTCCTGTTACGCATTTCCGTCCCTTTTCACGAAATCACTCCAACAAATATCCAGCAACCGAGAGTAAAGATGTTACACATCAAAAAGACTTGTTTACATTTCAATAAAGATACCAAAAGTTTAAAAAAAAAACAACTAAATTTTCAATGCTTAGTTTTAATTTGATCCGTCAAAAACTTATAAATTGACAAGTAATTGAAGAATTTATACTAGTTTATTTGCACAAGTAACTCTCAATCTAATTAGATTCCTTTTATTCCATTATTTTAAATACTTACAACTACATTCAGATGGCAGTTTGGCTGTTTTTTAATAGTATACATTTTGTATCCATTAATACATCTTTTTTAAATGGAATGATCTTATAATTTTAAAAACACTAAATTGCATTATCTTTCTAAGAAGGTAAATCACAAATTGTAATCACTTTCCACAAAAAAAAAAAAATACAGGATGAAAAATGACAATATAAACAAGGTTGTTGAATTAACATGTATGGGAATGCTTTTTTCATTATTGACTGTGTAACATAGTATTTGGCAACAGCATTTGATTTGGCAAAAGCAGCAGATGGGTTAGTATTAAACACTTAAAAAATATATTTATAGCTTCTGTTAATACAACATATTTTACTCAGGTTTTAAATTAAAAATAAATTCTTGTTACATTTACAATGTTCCTTAATATTAGATGCTTGTGTTTTGTACACTGTAAAATTTTGCAATAAGTATTTTATTTATTTATCAGCCTATTTAGAAAATACAGCACATCAATCACATTTTAATAAAATAATAATAATAATAATTCATATGCATTAATCTGAATTGAAAAACAAACACCCTATATTTCCTCCAATAGTTTTGTATTCAAACTCAATTTATTTTACTGCATGTATTACAATGTTTTTTACAATATATTACAAGTACAATATGTAATATATTGTATATTTACATTCATATACAATGATTTCAAACTAATTACACATATGTTTATTTTAAAAAAGTCATAATTCATTCGCATAATTAAAAAGTACTTTTAGTCACAGAACACAAAATGTGGCTCCATATCACAAGATACTACATAGGTGTATAAAGACTGAGTAAATATGATTCTCTGACGATAATTTTGTCAACTTTAATTTGAACAATCAGTTATTGAACATTTCGATTGACTTCTTGTAGTAAATACCATGATCAATACAAAAAAATAATAAACTTAATAACAAAGACTATTCAATCTCAACATATCGAACTTCAATTAAATTTAGTTACTGAAAGAAATCAGTCTAAAAAACGAAATTATTTTAGTTCACAATGAAAATTACTTAACTTTTAAACTAGAAAAACACTTTATACAGCAAACAAAAATTCTCAGTAAAAACACCACCCTTCATTGAAAAAAATTTCTAGAAAATTTAATATTCAAAGTTTGTACTGTTATTTACATAGAAATTGAAACATGAGTAGGAACTCACCTTAGAAACCAACAGCTGCAAATTTGTTTAGAATTCGGTAATAGCATCGGTCTTTTTTCATTTCACTTCAGTTTGATTAAAACGGTGGAAAGTTCTTTTTGATTTTTATAATGGACAAAGCACACTCACTGTCTTCATCTAATACTGATTGATAATGAGCAGTTTATGTTTGAAATATCACTCTTTCTAAATGCATTCATATCATACATAAGAGAAAATGCATCCATGTGAAGCAGTCATATTGAAAAATCAATGATGAAAACTATACATAAAAATTTTTTGTGTTGTGTTTTTTTAGGACCAAAATAAAAATCTGCAAAAATTTAAACAAAAGTTCCCTTAAAATTAATTTTTTTTTATGTTTGAAGTTTGCCTAAATATATTATAATTTGTTATATATAATTAAAACATGTAATAAAATCTAGACTTTTTGAACTCATGAACATTTTACAGATATATGTTGGAACTAACATATGTTGGAAAGATGTTCCATCAACTCATACACTAAATAGCTAAATTTAAAAATGCATTTACATAGTTACACGCAGGAAAATGATTCGAGAATTCTTGTTATTATTATTATTTTGATAAAATAGTAAGAACCATGCTGATATTTATGAGAATACATAGCTTCAACGTATTCCAAATCATAATACTTATATTGTTTATCATTTAATATACTATTGTAGGGGATTTCGAACCACCTGCAGATCCCCAGATTGAAACTTAGCACTACATTTAGAGCTGAAAAACGAAGATTCAACACCAAGCATTGAAGGAAGACCTCGTTGCCCAGCTGATTTTGTCAAATGAAATGTCGTCACAAATTATTTCTCTGATTAATTAATTTTTTGTATTATTATAAAAATCAAAATTTTTGTAAATAAAAATCAATTACCACAAATTTTTGTAATAAAAGTTATTTATTCTATATTTATATTATTATTTTGAAAAAAATTGAAGATTATCTTTCAATGTAGCCTATAATTTCTCCTGCAACTCATTTTTAGCTACTTCCATCTTTCTTCAATTTCCATATATTTTATGAATTGCTGATGCTCAGCTTTTATGCAAGCAGCAGCGGAGGAGCTGTTGGCTTTTTGGCATGTTTCCTAAGCATTGTCAAGGTGTTTTTGAGAGTTCTGGCTGTCTTTGGAGTTGCCTTTATATTGACTGAGTCTTTTATATGATTTTCTTTATTCCTGCATTTTGAATCTGTTAAATAAAAAATAACATGTTTAATAGGAATACAAACTAGTTATTAAATTAAAAAAAGCAACTATTAATATCTGAGGGGTTATGTAAAAGAATTCCTTTTGTTTCAGATAAGTAATACCAATTTGTGTCTTGATTCAATAAATTAAAAGTTTATTATTTAAACTACTAAATAACAGCAGTTTGTTTTATACTAAGCTGCTTGAAGGATTTAAAAGTAAATGATCACTTGGATCAAAATTATGGGGAAAGCAAAAATGATTTAAATTTAAAAAAAACATTTTTTAAAACATAACTTGTTTTCTTTTTTTTTTTATACTAACTTCATAAACTTATTTTTCACATGATTTGTAAGGAAAATGTTATCAAAAATCAGAAAAAGCAGTAAAAATTATTATCTTTTGTTACCAACAGCTCATTACCACAAATAATCAAATATTTTAATCTAATCCATTTGTCATAATTCATGTCTAATTTGTCATTTGTCTAATCCATTTGTTGTTTTGATAAATTTTATATTCATGCATTTGAATAATAAAACATAGAAGTTGACACATTAAGTATTCTTGAGATTCTATTTGAAAGAAAAATATTATGACTTAGTTTAGGTAAAAGAAAGTTTTGTTTACTTTTTCTCTCTGTCAGTTAAACATCTACAGCAAACTTTCTCTTTAATATTTTTTTAATACTACATAATACTATTTAATGGGTAGTTTAAAAGAAACTTATGAAACATTTCAAAACAATATTTTAATTTTTAAGAACAAATATGCTTTTTCTTTAGTGAGACAATCTCCTTGGGGAGGAGCATTAACTAACAGCTTTCAATTTTTTATTGGCTAAGATTTAATTAAAATATTGTAATAACTCTAGAGAGAAATTTACTTACTTAAAATTTCGGTTTTGTGGGTGTCAAATGGCGTAGACATTGGCGACGTCAGGGTAGTTCCAAAAACCTCATCTCAAAGTCTGTTAACTCCATTTCTTACGATATTTCACCACACCTGGTTTTTCTACTTTCTTGACAAAAAACGCTGCTTTTTAAAAAAAAAAATTTTTTTTTTTTATTTCCATAACATTGACGGAATTGTTTTGTCATTCGTGGATTCATTACTCCGTCAATGTCATTAAATTGCCATGTTAATTCACTATATGCGTCGTTTTTTTTTAAACAACTAACCGCATGTTTCTTTGTTTTCTTTTACATACAAGTGTTCCCTTTCTAAATTGCGTAAAATAAACTTTGAAAGTATTCATTTTGAAGAATAAACATTGAAAAAGAAGAATATGCAACTGTTCCGATAGAAGTTTAGTTCTGATCACGGAGAAATCAGCCGAAGCCACGGGGTTTACTTCGACCAATGAGAATCGACCAGTAACCCCAGGTTAGGAAACCCGCAGTCAAGTAACCTGAGGTCGAAAAAGAGCCGTGAATTGAAGTTCTAACCAAGGGTTAGTTTTAACTTGACTGCCGGTTACTTGACTCCAGGTTTCATCGCCGGGTCAGGTTAGCGGTGAATACGAGCGTAAGTCAGAGTCGCATCCGTATTAGTACGCAAATTTTCTATAGTTATACTGCTGACATTTTGCCTTTTAACTTTATCTTCCCATATATATTTAATATCATATTTTTTACATTATTCTAGTATTCATAATAGACAGGAAGCAACGTCTTTATAACTTTTGTTTTATTTAAGTCCTACTGTGCAAACTCAATAATTACTTTTGATGATTGTTGGCATATTTAACTAATGTTTCTGTAATTTTTTATATATATTTGCACTAGAATTACTCGCAAAATAAGAGTAAAACTCCAAAATTGTGAAAAATTATTATTTATGTTCTATAGCAATGCAAGAAGTTTTCGAACGCCAATTAAGTAACTTCAATGAGTTAAGGCGGTAACACACGCAAATTTTCCGTACAATTTTTTGGCCCAACTTTTCGCCGAATCTGAGGGGGAAGGGTTACCATAAGCAATACGACATGCTGTGACGTCAGCCACGCTCTTTCTCCACATTGAAACATTACTCGCTGACTTTTTCTGCTTCGAAAACGACCATTCAATATTATTTCTTTTATTTCACTCGCGCTTTTGTTTAAGGGGGAAAACAGAAATGGAGCTTCAATCTGCTTAAAATATTATATGCCGTTAAAATATTGTACATCATTAAAATATTATACGCTATATCTGATGCGTTTGATGTAAAGCTACCACCGTTACCGCCATCTTGTTTATGATGTTGGGCGCCGAAGAACCCCATTGGCTGGAATTTCAAGCAACTTTCATTTAGAGCAACTTTCTCAGCTCACTGGCAAAAAGTTGTTCCAAAGCCATTGCTATGGCAACGGAGTAAAAATTACACGAATTGGACCAAAAATTGCACCAAACGTGTACGTGTGATAAGGCCTTTAGAGTTAAAGTTATATTTACAGTACACTACAAACCTGCCCGAAGGCAATTGGCAACCAACCTCGTATTTTTGAACCATGATCAAGTGTCGAGAACGATACCTGAGTTGGCACCACCTCCCCTAACTTCTACGCCACACCAAAGGCGTAATTGCAATGAGAATTTTTAAATTGAGAAAGGTTTTCCATTATTTTATGGACAATTCTTCCGAAGAAAGGAGTGACAGATGTCATGACTTTTGTTTAACCAACGCTAATGTTATAATCTCAACAAAAAAAGCTGGATTTATTATTATTTGATAAAGCGTCATTTAAGGGGAAAGTAATATCTTGTACTGCCAATTTGTAATTGGATCAAATAACAAATCAAAATTCATACAAGAAAAATATGATCCAAAATTATAAAATTTGCTTATAATTTGTATGGTTAAAAAATTTTTTTAAAAAATTCTTTTGACTTTTGCTTTTTAGAAATCATTGCTTTAAAATTACTGGAAATTATTATTAATATAAAGAAGGGGATATAATTGGTGAAAGTAATATAAATTTTAGAAATATACTATTGAAAAACTAATTTGATTATACTTTGTTAAAACATCAATAAATAAACAGCCCACGACATACTATTTTATAGAAATACCATGAGTGTAGATGTTACAAGAAATAGAGCTGATAACATCCCTCTCTGTTGAATATAATGTTTAATTCGTAGCTAGTGTTGTATAATTTAACATCGGATATAGAGAAGAATGAGAAATTCTGTAAAGATTGCATTCGACCAATACAAATCTCAATGGTCTATGTCTTTCTTTAACCTTTTTACCTACAATGAAGAAAGCCAAAGAAAGTCAAACCTCTGATAGCTCTGTATCTATATACACTGGTGTGCAAAAATTAAGGACGAAGTCGAAAAATTAGAATATCAGCTGAACGAAGAGGCAGAGCGGACAGAAAGACCAATCAGGAGATTAATTGAGGTGATGTACGGTAGAACATGCGCAGATAGGCAGGTAGACGTAATGAGGGAGTGTATGAGTAGTAAAGCATGTTGTCGGTGTAAGATTAGTATTTCTGGCAAAGAGATTGCACACCGTATAACAGTTAAAATCACACCGAGTTGCTGCCTCAGCGAGAAATGACGAATAATCAATCTGTTAGACGACATCTGGATGCTTTTACCCGAGGTCGAATCATTGGGAAGTTGGAGGAAGGTCGCAGTGTGACAAGTGTGGCTGCATAGTTCGGAATTGCTCACAGCATCGTTTCACGACTTTGGAGACAATTTCAAACTACAGGAACAGCTATCCGGGGGTTCAGTAGTGGTCGTCCACGAGGAACCACACCCGCAGATGACCGGTATATTGCCTTACAGGCCAGAAGAAACAGGCGGCAGACAGCGGGAGAAATCGCTAGACACACGACACAGGCGACTGGACGACCGATATCGCGTTTTACTGTGGCCAGAAGACTGCACGGTGGTGGTCTGTTTGCACGACGCCCTGTACGGTGTGTACCTCTAACGCCTGCCCATCGGAGAAGGCGTTCTCTGTGGTGCCGGGAATACCGGAATTGGAGAGACAATGAATGGGGACGAGTACTCTTTACAGATGAGAGCAGATTCAGTCTGAGTAGCGATTCTCATCGCATACTCATCTGGAGAGAGCGGGGAAGCCGCAATGATCACTCGAACATCATTGAAAGGGACAGGTATGGAGGTGGCGGTGTTCTCGTTTGGGGAGGCACCATGCTTGGTAGTCGTACAGACCTTCACATCTTCGACGCAGGTTCAGTCAACGGGACCCGTTATTGTAACGAGATTCTTCTTCCATATGTGCATCTTTTTAGAGGCGCTATGGGTCCTCAGTTCCTTTTCATGGACGACAATACACCATGTCATCACACAGTAGCTGCCGAACAGCTCTTAGAGAGTGAGGATATTGAACGTATGGATTGGCCGGCACGATCTCCGGATCTCAATCCCATCGAGCATGTATGGGATTTTCTAGGCAGACGCTTGGCAGCTCGTACCTTACCACCAGTAACGATTCCGGAGCTTCGATTGGCGCTGCAAGACGAATGGGCAGCAATGCCTCAACAACTCATTGACACCCTCATTCTCAGCATGGGCAGACGCTGTGAAACCTGCCTAGCAGTCAGGGGAGATCATATCCCCTACTAAAGACCGGATATTTCTTGCTGGACACCCATCACAGGGATGTTTCGGCCTTCAGTCGCATTGCGCTCCATGCTACTTTTTCATTAAAGCTTCTTTTTATCCCTCTGATTTCTCTTTTAGTAAGTGTTGCTTACATTACTCATGTCCTTACGTATTGGGGATCTAACGGTATTAAATGTGTTGATTTGGAATGCTTTTGTACAAAGTTATATTGAAAAAACCGTCTCGTCCTTAATTTTTGCACACCAGTGTATATAAAGGAGAAAAGCGACTGACTCACTGACTGATCACGATATCTCCAAAACTATTCAACCTGCAAACTTGAAATTTGGTAGATATGTTCCTTTCACGGAGTATAAATCAGCTAAGAACGGATTTTGCGAAATTCGAACCGCAAGGGGCATTAAGGGGTGTTATAAAATAATGTTTCTATTTTTACACTACTCAACGTACAATCTTGAAATTGGGTAAGCAAATTCCTTTCATAGAGTAGAGATCTACTAGAAAATGGGTTTTGGGAAAATAGCCCCCCAAGGGGTGTTGAGGGAGAATAAGGGGCGTAAAAGATAAATACTTTCGTTTTTAAAGTACTTGAAAATTGGTAGGCATAGTTCTTTCATGGAGTTAATATCCGCTACAAAATGGGTTTTGGGAAAATTGACCCCAAAAGGGTGTTGAGGGGGTTAAGGGGCGTAGAAGATAAATATTTTAGTTTTTAAAGTACTTGACCTACTAGCTTGAAAATTGGTAGGCATAGTTCTTTCATGGAGTTAATATCCGCTACAAAATGGGTTTTGGGAAAATTGACCCCCCAAAGGGTGTTGAGGGAGGGGTTAAGGGGAGATATAAATAATTATTCCGATTTTTAAACTATTAGACGCACAGTCTTGAAATTTGGTAAGCCGGTTCCTCTCATAGTATAGAGATTCGCCACAAAATGGGTTCGTTAAAATAGACCCCCAAGTAACATTAAGGGGCTTAAAGGGCGTTATAGATAATTACTTTTCCATTTTTAAACTCCTGTAAGCACACTTTGAATATGATAAACAGAATCCTTTTATGGAGTAAAGATCCAGTATATAATGTGTTTTGTGGAAACCAACTCCCCAGGTAGCGTTGCGGGGTCTCAAGGGGTGCTTAGACTCCCAGTCTTCAAATTTGGTAAGCAGATTCTTTTCATAGAGTAGAGATCCGCTACAAAATGGGTTTTGTGAAAACAGACCCCCCAAGTAGCGTTCCGGGGGCTCAAGTGGGGTTATAGATAATTATTCCTATTTTTAAACTATTAGACGTACAGTCTTGAAACTTGGTAAGCATATTCCTTTCGTTGAGTACAGATCCGCTATAAAATGGTTCTCGTGAAAATTAACCCCCAAGTTTCATTTCGGGGATTAAGAGGCGTAATAGATAAATATTTCCGTTTTAAAACTATTCGATCTACATGCTTGAAAATAGGTAGGCATATTCCTTTCATGGAATAGAGTTCCTCAAACAAAGAGTAAAACAAAAATCGACACCGAAGGTGGGTTGCAAGGGGTGAAGGGGAGTTATAGGAAAAAAATCCTGTTTTAGAATTGTTAGACCTGTGTACTTGAAATTTGTTAAGCATGTTCCTTTTGTTGAATAGGGATCCACTAAGAATGCAAATGACAGGAATCCACTCCTGGGGGGAGCAAGGGGTTACTGGAGCGTGTTGACAAAAAATTTCTTTTTTCGAACTACAAGAAATATAATAATGGAATTTGGTTTACATTTTTCTTTTGTTGAATTTAAATCCGCTAAGAACGGTTTTTGGGAGAACGACTCTGAACGGAATTACGAGGTGGGGTGGGGGGGTGGGGGGTATTGATAGTAAAAATTTTGTATTTACCCTATTGGATTTAGATTTGAAATTTGGTTTCCATGCTTATTTTATGATGTAGAGCTTCACCTAAAATTGGTTTTTGCGGAAATCCACTTTGTTATAGGGTTACGAAAGTGTAAACATCATTCTATACTCAATTTTAGAAAATATTAGATAAAACAAATTAGTAGTTCTGTTCTTTTTTTTTTATCAAGAGGGGAGAGTTACATGTATAAGTATATTTTTCAATACAATAGAATTCTTAATGCTAGGACATAGATATCAATATTTATATATATAAACAGATATATTTACAAAACATTATGAAGCCGCCCATCCGGTATAGTGGTCAGTGAAGCTGACTGCGGTGCCGCAGGGACTGGGTTCGAATCCTGGAGAAGGCATGGATGTTTGTGTTGTAATCCTTTCTTCTGTCTGTGTTGTTTACCCCCGTGTTATACATTGCGTGGTGCACGGGGTTTATAAATGTAAAAAAAAAAAAACATTATGAAATACCCAGCGAAGCGGGAGGGTAACGGCTAGTTCATAATATAAATGAATAATTTTGCATTGTAATTCTATGAGGTGCTTTTATGAGTGGTTGAGTCGAAAGATTAGAACCTGCGACCTTTAATCACGTAACATACCACTAGACAAAGGTGATCACCCCTGTCCGGTGGCTGTTACTGGCCTATTTAGATACCACCACAGTTGATACATTCTTCCAGAATCAAGACAATTCCTCTGATATAGTATTATTTACATTAAAGTATAAAATTGCAGTCTGTTGTTAATATTTTCTTTAAAATATTTTAGTTAGTACTTAGTTCTTTTTTAAATAGTTTATTTGGGGAGTTGATGGGTTAATATACTTGTTTAGAAATTGTGAAATACTCTTCTACTGTTTTAAAAGAATAATGTTTATAGTGTCTTCCATACCTAACAGAAAGTAAGCTGTTCAATAAACATTAATTGTAAGCACTGGCGTAGCTAGTCCTGTGGGAGTCCTGTATCAAAATTCCTTAGGGATCCCTTTTTCGAAATTGAGAGTTCAGTTAATGGGACAATTAGTAACATTTTACAATTTTTTGCTTACATATGTTGGGGCCCCTGCAACTTGGGGGTCCCGTATCATTGTTACGGCTGATACGGTGGTAGCTACACCCCTTTACATTTAAGAGTTTGAGTTTGGCATTTTTTACTAATATTCTGATAATTTATTTTAATTAATATTTTAGACCATATTTATAACTTTTGAACACATGTGGTAACAGTGTTGACCAGAAAGTGGATTTAATTACATCTTTTTCTTTAAAATTTCACTCAAAAATCTTTTTAAGTGGACAAACTTGCAAAATCTGTAACGGAATCTAGTGTTTACATTGACTGGATTACCCTGAAGATATCAGTACTAATAATTTCCGAAACAGAAGGGAAAAACCCATTGAAAATTATAATAACATTAAAAATTATATTTCTGGCAAATATCACAGAAACACATCTACAGAAATAAAATATAATTGAACCAATAACAGAAGAGAAGAGACACTAGGCATTCGCTTTATTAGTAAAATGATTACAACTGAAGGCTCCTGCATAAATATCAATTATTGGATAATCCTAAAGGAAAAAACCTGCAAACAAAATAATAATCTGGAATACATTCTTTTAATTTGTGACAAATATATTTCTCAAAGAAATCTCTTGTGGAATACTCTGAAAATAGATCGATGCTATAATACCACCTTCAGAGAACTTTTGAAACATGCAACAGATAATAAAGATTTTTAGAGTTTTTTTTGCAGAGGTTGAAATTCTTTGACATATATTAAACAAGAAGTGAAAGACATATTCATTTCAAAGGTACAATAGCCTTTGTTGCTCCATATCCCACAAAATATGTAACTGTAACTGTTTTAAAATTTGTTTCCCCCCCTCCCCTTTATTGAAGGGTTTGATACCATGTTGGTTAAGAGAATTCTCTGAAGACAGATCATATCAAAAACATTTAACGTAAGTAAAAAATCCTCTAGTTAGAATGCTATTAACGTTTTCATAAACTAAAAAATACTGAAAATAAAATCTATTATTTCAAGTGATAGCCAGAGGCGGATTAAGCTAGTTGGAGGCCCCTGGCGGTAAAAGGTTTGGGGCCCCCTGGGCTGAAAAGTCGAAAAACTTAAATAGTAAAAAAATTCGCTGACCTTAAATTCTCAAAATAAAATGTATAGCTAAAAAAAATTAACGGCTAAAAAAAAATTAAACTTTATTTTAAAGAATTAAAAAAAACCTTATTTAAAAGCTTAAAATTTTGCTATACAACTTTACGTCTTGATTTTTCTTGGGCAAATTCATCGATTATTTTTGCAGAATCTATTTTGTCCAAAACATCTTTTTCTACATATAAAATGCCATTCTGTTCAGTTTCTCTTCTCCCATACTACTTCTTAAATAATTTTTAACGCGCTTTAAAACCGAAAAAGATCTTTCACCTGATGCATTTGATATCGGTATAGTTAAAAATATTTTTAAAAGTATCTCTACATTAGGGAAAGTCGAGACCATTTCTTTTGCAACTCGATAAATTTCTATTGGAGTGTTCATTGTATCTTTGTTTTTTTTTAAAATAGCAAAAACTGATCCAATTCATCATCAAAATTAAACGATTCAATATCGTCTTTGTAAATATTCTTTAATTTTTGTACAGCTTTCTTCTTAATTTCAGGTAACATCTCGTCAAAAAGTACAAAAAAAGTGTTCGATAACATTTTCATATATTCCAGCTCTTCGGAATAGTTCTGCACTTGTTCTGTCACATATGACATAGAATGAGTTGACCAAGAAATTTTCCCTATTTTCAAATTCATGACCTTCTTTATAGTTTCACCGAAAATAATTTTTCTCTTTCGCTGCCTGCAAGTTTGTCCAACTTCCTTTTCAAATGAGAGCCCTGATAAAGCAGTTGCTTCTTGTTCTACTTTTCCAAATTCCTGAAATTTTGTATACAATTTTTTAAAGCTTTCTGTAGATTAGTTCCTTTTAATAGCTCACACCCAACTGATTGTAATGCTTTGCTAGTAGCACTCGCCCTCTGAAGTATGGTATCCCAAATCACGGTCATCAGGGAAGTTTCATACTTCCCCATCTATTTCAAAAGAGAAGTTGCCTCTAATATTGTGATCTTCTCCTCATTTGTATCACAGATTTCAGACAGAGCCTCTTCTATGTGTGTATAACCAAGTCTTATAGCTCGTACGGCATCAGCTCTTGCTGACCATCGTGTATCTGAAACCTTTTTTCACAGATATTGCATGTTTACTCCTTTCCAGGTTTTTATTTAAAATTAGCCAGCTATGTGTTGACACAGAAAAAAAATTGAATAATTTCTGTACAAGCATACAATATTTAATTGTATCGCTACAACTTTCTGCTGCTAAATTTCCTACTAAATTTAAAGAATGAATGGCACAAGGAATATAAACTGCGCTTGAACTGTGTTCTTTAATACGTGCCTGTTGACCTGAGTACCGCCCGGACATATTAGACGCATTATCAAATGGTCCCTCTGCAATTTTTAATATGCAGTCCAAATTTAGAGCTAAAATTTCTAAAGCATTTAAATTTTTTTCCGAAACTCTCATAAAACTACATTTCATCTATTTTTTCAAATTTTCTGATAGAATTATGAAATTTCTGATTTATAATACACACATATTTTGTTTAATTCTTTTATTCAACACATTAATCTTGAATTATTATTAGATTTTATAAAATTTTTAATTTCAAAATCCACGATAAAAATATGATTGAACAACTAGAATTCTGTTTTACAACAGTAATAAAAAAACGTCTAAGCCACTGGAAATACTGATCCGGATAGCGTGACGCATTGCAGAGGTTAAATATTAGAAAATAAATAATACAAAATTTTCAAACGCTAAAACAAATACGAGTATTTAAAATAATTTTCTGTTTTTTATTTTTAATCTTAAAAATATTATTATATTTATTTAGTACTCACTATTGTACGGCACAATGATTCTTCAATTAAACGATTCAAATAATAATCAAACAAAAACAGTATTTCAAAAAGGCACATTATATACACATTGAACTTTTCACTAAATCCATTCAATTTCATTCATAAGATATACACAGCACTATACGTCAGCTGTATAGCTACAGATATACTGCTATAAGTAAGTCGGTGACGCGAATGCACCAGATTTCATCTATCCAAAAAGTGTCTAAGGCGAACAGCACACTGCGCGTGCGCCAGTCAGCGCATGTCGGTGACTCGAACCCATAAGATTTTCCCCTACCAAAAAGTGCCCAACGCCGCTAAAGAAGTTTTCACTTCAAAAATACTAAAAAAAATACAGCTAACATGAAATATAAAACAGTAAATTTTAAGTGCCTAAATATAAAATTATGAAATCTATCCTAAAAATTAAATATAATTATTTTTCAATACATAATACGCGCTCTATGCTTTTATTATTTCATTTGTTATAATTCGCACTGCTTACTTAATATATTTCTGCTTATTTATTAAGTTGATTTCTTTTAAACCTGACTCGGCCGGTGCAGCCATTGGTGAAGAGTGAGTGAATATTAACGACGCGCTGTTCAGCAACACGAGGGCTTTTGGCGACGGTCCGCGTAATTTTGAACCAGGGTCAAGTGAGGAAACTTGAGCTGGCACCACTCTCGCGCAACTATCACACCACACCAACGGGACGACGTTTGAGCTCTCGACAGATTTAACGTGCATCGCGCCCCTACACGGCGGGTTTTCAGTGGTACTGGAGTCGAACTCATGACACACTACCCATGATCCGATGCCTAGACCACTTGGCTACCGTGGTCATACCATTGGTGAAGAAGGGAGCAATTATTGTTCCAAACAAAATGTCCTCTATAAATTTTTCTACTTAAACTTCATCTAGATATTTCAAGGTTCATTTTACGCATGCCTACACTTTGCAAGTTTTGTTGAATTCATGGTCAATCTATATTGTTTATTAATTTTTATATATTTATATATATAAATCTTTTGTGCGCGTGTATGTGACTAAACTCCTCCTAAACGGCTGGACCGATTTTGATGAAATTTTTTGTACGTATTCAAGTGGATTCGAGAATGGTTTAGATTCGCAATTCGGTCCGATATTACAACGAGTTATAAAGATATTGATTAAAAACCCTAAAAAAATGGTTTTTGGCGCCTATTTTGATTTATCTGCATTGTTGTAACACTGACAAAAGTTGGCGTCGAAAATCAGTTTTCAGCCAAAACTGGAATTTTATAACGTTGCTCTATTGACTGTATTCATTAACTTTGTTTAAAAAATAAATGCTTTTAACATTTGATTAACTTGAATATTATTAAAATCCCAATTTCTGCAATGTTTTACATATTTTACAAATTTTTATGGATTTTCTTGGATTTAAATCCCCCCCCCAAAAAAAAAGAAAGAAAGAAAGTTAGAACTATTTTTTAAGTAGATTGGTACATTGTATACCTTTCTCAACGCTGCCAAGTTAGACTGAGATGGAATATTGTAAAACTTCTTTTAAAAAATGTATGAAATTTCGTACTTTTGAAAAAAATTTCTATTTTTCTGCTTTTTTTGCGCATAAAATATTTTTAAAAAAGATATTCTTCTATTTCAGGAGCCATAAAAATGCAACTAAAAAAGTTGCTAAAATCACCAAATGCCAGTAATAATTAATTGAGATAAACCTACGGTAGAATTGACCAGTTTGAGGTTTATGGAGCATGTACAGAAAGAGACAACTTTCTGATGCGTTACAACTGATAGTTTTCTTTATTTTTAAATAAACTAAAAGTAAAAAAACTTTTTTAAAAACAAGCTTTTATTTAAACGCGCTAAAAAGAATAAAATAAACTTTTCCTTTAAAACTTTTTTTACTATCAACTTATAACTTCATTACATAATTTATATGATATAAAAGCTTGTCGCAATATTTAAGAACTCGTATTTACTTAGTTTGAATTTTTAAAAATTAAAATCAATCAGGTCAAGTTATTTATTTTACTTGTTTATCTACACAGGTAAATCTCGCGACAAGCTTTTATATCATAGAAATTGTGTTATGACGTTATAAGTTGATAGTAAAAAAAGTTTTAAAGGAAAAGTTTATTTTATTCTTTTTAGCGCGTTTAAATGAAAGCTTGTTTTTAAAAAAGTTTTTTTACTTTTAATTTATTTTTTACTTTTTAGTTATCGCTGGACAGGTTTCTCAGCCCGTTCAACTCATTCAACGCTGGTTCGCCATCCCTGGTTTAGCTGAATCAATTCTCGCAAAAAGGGGGTATTAGACCAAAAACACAATTTTTTTAATTCCGTAATTTTTAAGCAATTTTTTCAATCTTCGAGCAGATCTTGGGTAATATTGTTCTACACACGAAAAAAAGGTTTCGTGAATTATTTTCATAAATGACGAAGTTATTAAATGTTTAATTAAATTTTGACTATTTTTTGAAAAATCTTAAAGAATATATTATTTATTTGAAATATTTTGAAGGTAAGGGATATATTTATCTAGCATATTAGAAGAAAAATCTAGTTATTTATTAAAAAACTTCAAAAGGCATTTAAAGATTTGTATTAATCAATAAAATGCTTTAAATTCAAAACTCATGTTGTAATCAAAAAAGAAGTTTTATCAACTAATGATAATTTTTTGCTGGACACTGAATATCTTCTACTTAAGCATCTATTTTTTTAATTGCTCAGGTCATCTTTAGAAACTTAATTTTGAAAAATAATTAACCAGTGCATTATTTTTATACAGTCAGACCTCCATGTAACGAATCTCTATTTTGGGAATTTCTCTATTTAAGAACTTTTTCCTGGAACCAAGCACATATTACTCTTTTTTTCGTAAAATAACTCCAAATAGCGAAGTGCACTTTCTATTTAACGAAATTTTTCTTCTAAGATTCGATTTTTTTTTCTCTGCTTATTTTAAAAATATTTCACGTCATTTTGCAAATTATTCTCTTTCGGCACATTTTATGGATATCAATAACCTTGAGCTAGCTTTACAATGTGCCTAACTCATCTAGAGAAACAAAATTGCCGTAATTTTTCAAAAAAAAAAAAAAAACTCAAATAAAACTAACAGATTCTATCTGTAATTAAATTTAAGGACACATGTGTCGTAGTGTGTGTTACTGGTGATAAAATGAGGAACATTTAAATTACTTGTAGGCTTAAAATTAGAAAAATTCTGTAAAAAAAAAAGAATTCATTCATTTTAATGTAAAATTATTTTTTTTATTGAAAATACATTGCATTTCTGGATAATATTTTTATCTTATTGTTTTCCTAGCAGATTCCTTTTTTATGGGTAAAATATATATAAAAAAATGATCTTTCCGATTCTGTAATTATTTTTTGTCTGAGTTTCATAGATTAAAGTTAGATAAATTTTTGAAAAAGTTTCTACAATACTCCATCTCAGTTTAACTTGGCAGCGTTGAGAAAGGTATACAATGTACCAGTCTACTTGAAAAATAGCTCTACTCTTTTTGTTTTGAATTTAAATCCAAGAAAATAGATAGAAATTTGTAAAAAAATTATATACGTTGTAGAAATTAGATTATTTTTACGTTGTAGAAATGTAATTATTTTTTAGACAAAGTTAATTAATACAGTCAATAGAGCAACGTTATGAAATTTCAGTTTGGCTGAAAACTGATTTTCAACACCAACTTTTGTCATTGTTGTAACAATAAGTTTATTACAACAATGCAGATATATCGAAGTTGGCGCCCAAAACTCGTTTTAACGTTTTTAATTAATATCTTTTTAATTAATTTCAATATCAGAATATAAATGGTCAAAACATACATTGTCATCCAAACTAAACGTGTATACAAAATTTCAGCTCAATAGGGTGAAGATATCAGCTTCAAAATTGAGTTGCAAGATTCCACCCGAACAAATTACATACATACATACACATACATACATACACACATACATACATTGTAAGTTAAATAAAAGCTTGTAAAAAAGCGATTGAGAAGGAACATAAGAAAATGCTGAAATGTTTTCATCAGATAGTATTATTTACATTTTGAATCTTTCTTTATAATAAGCAGTCGTTTCAATAGTTAATGGTAAGAAATTTTCATTCATTATTTAATAAAAAAGGATATAAATTATTTTTTTAAAAACTAAATCAATATTGTTTTTTATTATTCATTACAAAATTAATTATTTATCATAAAGTCATACATTGTCTGTTTTCTTGTGGCTTAAACTAGATTAGCTTTCTAAATTAGAAATCGAAAATAGAAATTTAAAGAAAGATCTAATCACTGGGGAAAAAAGAGGGAAAAACCCGTGTAACGCTGAGCTAAACAGAGAGAAAAGAAACCTGTCTGTAAAGGAAAAGAAATTGAAGACATTTTGGAAAAGATAATTTTAATGACATACGTAGAGAAATCTCTCATATCGCGCATACACCTCTCAGAAATGTTGACATCTGGGTGACGGTAAATTTGTTGTTCAATAATAAATTCGTACATTGCAAATTATTAATAGAAAATAAAAATTAGAAGAAAAAATTTTATCCCGGGGAAAAAAAAGAGTTTTATGCTTGGAACGGAGGAAAAGAAACTTGTCTGACAAAGAAAAAAAGTGGGAGAAATTTTTGAAAAGGGAATTTAAATAACATAAATATAGAAATCACTCACATAACGCATACACACCCAGAAGTGCTGGCATCCAAGAAAGAAAGAGAAAAGAGGGAAAATTTACATAGGGATAAAGTGATACCCATGGGAAAAGCCCATGCAAAACCGGGCTAAGCGGAGAGGATATAGACCCATCCAACGGGGCAAAGAAGTGGAAGAAACTTCAAAAAAAAAAAAGAATTTTAATGGCATTGATATAGAAATCACACACACAAACAATGAACTGCTGACACTAAAAGGGGAAGGGGAAATTTCAAAGGCAAAAAGCTACACACTTGAAGAAGCCCGTGCAACGCTTGGCCATGAAGCTACTATATTTCAATAATAATAGCAATGAATAATCGTGACATTTAAAAAAAATAGTTTAATTTTTTTTAATCTGAATGCAATGTATTCTATTCACTGGATTTAAGAAGTGTGCATTTCAAATTAGCTTTTATCTCAAATTAAAATTTTTCTTCGTAATCTTGCATATATTTTTAATAAATACTCGTTGGATTGAAATCTGAAATTAAAGTAAAAGTTTATGACACTTCGAGGCATGATGTAGTAAACAAAATAATAATTTATTTAAAAATGTTTCTAAAATATTTTAACCATATAAGTATATTAAATTTCAGCAGAGCATTGATTTGTGGGTACAACTAATTGTAAAAAATAACTCCTACGAAATTAAATTCGAAAACTCTTGTGCCTTTTTTATAATATTTTTTTTTGCAATAACGGACACAAGTAATTAATAATAAAATAGATTAGACTGCTATAAAGCATCAATGGTTTGAGTGTGTACCGAAATTATACAGTCTGTCACCAGTAACTCTCCTATAACTCTCTGGAACAGCCCCTGATTATTTCATTTTTTATTGAAATTTTTAAATTACAGTATAATGTAAAATATGAAGCAAAGGGTATTAAAATTAATAATGAAGAAATAAATATTTTGTTAACGCAAAATGGCATTAATAAAGCTGTAAATATTTTTAGTTTCATATTCAACAATGCGGAACTTACGTAATCAAAATTGTTTAAACACTATTTAATCAAGATGCTGTCTCAAAATGCAAAACATTAGTTAAAACAACTAGATAAATTTTTTTAAAGAATGTTTGTGAAAGGTAACACAAAGTTTTTCTTTCATATTTGTTTTATGAATTAATTGGTTCTCTTTCCACGTTACTCCATCTTTACCATTACATAAAAAAATACGTATTTTAGGTAAAACTTTAATTTTAAATTACAGCTTGCTTTGTATGAACTTTAAAGTAGTTATGAATAGTGATTATTTTTCTATGTGCTTAGGATATGCTTCATGATTAAAATATTTAAAATCTTTATATATAATTGGGATATAATTATAATAAATATTACTAGGCAACAATTTAGAAAGGAGCGGATTTGGATCTATGTCTACATCTTGGCAAAGCCTATATCTTTATAATTATTGAAATTATATTTACTATTGAGAATGATTTGGCGATAAATAAAGGTCATAACTAAAATAGGAGTACGTAACTGCTATGACGTCTAAAGTCACGAGTTCAATACAGAAAAAAAGAAAAAAATTGGCGTCATTATTTTTCTGTCGCCAAGGAATGGATTATTTTACCGGAGATGGTTTATTGGATCTTACGGAAACATGTTTGATTAATTCTTTTTGTTTGGGTGGGTACTTAAGTGTTATCCTGTTGATAATTTTCACAGAAAACTGCCACCAAAAGATGTGATTTAATAAACAAAGGGTACTTATTTGATATCGGTACGCAGCAGGTTTTCCCTCAAATGTTGTAAAATTTCACCGTTAGGGGGATAACAGTAGACTGGCCACCAAAGATCTATTCGGAGCAATTTCGGGGTTATGCAAAAAACGAGTAGCGTACCAACATCAAATCAGGGCACTTACGTATTAACGTCACCACAGCTAAATTGGCGTCACGCGAATTACGCCATTTTCTATCCAAATCTGTGACAGATTGTTTTTTTTTAAATGAAACACGTTAGAATCTTTTTGTACCTGAGATATCATGGCGCGATTTCACGTGGCGCCAATTTTATTGCCGTGATGATGATATGTAAGTGCCTAAATTAGCACCAAGCAAAGTATTGCTTTATATTTTAATTTTGAATGCCATGAAAGATTGTTTACTAATGAAATGACTGACTTTTGATTGGCAGACAGCAATAATTCTCAATGTTTGTGATTGACAGGATAATACATAAGTATCCATTGCTTCCTATACCTCTTAGCAACTTTAACTGTTCCTGAGCGTGCCATATTTCCCGATGCTTCTTACCCAGGTGCAATTTAGCAACTCCGTAGACACAAAGATCCCCATCAGACGCAATTTTTGTTCGCTTTCTTTAAAAACAACTGCAACTTAGAGCTGTTAGGTTCCAAATATTCACAGCATCTTCAAAGGTGTAATTTTTTTCTCAATCCTCATTTTACTATATTAAATCATGTGCAAATGAACTGTAAATATTTTTATAATTAAAAGCGAGTATTATTTCCCTTTCTAGATTTTATTCAAGCCACAAACTACAGTGAACCACTCATAGATATCACAGACTGGTTCTTACGTATTATACCGTCGGTCAATTTCACGACCAATGGTATAATATGTACCTACAAATGTGATGTTGTTCCTCATTAAAGTCCTTGAATCTTATTACAGTATCACTTTTAATTTTTGTCAACTTGCCAGGCTTATTTTCTGTCATGTTGAATAGCAGTATTACTATTGTAGATGTTACAATCTAATTCTAGAATCTAAAACAGAAAAATTTGCAGTTGCCACCATTTGGATTTGAGAGTCATTCAGAAACTTTTATTATAACTTTTCTTTATTTGACGAATGTTCACTGGAATATATGAGTATTGTATACCTTTCTGGTAACCTTGTTGCATTTATGAGGTAATTTGAGAAAGTAATTTTAGCCTATGTTGTTATACATCTCTCTCAATAAATAAATAAATAAGATAATTTTCAAGTTTTTGTTTGGTCACCAAGACCAAAAAGTCACCAATGGAATAAAATATTACATCTTTTTCGTTTTTTCTCTTGTTAAGACTAAAGGTAACAGTCAGATTTATCGCTAACTAGAATAAAACTTTTTTGTTGCATTTGAAAAGAGTATCTTTATGACTATAACAATTACACGATATTCAAGGACTTTAAGATTAGGCGATTGAGGACAGTGATTCTTACTTTTTGGCTTATTAGGGGCTCAATTCCCAATAGACGAACAGATTTTTATTTACCATATAGATTAAGGCATGGTGCTTTCGTTTACGTGTATTTTAGAACTGAGCGAATTCTATCTCTTTAAATAGATAAGGGAAGCAGAGATCAATCGATTCAAAGGTGTAAGCAATAAATCACTAAATGTAACAGACACACGAAAAATTGGAGAGACTGTAGGGTAGTAAGAAACAGCTTAACAAGAAACAGAAAATTGACGAATAATCACATGTAAAGTAGCCTCGATGAATTTATCTTGGGAAAGAAACAAATAATCCTTGGGAAAAAAATTCTAAGCGATGTAAAAAAGTTTATGCATCTCCAAAATTTAACCAATTACAGTCGGACATCTACTTAATAGTTTATTATGCGGAAAATTCATTATATAGAGATTCATTATCAATATATTTTATGTGCTTTGATCCGGGAAAAAGTTCGTTAAATAGAGAGATTCACAAAAGAGTGGTTCGTAAAAGGAAAGTCCGCCTGTATAACTAACAAATAACCAACACTATTTGTGAAAAATTTTGTATGTCATCGCCAAAAGTGTCCACTTGACGAAAAAAATTCTCGACCAATCAACAGTGCTTCAAATTTTCTTTTCGCGTACTATATTCTGAAAATAGTTCTAAAAGATAAACTTGATATATTGACTTATGAATGAATTTAGTACTTACGTATTATACCGTTGATCAGTTTCGTCAAATAAAAAGACGTCACCAAATGCCGTGATACGTAGCAAAAAGTGGAAATCCGTCCTCACGCACGTTCAAGCATAATAATAACATAGCATTTGGCGATGACTTTTGAATTGGCGACGTTCTTTTGGTTTGGCAAAATTGGGTCGAGGGTATAATACACAAGTACGGTAAACTCTTTCATATTTTTATAATTTTTTATAAATATATCTAAAGTCATTTAAATTATTGATGAATTTTTAACATTAACCAGAGCATTTAGTGGTTTGTATTTCTTTTTTGAAATTGTTAACACACATTAATTAATAAACTTAAAACATCACAAATTTTCTAAAAAATCTTTTTAGGAGTATTTTAACACACAATATTCAGCGATGCCGCAAAGATCAGAATTCTCAAAAATAAAATTACGTACAAAGACATATTGATTTAATAGAGATAGTATATGAAATAATGATATTTTAAGATATGAATATGTAATATTATATTTTATAATGACGTAATTAATTAATATTTTTTTTAGTATTAAAAGTCTTTGTGGTCTTAGCTGTGGCTATATGTATAATATTTTTCCCTGGAGTAGTTTCTATTGTTAACGCAACTTATGAACTGGGGGATAAAGAAAAGGAAGTACCAGGTAATTAGTTTTTTATATGTATATACACTCACTTATGTTAAGCACGAAGATGTAAAATGCAAAAATATCAACAAATACTGCTTTCATTGACACAAACTTTGGCAGTAAAGTAGCATATATATTTATACAAAAAACAAAAACAATAATTATTTACAGAAATGAAAACAATATTAAATTTTTGTAAGTTATCAGATAATGTCATACTGGAGACTTAAACAGAATTATGTATAAAGTGAAAATAAACAGCATAAAATGAAAACAAAGGACATTAATAGGGTGTGTGATCCCCTCTCATCTGTATGCAAAGTTTACACCTTCTGACCATGCTTTCAATTAGGTGGTCAACCACCGCAGAATTAAGCAATCGCCATTCTTCTTATAGAGCAGTTTCCAGCTCAATAAGAGTGGCTGGAGGTGGGAAACGTGAAGATCCAGCACGGCCGAGAGCATCCCGAAGATTAAGGTCGGGCGAATATGCTGGCTACGCCATACGCGCAATCCCTTCACTCTCCAGATAGTCATCGACGATGTCAGCTCTATGGGGACGTGTGTTATCGTCCATTAAAAAAAAGTAGGGCCAACTGCTGCAGCGTAAAATCTCACAATGTGTTCTAGAACTTCATCTCGATACCGGACAGCCGTCACAGAACCCCGTTTAAAGATGTGCAGGTCGATAAGGTATCCTAATGAAATCCCTGCCCACGCCATAATGCTTCCGCCTCGGAATGCGTGATGTTCGGTGATGTTTTGGGGCTGATTGCGTGTTCCTTGTCTTACGCTTGTCATCTGGCTCCAGAGCAAATCTTGACTCATTAGTAAACAGGACATTGCCCCAGTCAGACACAGTCCAATTGCCATATTCCCGGCAGCACTTTATTCGTGCCCCTCTTGATTGGACGGATAGAGGAACACAAACTCGAGGTACCCGGGAATATAATCCATTCATATGTAATCTTAGGCGTACAGTAGCTGCAGATATAGCCTTACCAATGGACGCTGTAACCATAGATGTCACACGTGTGGAGGTCGCTCTGCGATTCCGCTTGGCTACAATAGCTATATATCGATCTTCAGCGGGGCTTGCAACCCTTGGGCGACCGCCTTCGGACAACTGTCTGCGTAGTTTGGAATTGTTTCCACAAACGTGAAATTACAGAATGATGAACGCCGAAGAAAAGAGCAACATCTGTGATCGACTGTCCTGCTTCAATGCTCCCTACAGCACGCCAGTGCTCAGAATCTTCCATTCGTTTTCTGGATGTCATAGAAACACGTATGTCTTGAAAACAAATAGGTATATTGAAAACACCAGGTAAATAAAATCCAGGCATTTTGTAGTGGCTAACTTTTTATTTTTAACATGATAACGCCCCCAGGGCTGGTTCTTGCCGTTTTTCAACCCCTCTCTCCAAAGGAAAGAATAATAATTAAAAAAGATTAATTGTTCGCATACAAACACGCCTATAAAACTTGAATAATGCTTGCGAACAAAAATGGCAGCACATATAACAATATTATATATATATATATACGAAATAATTTGAAATTAAAGGACATAGCTACTATTATTATTTCAGACGAGTAAAATGTAAGAGAAGGAATTGTCAATTGCCCATTTCAGCATGGAAATTTTTTCTCAAAGAGTCTACTGATGGTGGGGATCACAAGCGTTAATTTTAACTCGAAGTATCTGCACTCAAGACTAAAATAAAACATCTCCTGTGACTCTATGTCAACAACAGCAACAAAACTCTTATTGCCCCTGTCCCCTTTTAGATAGCTGATACAGGACGTCGTATGGTAAAAGGAATGTCCTTCGTAACATACTCTATGATGGGGAGAAAATTACTAATGAAAGATATGTAAACTTATATAAAATTTCGTGATTGAACATATACTCCCGCTTCGAACTCTTAAGTTTCAATATAAAAGAAAACCGGCATTAAACATACAGAGTACAAAATAAGGAAGTAAGATACGTTAAATGGAAAATATCAAATTCACACCCAATAATATTTCAGAATATATATCAAATTTTTTTAACAAAAAAAGGGATTTTTCAAATTCGATCCAAATGCAGCCCTTAGAATTTGCGCCCGGGCAGGGGTCCGGTGTATCCAGCCCTAAAACCACCCCTGATGCCACACTCCACATAAAATAATACATAACACTTAAAAACTAACACTATATACATTAACTTTAGTTTCATTCCATTTTTGTCTCAGTCCTACCGTTCGTTAACATTTTCCTCTCTTCTTCTCGTCACAAGTTATCTTTTATATATATATATATATATATTCAGCTGGAAGCGCCGCCTATATAGCTTTTGGAGTAAGGGGAACCTTACACCATTCTTCAAACATTTTTCCTGTCGTTGAGTTAAGATACTGAGATAGCTTCCTCTCATATGTCAAATCTAAAAGGAAAAAGCAAAATAGATGGTTACAGTATGATCCTTCTCAGATTTTCATAATATTTTTCGATATTGATTCGAATTTTGTATAATGAATGCTTAAAATAGTGTAAATAATCTATATCTGAATGCGTAATACTTTAATATTATTCTCTGTTGTATTTCTTTCATGCTAAAATTGTAATATTCGCAAGCAACGCCGTTCCTTACATTATAATGGCGATTCAATGGAAACTCTTGGCGAAATGTTGGCGATAGAGCTAAGTTGTCATAATTTTTGACAACTGTTTTGATGACCATGTTGGCGACAATCTTAGGTGAGTAGGCGACTATATGGATGCTTCTGGAAACTATTGAAGAAATCTACTAATATCGCGATCTATGATGAAAGTGGTTTTTTTTTAGAGAAAAATCCGTGCAGACTATAAATAGGAAATCTCTCGCCGAAACTGAGTTAGTATAGTTTTGACCGTTGAAGAGTCAGTATTGTCTTGGGCTGTTGATGAGTTGCTTCGATCGAGCGATTGCTCGTGAATACATTACAAATTTGTATTTTTAGAAACTGATAGTTGTGTCCGAGTGCTGTAGAAGACGTAAAAATCGGGGATTTATTTTGCAAATTTTACTGCTGTATCCTGCATTTCTAAAGATTGTTTTTCGACAATAAAGTTTCCTTTCTCCTGAAGAATTGTCTTTCTCTTTGAAACTGATAGCATTAAATCTTCGAACTCCGAACTACGTAACAATATTGTCTAATTTTTCCTAATTTTTACCATTGTTAAAAAAGTCCGTTAAAATCCGTCCCTAATTTGTACCATTTGTTAAAAAAGGCATGCTTATTCTTTTTTGGGGCAGCTTATGTAATCATCAAAAACTGAGGTACAATTAATGATATTTTTCCTAAAAATGAATTTTAGTCATTCTGAAAATTATTTAAAGAGAATGAAATGAAATTGTTAAAATATTATTGATGAATTCATCACTGGTTCTACAAATATGTATAAGAACGGACCATTTTTGTTCAAACCCAAATTCATACGAAAGAAACAGTCGATAATTAAGTGCTTTTTTCCCGTGTATATTAACAAAAATGAATTAACTTTCAGATTTTCCCACCAAACAATGGCTGTGGACTTTGGAAGATTTGCAGCTATCTCTTTTAGAAGTAGCGTGTGCCTTGCCTTTCAGCAAATGTGCATCGCGTCCTCATCATAGACGTATTTTATCGTATCTTTTAATGAATGGTCTTACTTGCATTATGTGTACAACACTTTTCTATCCCTTATATGTAGCCGGTAAGATAAATTTTCATTACTTAATGAAACGAAATGATTAATTGAATTAATGAAATAAAACAGGTTTACTTTCATTTATTTATCAGTTAACTGAAAATTAATTTTGAGAGCTCGATTTATGAAATGTTCGGTGCTTTTAAATGAGGATCATTAAGGGATAATTTCTGATCGCTTCACAAATACTGTTAATGTTAAATGAATATTTTATTATTTTCTCTCTTTGAATATTTTCACAGGGTAATTTTTTTAAACTAACGGTATTCAGTGCCACCTATAACTCTATCTAACTAATAACTACCGCAAAGATGGTAAACACCGCAATTATATTGCTATCATAACTACCGCAGACTAATGATGACATGGGAAGATTCCGCGAAAAAAGAATCAGTTCCAAAAATCACTGATAGGAGTATTTATGACACTATTGGGGGGGGGGTAGCTTACAAAACCGAAAATCAGCATAAAACACAGGTATCAAAGCAAAACCCAAATTTATGCTTTCATGTGAGACAACCGCGCCAGTGATTTGGACTATAAAAACATGTAGACAGCTCCGAAGAAGTTGAAGTGACCAAGCTCAAGTGAATATGTAGCTCGCATTGCCAGAACACGAATTATTCGTAAAGCTGTATTACCTGAAACATCCACAGCTCCTCTTGAGCAAAGAACTCGACAGAAGCTATATCAGAGAGTTTTATCGCTTAATGTTTTGAAAGGCATGAATAAGAAATTAGAAGAAACAGAGACACTAACATTTCGTCCAGGTAGACGTAAGGCTTTGCCAGAAAAGGTAATAACAGTTGTAGCAACGTAATTGTCGACGGATCTCAGGAAACCCTTTTTCATACGCATATCCCTGACAGTGTGAAACATTCCTTGGGACATTTTGTGTACAGCCGTAGGAAATTTTGTGCAGGAAATGCATGGTGTAGAACGGTGTTAAGAATAGTTGACTCCTTTCGCCGTCCAGAGATGGCGCCACGAACTTAACTTCGTTTTCCGGAAGCCGATGTGAGTTCGGCGGGAAAACGACATTCCATTCGGATGATTCGGTTGTAAGGGTCGCCATTCTTGTGATTATGTTTTAGTGAAATGTTTTTCTTTTATCGTACATGTAAAGGCATGAGTGTGTGTGTGAACCAAATATATACATGAAAAGTCGACTTGTAAAATCATTGGAAGTTATTCATTAATAATCTTCATTTATATATATTGCATTATTCAGCTTTATACGAAATACTTCCACAGTGTTCCTACGCCTAGCATGGAAAATGGCGGTAAGTCAAAATCCGTTCGTTAAACAATTCATAATTGCATTCTACATCAAACTCAAAATCTAAAGTCTCATTCTCATTCATAACAAACGGCAATCATATTAAATGTGGTTGAATTCCTCTAAATAAGATAAATTTGATCAGTTAGAGTACGAGGGTGAGACGAGATGGCGTGGGGAGAATATAACCAATCCTGCAGATCTAACCTTAAGATAACTTTATACAGAGCTTATTATTTTAAGGACATACTTTAATAATTTAACTCTCTAACTTGACTAAAAATCACAGTACCTGAACTCTTGCAATCTTCTAATCTTTTTTATGCGTGGACTGAAACACTTCTCCAACAGTTGAACTAATCACTTCCTTAATATTCCAACTTCTCGCTTCGTACACTGTTTACGTATACGTTTCACTGCCGATTTACTTCACTTCTCAGCTATTCACTTCACATCCAATCTACTCTCACTTCACTAACTCTCAAACTCGCGGATACAGAATATATATATTACACTTAATTTGCATAATCACGCTTCCTGTCTTTGGAGAAAGTTGGTTGAAAAAATGTTTCCCTAAAAAAATTCCCCAGAGGTTAATGGAAGGACGCATATAGATCCGACACAAAGTGAATGCAATGAATAAAATTTAACACTTCATAGTAGTTTTGCGTGTTATTATTAATTTCTTTCTTTCCTTTGCAACACTTCTTATGTTGTACAGGGCTATAAATACCGCTATCGGTAATTTTGGGATTGCTTTTATGGAATCGAATTTCCCATTTCATTATTAGTCTGAATATCAAGTTCGGCGCCATTGCGATTGTTAGATCAAGCTACATGAGACTCAGAATACTGTCAGATTTTTAAAAAAATCACCCTGTATACATGCATGCATGTATGCATATATATATATATACAGGGTGCATGAATTTTGGTGCATAAATTTTGAAAGGTAACAGTATATTGTGATAACCTGCTAGGTCGATAGCTTTTCCAAATTATTGCTGAAAATAAGAAAGAAGTAAATTTTAATGCCTTATTATGTGCGCAGATCCAATGCTTTTTCTGATGTGATCGATCTATGTAAATCAGTACACTAAAAAGGAGTTTAGGCGGAAATTATTGTAAACATTAATAATATTTAGTTCCATGCATATAATCACTTGATATTTAATGCTGCACTAAATGCAATTTAGAATTATAATTACTACATTTAAATCCTTTATATCACCTCCCACTACAAAAAGATTTACGTCTAAAAGATTTAATAATTAATATGCTTTTAAGGTGTATTTTAATTATAATTTTTAATATGTTAAGTTATACCAAGTGTTACACGAATAATTGATTCAAAAGTGTGAATATGCAGTTATCTAATAAATAAACATGCAGAAAACTGATGGTAAATTAATCAGTATTTTGTCTTGGCAATAATTTATTTCCTCAGAATTTAAAAAAAAAAATTAATTTGAAAAAGATTTTAATTAAAGGAGACAAAAAAAGTAATTTCAGAACGAAATTACTTTGAAAGTCTTCTGATATGCATGCACTGTTAATGGAAATATTGCATATAAAATAATTTTGCGGCTTCTTTCCCGTTTTATTATTTTCCCTATCACATACTTTTGTTTTTGTATGCAATTTCCGATTAAAGTATGATTCTTAGTAGTCATAAGGCAAGCAAATTAAACATTGGAATACATAACTTCTTGCTCTAAATTTAACATTATCTTTGTTTCATTATTTTAATGATAGAACATTACCTTGGTAGATGAATCTTGTAAAATACGAAATGATTTGGGTTTCATTTTGCTTGTGATTTTTCACTTTTAAAATAAGATTTCTTAAGTGAACATCCTTCTATTGGTTTAAAATAAAACTTTATTGTATTCCAAATTTTGCAACATTTTTTTTTGAAGAAGGTTCTCCCCCCCCCCCCAAATAATCTAATATTAGCTGCAATATCCATTTTTAATACCATTTGGGCTGTTATTTCATTGACAAATTATATTATTTATTGAACAATATCATTTTTTTTTCTTCATGACTAAAACTTTCATTTACTAAACAATTAGAAAATTGCATTTTTTTTTATAAATTTTGGAAGTAAATGACGAAATAGTAAAAATTAGCAACCAATATTTCTTTCTTTCTATATATAAAAAAAGTTTTTGGTAATAATATAATAAGTTTTTGACGTAGCTAAAATTAGCTGTAACAAATGGCGCAGAATATTTTTAAAATAAACTTATTCTTGGTAACGAATACTTTTGAACTACAAATTATTTTCCCATCACAGTTTTATAATTTGAGCAATGAGAATGAACAGTTGTATAATTTGTATAGTGGGGGTTGGTTTACCGTTAGGTGGACAGGGGGTACCCCCTAAGTAAAACATTAATAAAATACTACTTATCACATAAAGCTTTCAAAACTTTATAATATTTATCTAATACGCAAAATCTATGACAATAGTAATATTTTTTTAAAATAATTTTATGCATTTCTTCAAAATAAATAAAAATCATAACTGAATTAGCATAAATTTCACTACGAGTAAATTGTCTTAGTAGGAAATTTTATTTGATAAAAAGCATTTAATTTGCTTTAATGAAATACAGCTATGAAATCTAATAAAATGTTGGGACATTACTAAAATAAACAATATCTCTGACAACTTTTTTAAAAAATGACATTTTTTTTTGTGTTTCCAGGACTCATATTACCTCTGCCTTCTTTTACCTTCTCTCCTCTCGTTCGGATTGGTCAATGGAATCTTCTTCAACCCGATTAAAATGTTAATTCAGAAAAAAAATAAACATTTTTAATTTTCTTTAATTGTTATCTTTGGTCCTTCTTAGCTTATTTTCGCTTATCATTTAATTATAAAAAGAACAAAAAATTTCGATGCAAAATTTTGCATAGAATAGTTTTAACTTTTAAGAGGCTATGCTACTGAATATATATACACATATATGTTTTTTTTATTCGAACATTGGTCCATGAATTTAAGTTGTGTGCCTTTATCCTTTACTTGATAATTAATAAAGGATTCAGAAAATCTATTCTTTATATTTTGAATTTCGCTCAGTATTATGAAAACATAGGGGAAATTTGGGTTCGCTTCTAAAACTGATTCTAACCCTGAAAAGCAATCCTCAGCCTGTCATGTTTATAGCCATTGAAGCATCGAACTAAAAAACAATTTCTGTCACACACACGCACACACGCACACGCACACACGCACACACACACAACGATATTTAAAGTCAAATTATTCTTTTTCAATTACTTTGCTTAACGTTCAACCATTTATTATATTACTAAGCACTGTTCTAGTCCAATCAATTTTACCGAAAAGAACGTATTTATTTTAAGTATTAATGTAGCAACTATCTGAGATGTAGTAAGCAGCAGATAATAAACTATGATTAAATTCTAGGTAACAGGATAAGAAGGAGAAGCAAAAAAGTTATTTAAAATGTGTGTGCAACATTTACAAGTTAAAGTATATTCATTTTGAGTTTATTTCGTAAGACCGTGACTCGAGTTTATTAAGGAGAAATATCTAGTGTGCAAAAAATTCACCGTAATAAATTAAAGGACGAAGCATTTAATTAGTTAACTCAATCCACAGTCAAGCTTCCCTCTATCGTAGAAAAAAAGGAGTTTTCTAGCGTTAGAGATTAATTACTTTAGTTTCATATTCTTAGAATTTTCTAAGAGAAAACAAAACCTTTCATTAAGTTTGTCAAAATTTCTTTGAAAAGGTCAAAGAGGAAGAGTGTATCACTCATAGCTAAAGAGTGAAAATGATCTTTGGAATAAAAAATTGTGCATAGAAAATAAAAAAAAATTCAGTATTTTCTTCAAACTGAAGCTTAACTTTTAAAATTTTCATCTCACAGAGAGATGATAACTTTAACTGTAACTGCAGACTCAATTTCAACACAACTTAATTGCAAAAAGACTTATTGAATCCCAAGCGTTGTTTCAACTGTTTCGAAATCTAGAATGAAAATTTCATCAGGCTTAAATTATTTATAATGGTAGTGTTTTTAATTTGAAGTAACACTTATACAACCATAACACAGTCTTAAAACATTTTAAACAATGTCAAATTTGTGCTGAAGTTTAATTTTTTAGTAACATCAGCTCATTTAAGACATGGTTTTCATATTAGACTTGTTTTAAAGGTTATTATCCTTAATTATTATTTTCAAAATAAATAAAAAGTTAATACACATGATTCGTTTTTTAAAAAAAACCCGTAAGAATTAAAAAATTATATGAAACGAGAAACAAACAATTAATTAATGTTGAATTTTTAGATAATTATTAGTCAATTAAAAATTATTTTTTGTAAAGAAATTTGACTCGTCAAAACGCTTAATATACTATACTGGCCATTAAAATTACTACACCAGGAAGAAATGCAGCTAACAAAATGATATTTATTGGACAAAAATATATTATACAGGAAACAATAAGCGATTAAATTTTCAAGAAATTTGGGTGCATAAATCCTGAGAAATCAGTATCCAGAACAACCACCTCCAACAGTAATAACAGTACTTATACGAATGGGCATTGAGTCACAAACAGAGATTGGATGCTATGTGCAGGTACAGATGCCTATGCATCTTCAACACGATGCCGCAGCTCATAATCCATAGTGACTGGCGTATCATGACGAGCCAGTCACTTGGTAACCATGGACCAGACGTTTTCTATTGGAGAGAGGATCTGGTGAACGTGCACGCCAGGGCAACATCCGAACATTTTCCGTATAAGAAGGGTCCTTACAATATCGGGAACATGCGATCGCGCATTATTTTGCTTAAATGTAGGGTTTCCAGGGCTTGAATAAAGGGTAGAACCACGGGTCGTAACTCACCAAAAATGTAATGTGCAAGGTGCAAGCAAAGAAGAGGTGACCGAGACATGTATCCAATAGCACCACATACCATTACACCAGGTAATGGGCCAGTATGACGATGGCGAATGCAAGCTGCCAATGCGCGTTCATCATGATGCCGCTTAACATGGATGCAACTATCTTGATGCTGTAAACAGAACCTGGATTCATCTGAAAAAATGACGTCTCACCATTCGTGCGCCCAGGTTCGTCGCTGATCACACCATTGAAGACGCTTATGTCTGTGATGCAGAGTCAAGGGTAGCCGCAACCATGATCTCCGAGCTGGGAGTCCATGCTGCTGCAAACGTGATCGAACTGTTCGTGCAGACACTTGTGCAAACGATCCCACTTCTTGACTCGGAGCTCGTGACGTGATTGTACAATTCATTGCGGCCAGCATACCTGTATTCTCGGTTGCTAGAAATATGAAGCTGTTGAGATCCTACACGGTGTTTCGTGTTACCGTCCTGAACCCATAGATTCCATATTATGCTAACAGTCATTGAATCTTGACCGACGCGAGAACCAATATTGCAATACGATAAACCAAAATCCCGGTACGCTACAATTCGACCTTTACCAAAGTCGAAAACGTGCTAGTGCGCATTTCTGCTGCTTACGCGAGTCTATCGCGACAACTTTTAACCAGGCAACAACGCTTAAATGTAATTTGTGTGTGAGAAATCGGCTGAACAATCTCCTCATTTAAACACATTGTAGGTGTCGCTACCGGCGCATGCTTTGTCTGAATATGCTGAAAAGTTAATCATTTCCATATCACAGCACCTTCTTCCTGTCGTTTAAATATTACTTCTGTAAAGGATGTCACTTTCTTGGTGTAGCAATTTTAATGGCCAGTAACGTAATTCAAAACCGAATGCTCGAAAAATTTAATTAAAAAAATAAATTTACTTCTAATCTTAAAGTCTTTAGAAAGGATCTAATGAAAGAAGAATGTAAATAATCTGTTTTCCATCATCAAAACAGATGTACTTAAAATTTTATTTCCCTATACTTTTTAATTATTTAAATCCCCAATATCCTTCTCAATGCCTTCAATAAAAATTTATTTCTTTAATGAATAATATATATTTAATTTATAAATACAATAAATCCTAATAATTATTTAAATGTAATTAAAAATTTAAAAATTTCATTTGAGTCTATATATCAAAACTTCTTTCAATCTTGCCTTGATTGGTCGTGCGGGCATTTTTATGCCGCTCTATAAAGCAACACGAGGACTTTTGGGGACGAACTTCGTAATTTTGAACAATGGTGAAGTGGGGAGAATGACACCGAGCTGGAATCTCCCTCCTCTAACTACCACATTACGTCAACAAAAGGATTTTTGAGCCACGACAAATTTAACTTGCATCAATTTTTCTGCACGGGCTCGAGCTTATGCCACGGTAGGCAAGAGTTCGTGACATGAGCACTGGACAACCGTGGCTTTGACCCATCGTACAAGTGTACCTGGAATCCGTTTGGACAAAAAGTCCTCTCGTTGTGGTGGTGCAAAAGTTTGTAGAGTGGGTTTTCAGCGGAAATATCGTTTTCATCATTCGACAGTGGTACAGAATTACTAGATTACTTCTTGCTGTTTCATAGCGAGACGTTAAATAACCAGTCAATTAAACTTACCATCTTATCGAATGGAATATATAAACTGATAATTAAATTTCTAAAGTATGATTAAATGACTATGAAGAAAAATTAAAAAATACTTACACACTCTTCATTTATTAATATTTACAAAATGATTGTTATTTTATTTACATAGCTTATATTTATTATAATTGATACACATAAAAACAAAAAAAAATCTAAATGTTCTTTTAAAATACACATACTTTTTTTCGTGTGTATTGTGATTTATGTTTTAATGATATACTTAAACTTCGTAGTCAGATCTTTTATAGATAAAGATGTTCTTAAGAATCCTCTCCCTCTTCATATTTCTTAGGTCAGTATAATTTTCCTGTATTTATCGTTTCCTGTTTCCTCTTCATTTTATCGTTTAGTTTGTTACAAAAAAAACCCAAACCAGACTGTATATTTCAAATTAAACTGAGTACAAAACGATGAAATACGAAACCAATAAATAAAATGAGCCTATTATACATAAATATTAAATCCCGAGACAGGGTTTAATCAATGTAGCCCCATCTCAGCATTTACCCCATATACTCGTATATTCTTGATAATAATTATTCCTAAATGTGTCCGAACCAAAAGTTACGAGAGGAAGAAATTGGTAATTGTAAAATTAATGAATTTCATACCGTGTCTCTTCCATTATAGAGATAGTAGCGGTCGTGAACTTGAGGTAGCGTAATTTCTGTTGAGTGGTGGGTTCGAGTTCTGATGCTACTAAAGACTCGCCGTGTAGAGAAACACTCAAAATCTCCCCTTTGCATTGCGTGAAAATTTAGAGAGAGAAGTATCATCTCAGGTGTCACGCTCGTCACTTGACCGTGGCTTAGAATTACGGTATTAGAATATTAGAACAATGCTCAGTGTTTAAATTTAAATAAATATTAATTTAATCGCGTCGATAAACAATTATAAAAAAAAAACTGTATCGATTTATTTTATGCATTTATATTAACTGGAAATTCAGTAAATGCAATTGGCTTATAAAATAGGATTAGTATCTGATAATCCAATAAACTGTTTTTAATAAATAGTCGAAGATGTATAGTATATTTTTGATTAAGGTCAATTTATAGGGGGTTTTAAGGGTTCATACTTTTTGAGATCAATTACGAGATTTCAAGACTAAAGCTTTGGTTGGGATGAGTTTGATTACCTCAAGTGGTTCAGAATAACAATAATATAATGATAATTATTTGTAATAAGTTTTTACTGAAGCCTAACTTATTTCAAAATTAGCACTCGAACCACTATGACATCGAAGCGGCTTTAATCAATAAAAAAAATTAATATCCATTGACTGTAAATGAAAAAAATTTCAAATATTTTCTTTGGCATCATTTTAAATCTTGAAATTGCAGACGTTCATACTTGAGTTTGTAGAGCAAATATTTATAAATAATCATCACAATTTCAAAAGGTAAGATTTTTATAAACGTTTTTTTAATTTAATTAATTGAATGAATTATCAAACAATATGTATATATATTTTCAGAACTCTTGAATCTCTTCGAGAAGCATTTTTTAAATAATTTTTTTGCCATAAACTTGAATTCAATTTTATGTTTAATATCATTACGTATTCTTTAACATACTAAAGATATTAAGATGGTTTTAAAGACATTTAATCCCATTCTTGATATCAATCTGCTTAGAAATGCTTATAGATTATTGTAATATATTTATGTGCATACACAAAGTTTGCTAAAAAAACACACAAATAAGTGACTGGCCGCCGTTGTATTTTATTATTCATTACTATATTTTTACTTCGAAAATAAAAATCTCTATTTAAAAAATGTGAGAAGATTTGTATAAAAGGGAAGTCATGCATAACTTAAAAAATAACAAAATTTCAGGTGTATTAAACAACAAAGGAAGAAACTAAAATACTAGACTTTCCATTTATTTTATATCATTGATCAATCACATGTTTTAAGCTATTGAATATCACTGATGTACAAAGAACGTTTTTCTAGTGCAGAACGTTATAAAATAAGTTATTTAGAGGGCAATTTAGCTGAGAAATTTCTACTATAGTACTATACTCATGGTAAAGCAGAACTTATGCATACGTTTGAACAGTGGCGCACACACAAGGGGGGGGGGAACCCCTCCCCCAAAGCTCTTGATTTTTTTCCGATTTATTTTAATTCTATGTATTTCGTACCTAAAATTTAATTAAATATTTGTTATTATTAATTAATTTTATTAATTAATGCTAATTATTTATTCAACAATTAATTTTTTAATGTTTTTTTGTTCCCAAAAATCGACAAAATCAAAAGAATATGTTGGACGGCTTATTGGAGTATGGTACGAGAAGGGTGGACTTTCGATCCCACCACCCTTGAAAAATTCCTCTGTGCGCCACTGCGTCTGTACGATCGTAGGGCATTGACAATCCGTCATGGCAGAAAATATTTCTCAGAAAACCTTCAGTCTTGGGAAGTGCTCCAAAAATTATCTTTTTGAAGTCACTTTTCGTCTCGTGTAGTTTTCCATTTGCGAGGGTCTGATACACTAATACCATTTTTTTCATGTACAATCGAGTCATTTATAGTACTAATTCCAAATTGAGTTATGTCTTCTGTGGCCTAATGGACATGAACTCGTGGCCGGCTTTCGTCGAATAGTGGGTTTGAATCCTGGTGCCACTGAAGACCCGCCGTGTGCACCTTAAATCTGCCATAGTTCAAAGTTTTCTCTTTGGCGTGGTGTGGCTGTTAAGAGAATGTGGAGTCAAAATTACGAGGTCCGTGACCAAAAGCCCTCGTATTGTCTTATAGTAACAAACACTGACTCCAAATTGAGTTGGTCTAGTCACGAATTCCATTTCTGGTTCAACAAACTCATTAGAAAAATCATGTCCCTGGATGTCCCCTGCAACATATACTAAATGGAGGATTTACGACTCCGAGGAGCCCAAGGGACCTTTTATTTCTCCCTTGGGGTATTGTCTTTTGATAAATATGATGGTTTTGGAATATCTAGCGATATTTCTGCTCTTTTTTTTTGTTATCGTTTTATCTTTTTTTTTTTTCGTTTCTTGCAGTTACAGAATCAAGTCGAGATGCATGCTTTTTCATAAAGTGATAGTTGTTTGGTGCAACTTGGCCAAATAAAGTCATTGTGCGAATAGAGAAAATTCACTCTCTAATGGCGTAATGTAGAAGTTAGAGGGTAGCAACTGGGGTGTGCTATCATCATCTTGAAGTTATTAGTAACAAAATAGATTGGCAATAGTCCTAGAGAAATTCAAGTGTGGCGAGTTAAATAGAATCTACTAACTAAAAACCAGATTGTTTTATGTTTGTATGGGATTCTAGAATTGCATTATAATAAAAATATATAAAATACAAAGTGGTGTAAAAGAGCTCTTACAGGACACACACAGCCACTACATATAATTAAAATACATACAATTAAAAATGCGTAAGAAAGTTATTCGTAGTGGATCATAATTCCAAACTACAGTCAAATGATGAGGACAAAACTAGAACTGGTACCCCGCTTTCTAACTTATACATAACGCCAGAGGAATGATTTTTGAATCCATTTAAAGTCATTTGCTCTACATTATACGGAGCCGCAGTAGCATAGAATTCCAGCCTAGGACTGCTGAAGACCCACCATGCAGTGACCGCGGTAGCCAAGTGGTCAAGGTATCGGACTCATGGTTGGCGTATCATAAGTTCGAGCCCAGTACCACTGAAGACCCGCCGTGTAGGGGAACGATGCACGTTAAATCTGTCGAGAGCTCAAACGTCCTCCCGTTGGTGTGGTAGTTAGGAGAGGAGTGGGCCAGCTCAGATCTCGTCCTTGTTACTTGACTATGGCTCAAAATTACGAGGTTCGTCATCAAAAGTTCACGTGTAGCTGAATGGTGAGACGTTAATATTCACTCACTCTGCAATATTTAGGGATCTGTAAAGGGACGAAACCTTAATCCACTATCCTTCGGTTACAAGAGCTCGTTACCATAGCGACAGGATTATCCTATATCTTTTGGGTAAATTAGAGAAGCCAATTAAATGGCTATAAAACAGATTCAAAATAAAACTATTTTAAGCTTTACATTTTTTATTTGTTGAACATCTAGAGCTGACTGAAAACTTGCGTTACAATTGTAAATATAGAAGTAAATAAATACTATGTATATATATATATAATTTATTTTTGGTAGTAAGTAATTGCATTATTTCCAATTCTGTTTCATGCTGCTTTACAAAATTGATAATCCCCCCCCCCCAGAAAAATGAAATACACTTCAAAAGCTTTCATACTAAAAATATTTTAGATATTTCTGTCTACTTTCTCTCTTCATACAAAAATAAAGGCACTCCTAATATGGGGAGACATTTCAACTGACAAGTTCAATTCAAGGCACTAGTTTGCATCGAACAAAAACGTTCTAAAGATAGATTTGAGATAGATGAAATGAATTGCGTTTGAGTTGACAGTTCTCTTGACAAAGTCTGCCCTTTTGGTATTTTCGAGATGAAAATATATCATGACTTCCAAATAAAGAAATATTGACTTAAATTTTTTGAGGAAAAAAACATGTCCCCAATAAACTTAACATAGTTTAAAAATAATCATTTTAAATCCCAATTTTTAAAAATAAATACTTTTTTTGTTAATGTATTTTAAAATGAACCGATGGCATATTTGGCAGTAGAGATTTTCTAGATTGTTTAGTGTTTAGTATATTTATATTTTATTTATATTTTATTTTGCGTTTTTTATGACACAAAGTACATGCTAAAATATTCTTTAAGGTATGTGTAAATATTCTTAAGGCTCTCAAGTTAGGAAAAAGCAACCTGCAACTCTTGTGCTACTGGGTAGTAGTTATAGTCCCGAGCTTGTGGTCGGTTTTGTTTTTGTCCAGCCATGGAGTACGAACCTGACGCCTTTCAAAATCCATCATATAGAGAGACTGATGTTAGATATGTTGAGGTTCAAAGCCTTCAGTTTTGGTGTGGGGTGAAAGTTTGAGAATATGGTGCCAACTCGGATGTCATCCTCGTCACCTGACCGAGCTAAAAACTACCATATCTTGCGTCAATAGCCTTCGTGTTTTCTCCAAGTGCAACATCAATCAATCAATCGAGAAGGCCATTTGATCGAACACGAAAAGTATAAGTTGCAGTTTAAGAAAAGGACGATTTATCTATTTTCCTTATACTGTTTCAATAAGCAAAAAAACTTATTTTCTTGCTGTTAACATTTTTTTGTTCAAAAAATGCCTCAGGGAAAAGATTTCTGCTACAGATTTTCTACAATATCCCAGAATACTATTTTAACAACCTTTTTTGGTACTTACTCACGTTAAATATGTCAAAGATCAGTATTGAAATTGGTATGACATGCATGCGAAGAATGGGGTGCTAGCTCAAAACTCAATCTCGTCAACTGATCGTGGTTCAAAATTATGTGCTGTATTTAGCTATGGGTTTATTGATTATTTATCAACATCGTACTTAGAAGCAACACAGGAACTATTACCTGTGGACATTGTAGTTTTGAACCATGGGCAAGTGACAAGGATAACTTCTGAACTGGCACCCTGCTCTCCAAATTTCTACACACACCCACGCTCTCCCTGTTTTGATCGGCTTAGAATACCTCACCAAGCCTTATGACTCTAAGCCTGGACATATTTAATGTGCTCTAACAGAACATATAAACGGCGTGTTTTTAGTGGCCCCGTGTTTCAATAGAAATACGAATGCTAGCGTAATGAGACCTATTGGTTATGGGAAATGTGCGTGAAAAAAGGCAGCTGATAGTTAAATGCAATTCTTTGGGTGGAGGTTACCAATTTTTAGTAACGTGCTTAAGTCGATTAGCATTATCAAGCTTCTTAATACTTTTCCCCATTTTTATTTGATGTTTGTGATAATTCATATTCATATGAACGTTTTCGTAAATAATAAAATGTTCCGTTTATTTTATCAAAAATCATTTGCGGATGATTTGAAAATATTTTCTGATTTGCTAGGCAGTTTCAATTATTTTTAATGATATGTGGAGAGTTGTTATTGGAATATTTTAATGAAAACACATTTAAAGAAATTAAAAAGGTAATTTAAAAAATGCAGTGTAAAATGTAACTCGAGTATGCATATCGAAAGCCGTTTGCTAGCCTTTCTAGCATAGCGCTGGCCTTGTAATAGGTAAATTAAGTGTTTAAAACTCATGAATTGTCAAAATCCTTATATAATGTAGACTTAAATTTGTAGAGGCCTTTGTAGCTCAAGACCTCTTTCAAGCAAGGCAATCTTGGGCCAGTCAACCCGTTTTTCTGTTACCACTCCTCCTGTGAGCCGATGGCCGCGGTAGCCAAGTGGTCTAGGCATCGGATCGTGGCTAGCATGTCATGAGTTCGATCCCAGTACCACTGAAGACCCACCGTGTAGGGGCGCGATGCACGTTAAATCTGTCGAGAGCTCAAACGTCCTCCCATTGGTGTGGTGTGGTAGTTAGGAGAGAGGGTGCCAGCTCAGGTGTCGTCCGTGTCACTTGACCATGATTCAAAATTACGCGGACCGTCGCCAAAAGCCCTCGTGTAGCTGAACAGTGCGACGTTAATATTCACTCGCTCGTCCTGTGTGCCGAGGATGAGATAATTCACGCGGATACAATGTTGATGGAAAACGGAGCGTCGTACTCATCGGTACAGTAATTAAGTCAAAAAGGAGCAATAAAAAGATTCTCTATTTTCATTACCCAAGTAGCCACGTGTGTAGAGCGTAGCTCCCACAGTAACCTTTTAGTTGAGTCAACTAGTGTTTCCTTGAGTTTCGTCTCTTTCGTTTGCTTAGCAACCCTCAATCCCGTATCTAGTTGACTGTAAAAATGTATCGTGAAAGGGAAGAATATTTCATGCTGGCAAGTAGCTGATCTCTATTGGTGGTCAACTAATGGGGATGAGAACCTGGGTTTCGAGAGTTTGACAGAATGGCACAAGAGGGAGTGTCAGTTGACCATGCGTGAAGGGACCCAGTCGATTTCTATTCAAAGCACGTTTCCGACTGTGTGCTTCTACTATTATGTGCGGCACATGATGACGCATGAAAAAGAACTAAAAGTTGCGAGGAGTGAGGGGGGGGGAAGAGACATCACAGCTCATGTATCGTTCTGATTATGAAGTCACTTTGGCCGCGATTAAAACTACACGTCTGATTGATATTGGATAACTACGTGCGTTTCTTTAGAATATTGTTTAATTAAAGTAGTCTATTATACACTCGCTATTTTGTTTCATTTCACATTTTATTGATGATGATAATGGAGCTTTTAGAAAAATAAAAATAATATTGACCCAAATCAGAATTGTAATATAAATGAAATAAAAATTAACAGATATATTCTTTAGGAATGGAACAAAAGTAGGTTATATATATAAATAATTCTTCACAATAATACAGAATTCAAAGAATCCACGTTGAACTTATTTGTCAGACAATATGACGCTGTTTTGTTCGAATGTTGAAGCCTTTTTTAACGTCCTTTTATAAGCTTCCCTTGTACGTAACGGAATTTTGAACTCAATTTTTACTCACTTTAAAAGGTCATTGATTTGAAATTTTGCTCGCTTGTCCAGGACCGATGACAATAGAATAATTTAATAATTTTTTTCCATTGTCCTGATCAGGACCATCAGGATTAACGATTTCCCATTTTCAGATCCCATCCCACATCTGACGACTAATTTCAGATCCCATTTCCAGATTTGGCGACTAAAAGATTAAGTTACTTTTTAGTTCGATTAACTATGAAAGGGTGTTTTTTTAGTTTTTTTAAACTGTAATTTTCATTGGCATTAATCTTCAGTGGATTGCTAACCGTACCTAAATAGCTATATGCTAATTTTTGGCAAAAGTATTTGAAGAGAAAATTGGATTTTTTTACAAATGATAAGGAAAATCCATATTATTAAGTTAATGAAATACTGAATTTAAATTAAGTGTAGATGATCTCATCTTTATATTGTTCTCTTGACCCTGTGTGATTTTAAGATCTATAGAATATTCATAAAATATCGTGCTCGTAATTTTTATTAAATGGGAAACATTTTTCGTCATAGAACTTGAGGAAGTCGAATTAAGTTTAATATTTATTTAAAAACTTTGCAAAAGTTTCTGTTATCCAATTTTATTTGATTAGAAGAAACAGTTAATTACATAAATTATTAAAAGAATTAATTTTATTTCCATGAATAAGATATTAGAATTATTATTCCTAAATTTTTGCACCATGTCTTATCTTTGGTCAAAATATGACAAATATTTCGGTCTTAAGTATTTCTATCCTAATATAAAATTACATTGTCTTATATTTATTTAAGATAAGATATATTTGTGTGCTCTCCTCAATTGTTTTTCTTAATTTTTATGCGTGTAAGCTTTTGTTCGACGCTATATACTATACTTGTCATTACAACCATACTTGACATTAGGAACAAAATATAAATTTACCTTTTAAAAAGTATATTCACTTTGTTCTAAACCTTAACCAGACGATTAAAATTTTAAAACTCCAGGAGAAAAAAAAGCTAGCGGCAAACATTGCAATTTTTTACTTATTATTCATAAAGCATTCATATGGGATGAAAACTTATATGGGTGCTCACTCATTATACATAAATAATAAAATAATTAATATTTCCAGCAAAATATACGGTTAAAAGAATTTCTCAGAGAACTATCAGAAACCGCAATAGTCTAATAAATACCAACTCATAATTGTTTGAAGAGTTCATTTGGGTCTAGAAATTCTAAAGAACATCGAGTAGTATGGTCAATGTGTAATTAATTTGTCAGAATTATAATGTCCTGCTGTTAGCGCTCATATGTGAAGTGCCAGCGGATGTGTCATTCTAAAAAAGCATGGTATAAAAACTCATGATCCCCATGTTTTTATTACTACATTATATCATTAAATTAAGTAAATTCTTTTTACTTCATTCCCTCCGATTACCATAGTTAAAAATACCATTCCCCTTTCCAAGATACGTGTCTAATATAAAAGAAATTTTCAAAATAATATAAAGTATAGTATTTATCTTTGTTTTCAAATTTTTAGTGTACATATAAATTTGGATTTTTTTAAAAGTATTCTTTTATTGTAACAGAATTTTTATAGGTTTTCAAATTTCGGTAAAGAAAGGGTTTTAATATTCAAAAGTAATCGCACTTTCACAGATCGAATTACAGATTAACTGTGATTACTTAATCGAAATAGGAATACCTCAATAGAATATTAGTGAAAGTAGTAATGCCCACAGAGTAAGCGTTTTTCTGGCACAGGAAATATCTTCTAGTTTATTTTATGGCAGAATTTGTTGAAGTACTAAAATTTTTCATGCTGCTTTGAAAGGATATCTCACTAGGATAAATATAGATCTAATTTAATTTTTTTGTTACAAAATCCCTTTGGAGTTTAAAAAAAAAAACCCATCAAATCAATTTAAAATACATATTACCTTATATTTATTATAACTTCTAAATAAAAGATAAAGTTAATAAGCTTTGTGCAATAGAAATTTCACAATAAATTTCTTTATCCATCGCTGTTTCTGTTGAGTCATACTATTTGTCCCAACTTGTAGAGGGGCTGACGCACGTTAAATTTGTCAAAATTCAAAGTTCTTGTGGTATGAAGATTTGAAGAGTGAGGTTCCAAATCAGGTGTAGTCTTTGTCACTTGACTATGATGACTTCAAAATTATGAGGACCGTCGACAATAACTCTCATATTTTATTTTGAAATACGATGCCAAACAATAACACTTTTCTTATATTTTTTATAAAAGCCGTGGTAGTCTAGTGGTTAGGATTACGATCTTGTGATCAGCATTATGAATTCTAGCCCTAGTACCCCAGAGGACCATCATGTAGAGAGGCTGATGCACTTTAAATCTGTCGTGGCTCAGTCCTCCTATTGGCATGGTGTGGTGCTTTGGAGAAGGGGTGAGAGTTCAGTTTGTAACAGGTCAATTCGCGTACCTTTCAGTAATTCTCTCGGGAAAATTCTATTAAATTAAATATTGTTCAACTGAAAACTTTCTCCGGAAGAAGACGCGATACATGTAAATTATGTCGTATATTTAAGCATTAAGTTTTAGGTTCAATAGAAAAGAGAGGGAGAGATTCGGAGTTAGATGATAGAAGTTTAAAATTAATGTAACGTAATCGAAAGTTAGACGTGAGAAACTCGTCGATTGATTAATTAATTATAAATTTGATAACTGACAGTTAGTCAGTAGGATATTAGAATTAGATTCAAATCGACTTGAAGTCGATTATTTCCTAATGTGACTTTATTTATAATTAAATATTATATATATCTCATCTTCCTCGCCTTGGCTCCAATACTTTATATACGTGCATTTCCTTCCCTGGGTTTTGTTAGATTTATAAAAAGAGAAATAAATTATATTAGTTTTAATTATGGCTGGTGTTTTTTCTGACTCCCAATCATTAAGAGATATTAGAGGGAATCTCTTGCAAGGGGTCTCGTCCTCGTCAATCGAACTTGGTTCAAAATTTCGAGGTCCTTCGCCAATATCCCTCGTGTTGCTTTATAGAGCACCATTAATAAACACTCAATCGTTTTTATAATGATGCTTACATAATAAATACTTAAATAATTTCAATCACACGGGAGGCTACCATAAGATTCTGCTTCTATCTTAGTAAATAAAACAATTTCGTTTTCTTCCAAATCCTCTTTTAGTTCAAGATAAAAAAAAACACGCATTCCTTCCTTCGTACAAGACATTCTTTCTTCTTATTAGAAGTGTTTACAAAAATCTTAGACACGTGACTCGCGTTCTAAAAGACAGATTTAAGAAGTCGGGCACTACAAAGGTGCAGTTCGTATTGATAATTCTGATACGATATCAGCTTCTTTTACTGTTTCTATTGATTAATATTGTATGTCTATTTGGAAAGTTTGTCTACGGAGAGATAAATCAATTCATCATCATACTCTTTCGGATGTCCTGTACTTCGTTAGAGTACTGGAGTCGAATCAAAACTTTGGATTATTGATTTTACTGAATTTGATTTTAAATGTTACAGCAAGGATTGGGCCCAAAGCATTCAAAAGTGCTGGATTTAAAGAAGCTTATGGGGGGGGGGGAGATTTTAACAAGAAACGATCACCAGAATAGTAAGTTAATATTTTTCAAAGTTATAAATATATCAATCCTAATATTAAAAATTTAAATACCTTATTCTTATATTCAGTATATTTTCTCTTTTATTCAGCATCTTTCTGTATATAATCGATTTTAAGTTCTCACAATGGGAAAAATGCAAATTATTTTTTCAAACATGTTGACAGAAATTACACATAAAAATTGAATCTTATTCTGGTTTTCTAACCATTTGAATTAGAGATTAACTGATAAAACAAAACAGTAACGTAAAAAAGATTCTACATTATATCTTGTGTGGCTATATAATAAAATGCATTTTACATATTGTCACACAGATGTAGAAAAAAACGACCTATTAAAATTTTGTGTTTTTTGCAGTTTGTACCTTAAAATATATCTAAAAATGCCCATGCTTGCAACTAATTAAATCGATTTGAAATATATTGACAAAATCCCTTTTTTCTTTTTATGAATTACATTTCAAAAATTGTTGATAAAATCCTGACTATAAATCAATTTTGCAATCATTTCTCAAAGTCTCAAACAGATACATTATGTTCATAGTTCAATTTAATTACTAAGCTGAAGATTCTTTACAAATATTTGTGGCCATATTTTCGAAGAAGCATTTTAATTAAAAGCGGAGATTTTATATTTGCGACATTTAATATTTTTTGTATATTTTTATATGTATTGGGCTACAAAAAAAACATTTTTATAAAGATCATATGAAAACAAATAATGAAAAATATTTTATTTTCAAAATGTTTATTTCTAAAAATACAAACAAAATATCAACATTGAATTAAATACTTAATTTGTGCTATGGGAAAACAATCAGGGTATTAAATGTCATTTTAAAGTAATATGTAAATTTAAATAAAAAGGAATTCCCGTTATTTCTTTGTCTAACGAAAAATTTTTGACATGTTCGATATCTTGCAATTTTAGAATAAATTAGGAAAATGAATTAATTTTTACAATGAATTCAAAATTTTAAAAATAAATTTCTCTTTCTCTGAAAACTTTTTTGAGTGGATTTAAATTTCACTTTCTAATATCAAAACTCACACATTTAGTAATAAATTTGAAATTTCTTTTATAATAAGAGTCAAAAGCAATATAAAAACTTGTGAGATTGTAAAAAAAATTATTTGTGATTTTACTAAACGATGATGGATTGCACATTTCTTTTTCTAAAGGAGCAATATTACATAAAATATAAATGAAAAATTAAGAACTTTTATTACAGGGTGATTCTTAAAGAAGTATACAATTTCGATGCACCATAAATCAAAAACAATGGGCCGTGGGTAGCCTAGTGGTTAGAACATCGGACTCCAGACCGGAAGGCCTGGGTTTGATTCCCGATGTTACCAAAAACCGCCTAGTACACACGGAGTAAGTGCTCTTTAAATCAGTGGGTCCGAACGGTGTTGTACCGAGCAAAATAGTACTGTCACCTTCATGGGGGCTCAAAGCTTAGGCTAACGACAGGCGTAGATCTAGCCCATTGCCATGATGAATTTCGTGGGCCTCGATCTGACAACGTCAGAGGTGGCATAAGTAACAACAACAATGTAAGATACTAAATGTAATCTCTAACAGAATTGTATGGGACTATTTTAAGTTTTGTTAGAGACTGTCCCAGATGTTCAATGTACGAGCCCTTAGTCACACGACACACATCGAGTTGGTAATCCCTGCCCGTTCTAACGTGCGTTAAGGTATCAACTCCATCGATAGCGGCCGTGATATGTTGTTTCAGCTTTGTCCAGGATTTTTACTTTTGCATGAACAGCCTATAGTTTTAAATTTTTCATACCATTAGAGAGAGAGAGTAGATAGATTTTCTAGTTGAAGTTTTTTTTCCTTCTGAATCGGTGATCAAAAGTGCTGTTGCACAGCAATTGTGGATTCCATTTTACTAAATTCAAGAACACAAAAAGCCTCTTCCACTGTAGACACCGCCATTCCGACTAAATGGTCACATGACATGTCCACTATTGCTTACACCATAGGTTTCTCAACGTGGGCGAGCCGCGGTGGCCGAGAGGTCTAGGCATCGGATCATGGCTAGCATGTCATGAGTTCGATCCTAGCACCACTAAAGACCCGCCGTGTAGGGGAGTCGCAAGTAAAAATATTGGAGCTTTAGAAAAAAAAATTATATTAAAAATATATTCTTTTAGTATTATGATATTTCTTAAAACATAACTCTTGTTTTCACCATGTATTATATACATTCTTATTTCTCTAGAGTGGAAGGGGGCGGTATCGAAATATTTACTAGAAAAGGGGGCGCCAGTTCAAAATAGGTCGGGAACCTATGGCTTACAACACTTCTGACAGGAGCTAGACACAAAATTTAAAAGTACATCTACCTTACGGTTCACTGAGATGGCGCCTGTTTTCGACAATTACTGTTTTACAGCATCTGGAAGGAGTATACTTCTTTATGGAATCACTCTGTATATTTTAAACAGTTTTTTAAATTTGATTAAATTCATTTCTAATGAACGATCTGGGAATACTTCAAAGCAAATTCAGAGAAAAAATTCCTATCCTTTCCCCCACTGTAGAAATTTTGAAACTATAACAAAGCATGAATATTTTATATTACTACGTGTCACAATTCTTGTTTTATTAACTTTACGTGTGGTTAAGAGATTCAAATCAAAATGTGACATTTTTGTAATACAGCCTAAGTTTAGTACATTAATAATATCGTCTAAGCAACCATTATTGCCTCCTTTTGTACGCTGTCAATACTATTTATAAGTTTTACGAAAATTGATTGCAACACTTCTGGATATTACAGGTAAGAAAAAAATCATAAAAAATGCAGAAATTTAAAAATTCTCTTATGTTTTCAGGAATATAAATGCTATTTTTACGAAAATGAATACAAATATTACAGCTAATTAAATATTATATAAACATAATTAATAATTGGGTACTTTTTATACTTGCTGATCTCAAGTACTTTTTTCAACTTGATGATAACCTGAGAGCTCAAATCACTGAAACTTCATTGAAAAAGTGGAATTTCAAGTAAATATTTTGCATAGCTTCAGTTACTAACCATTTCTTCAAGTATGTTTTTGTAAATTTGAAGAGATGTTCTAATTCCAAAAAATTTTGAACACCTTTGTCATTAAAACTGTTTATTCATTTTATAATACTTTAAAAACATTTTTAGATATTTCCCTAGATTGCGTTGTAACGTGTCGAATTTCCCATTTATTAATATATCAATGATTACGATATTCACTGTATCACGATTTTCTGTTGATATAACATTTATGTTGAATCTGTTTGAATCAAATCCCAATGACAATTATCGATCACCTACTCTCTCTCTCTCTCAATTAGACGTAGATAATCGAGGTAAAATATCAAAGCCTACCCGAATCGGCTATATAATTAAATGGAATAACTGATTGTTCGATCTCAGCCCTAGTAGTTCCGAAATAGGTATTCGATGAAATAATAGTAACATGTGTTCCTTTTCAAGTACGCTTTTTACAATACTCTAATACATTTGATGGGAAATAGAAATAAATTCATGTGTGGTGAGTTGATAGAATACGACTTGGTTATTTAGTTGCCCTCCAGTTAAAAGTTGTTCTCAGACCTTCTCAAAAATTATACTCACATTTTTACGTAACAAAGGAAAAATTTGTACTTATGACCAATTATTTTGTTGACCAATTTCGTCAAATCACACAAAAAACAATACTACAAAATACAGGCAATAAATAGTAGAAACTATTTTCGCGCATGTTCGAACACAGCAATAATAATGGTGAACAGCATTGGTAAAATTTTTCGATTTGATGACGTCTTTTTGTTCGGCGAATTTGGTCACCCAAAATTGTACGAAAAGTTTTACTACGTTATCAAAAACATTTAATATAATATACATATTTATGTATGCATATTTTTGAAAATGAAGCAAAGCAATTAATACAGAACATTCTCGGAAAAAATAAGAACTGATGCTTCCTGAATATAAAATGGTTACCAACAGTTAAAAGATGCAAAAAATTATACCTTTTAACGTGTATTTATTCTTTGAAAAACTAGGGTTTAAAAATTATCTATGTGTTACATTTATTATAAACACGTTTATAAGAACTTCCCAGATCTGATATTTCATTTTTTCAGTAACTTACATTTTGGGGCAGTCAACTGTATTAATGGGGTAAAAAAGAACTACTGAATAATATATTAAGGTTAAATCTTAGCTGATTCGCGACAGAAAATATTTTATTATATTTTCCTTCCCGTAATTTAATATGCAAATAAAGGACGAGTACCATATATTTACAAATTATGCATTACAACATTTTAAAAACAAAATTTACATATCTTCCTGATTAACGATATTCATCGAAATGGCAAGAAAATAATTGAGGATAAATTTTAAAATTGTCTTAAAAGATTTTATATATACTGAAAGTGGAAAGTTACATTTGAAAACTATGGTATTAGATATAAATAAATGAGCTCAAATTTTAAATTTATTATACATGGGATATTAAAAATTAATTTTTTAAAAAGCAAAAACTTCTAAGTGTGTAGTATATAAAAATAGAAAAAAAAAGCGATACAAAATTTTGTACATTATGGTATAGTGAATTCATTTCCATAAATGCAAAAAATGACCTACTTTATACTGTTTTGTATCCAGAAATACTTTTTCAAGTACCGCGTTAACTTGAGTTTGAAATTGGAAATTTTGACTTTTCTTTAATTTCGAACTTATTATATTCTATGTGGAGTACCTGTTGAGATAAAAATCGTTCACGTCACTTGATTATAGTTCAAGATTGCACAGTTTTGTCCCCAATAGTTTTTGTTTTGCATCAAAATGTGACATTAATAAAAAATGAATAAATAATACCGTGATTTCCCTTTTAATTATGTATTAAATAAATTTTTCCTTATGTCCAATGTTGTCCTAAAATTGCGTATAAACACATTAGAGAGATTCAAATATTTGATCTGTTGCAAGTACTGTATAAAAAAAGAATGGAAAGGCTAGCATTATCTTCCAAGTTCATTTCTCAATATAAATCAATTTAAAATATATATCAGCAATTATACATATCAACAATTTAAAATTCATCCAACTTTATTAGGATGTAACAATATATTAAAGCTTAATAGACATGTTATCTTGGATAGCTTCTATCATTGAATGGTTAAATTGAAATTTGAATATTGAATAGAGATCTTTAATATTATGAAATACTTCATTAGTGTATTAATTTTAAAGGAAGGAAAATTACTTTAGTTTGATTATTTCAATTGTTCTGTGGTACTTATATTCTCGCAACCATCCCAACTTTTAAGATGATACAACAAATTGGCAACGCCGATTTCTTCCTTGTCGTAGACGCTGAACTGGCAACCATGTGCTTTGTTTTATTTTTCTCCGCTATTCTAAGTCGAACCGTTCGTTGATATTTTGAGCTCGAATACAAAAAAGCGATTCTGGGATTTACCGAATTCATAAATATTAAAATTTAAAAATAATGATTAAAAAATAACAATTATTATTATATATTAATAAAACAATATAAAACTTATAAAATAAAAAATTAATTTAATAAAAATTGGCTATTTTTTATTGAACATTATTCATTTTTTACTATTACTATTTATATAGCATTTTTCAACAACGCTATTCTATCTTTAGAATTCGTAAGGAGTTATTCAATCTACAATATGGTTGAGATAGTATGTAAGTACTGTCCCAATTATTAATTTAAGGAGTCTTATACAACCTCCCCCCTCCCTCATTGTAATAATTCTCTTTGTGAACTGATCTGTCTTTAGGACTTCCAAAAAGCATAAAATGTAGTTTTTAATTATTACAAAGATAAAGTGCAAATGTTTAGTTAATTTTCCTTCATTTGATTTTCAGTGTTCTATGAATATTTAAATTATTATAGATACATTCTCTATTTTAATTTAAAGAAATTGCTCGGTTCAAAATTAATCTTTCGCAGACTTATTTCCAGATATTTCTGTATTTGTGCTAATTTGATCCAAGTTCTATGCGCCAAAGGGGCTGCGGTAGCCAAGTGGTCTAGGCATCGGATCGTGGCTAGCGTGTCACGAGTTCGATCCCAGTACCACTGAAGACCCGCCGTGTAGGGGAGCGATGCACGTTAAATCTGTCGAGAGCTCCAACGTCCTCCCATTGGTGTGGTGTGGTAGTTAGGAGAGGGGGTGCCAGCTCAGGTGTCGTCCGCGTCACTTGACCATGGTTCAAAATTACGCGGACCTTCCCCAAAAGCCCTCGTGTAGCTGAACAGTGGGACGTTAATATTCACTCATTCACGCTATGCGCCAAATTGTTTATGTTCGCCATGATGGGCGATAACATTATATTATGGTTACTTTGATATTTTTATCGTGCAGTAATGTGCCATGGGGATGACGTATATTATAGTTAATTTTTGTTTTTTTCCCATGTCAACCCTATTAATTTCAGACGATTTTAACTCGATTTCCTTAAAAATTTAACCATTTTCATACAGTAATCATTCTTCAAGTTAACTGCTTCAGTCTTCTGTTGTATTTTGCGCTATTTTTGAATATGGATATTTCTAATATAAATTGATGAGAGAGAGAGAGAGAGAGTTCCAATATATTTTTTTAAAGAAAGAGGACTGTGCTTTTAATTATTGCTGCAAAATGCGCATTTCCACTTTATTTTACTTTTAAATGATACATTTTTAAACGTTCTTTGTTCAATCATATTCATTAAGGGAAAACATTTTTTGGAATATTGCAAGTTATAAGCAACTATTAATTGATATTCATTAGTAATTTTAATGTGTTATTTAATTATTTTTTATTTATATAATATAATTATATAATACAATCATTATATATACTTATTATATTATTAATTTATAATTATTATAATATATACTAATTATAGTATTAAGTTATGCGATTATTATATATTGCACAACCTAATTATTATATAATACATAATATAATTATTATATATAATAATTATTATATATTGATATTAATTATTGATTGATATTAGTTATTTTCAATAAATTCCTATAGTTTTCAGCAAAACTAGCCAAACCGGGTGTGCATTGCTACAACAATGCAGACAAATCATGCTCTTTTTTCAATTCCTACTATTAGTTCGCTCTTTCCCTATATATACATATATACATACACACTCTCAAGAGCCAAAACATTATGACCACCCCTACATTTTGCAATGAACTCGCATGGATGACATGGAAGGCACGTGATCAGGTAGAAGTGGTATTTAACTGCTGCTGAAGAGTCTGAAGAATCATTCTTTCACTTACTTCTGTGTGTGACGGGAAAGGATGCGCATCTAAGCGACTTTGATAGAGGGCAGATTGTAATGGCTCGAAAGCTTCAAACAAGTATTTCCGAAACTGCACGACTCGTGGGTTGTTCGTGATCTACATTTGTTAGTACTTATGCGAAGTGGATGAATGACGGGGAAACCAGCAGTAGACGACATGGTGTTGGACGTCTACACGCTATCAAAGAAAAAGGTCGTCGGAAACTGTCTCGCATGGTGAAGCAAAACTGGAGCCAGACAGTGGCTCAGCTGACAGCCCAATACAATGCAGGGCCAAGTAGAACAGTATCGGAGCACACTGTTCAGCGGACACTGTTGGATATGGGGCTACGCAGCAAACGTCCCACCCGTGGGCCTTTGCTGACCAAGCGTCATCGCCAATTGCGCCCGCGCTGGGCCCAGGAACATCGCGACTGGTCCATGGATCAATGGGAGAGAGTTGCTTGGTCAGATGAATCACGGTATGGGGGGGGGGTCATTCATCACGCTGATGGCCGTGTCAGGATACGCCTTCTTCCAGGCGAACAGTTGCTCCCTCATTGTACAGTAGGTCATACACAGGCCGGTGGTGGCGGTTTTATGCTTTGGGGGACGTTCTCTTGGGCATCTCTGGGACCCGTGGTTGTGGCAGAGCAGACCATGAATGCTACAAGGTATCTGAACATCATTGCGAACCAGTTGCACCCTTACATGGCCTGTTTTTCCAGCTGGAAATGGAATGCTCCAACAGGACAACGCCCCGTGTCACAAGGCTAAAATTGTGTTGGAGTGGTTCCAGGAACATGATGCTGAATTCCAGTTAATGTCCTGGATGCCTAACTCACCGGATCTCAATCCGATAGAACACATTTGGTATGTCATGAGACGGCAGCTCAGATTTCAAAGACTACCAATTCGCAATATCTCGGATTTGCGTGACCGTTGCTTAAACATCTGGTACAATCTTTCTCCGGCCATCTACCAAGGACTTGGGCATCCATGTCAAGGTGAGATGAAGCTGTGTTGCGCGCCAAATGTGGGCCAACTCGTTATTGACAGGTGGTCATAATGTTTTGGCTCTTGAGTGTATATATATATATAAGGCCAGGAGTTTGCTTTTTAGTACTACTGTGGCTAAGACTTTATACTATGATGACTATAGTTATCTTAGGTTAATAACTATTTTGTGTATATTTTTGGTATATATATATTGAAATGGAGCCACGTATGCTTTTTTTTCTCTGCGGCAACACTCTATTTGTGCGAAAATTGAATTTTACAGGCAAAGTTTGCTTCCCAATGTGAACTTGAAAAATATAATTGTGGCTTCCCCAAGAGATGTGACCAGGATGACCAGGCTTCCTGCCTTTTTACTCATGGTGACAAATTTGGCTTAAAAATATGTCTCCAAGGAATCATTGAGAAGTCTCTATGGTCGACCATATGTCTATTTGTTCTCGTGTATTATTTGTCCATCCTTGTCCATTAATAAATCTGGTTTTTTCCCCAAAAAATTAAAGTCATCGGATGTTTTTCCCCCACTCAAATTTGCAACGATATATATATACTTATATATATATATAATTTTGTTTCCTGGTGGATGTGGGATCAGTAAATCTGGATTCACTGTTACATATATAATCTATCAAGAGCTACAGTTTATAAACTTCTTCCTAAAGCAAGATATTAAGGTGATTTTTTTTGTTTTATTACCAACATTGTACCCAGATTTATAAAGTAAATATATTTGTAAGAAAGCAATTTTTTTTACAGAATGCGAAGCATTCTTCTATTTAAAAGGAATCTTAATCAGGAAAGTTTTATTCAGATACTAATGGAATTTTATTCATTTGGTAGTTATCTTGCAAGACTTGACAGGAAGACTTAGAATTACTCTTTAGTTCGACGACATTAAGGTGCGTACGGATCTGATGAAACCACCAGCCATTACCATCTTACGACACCAAGCTTTTAACGATTATTGGAATGCACTCTGAAATCATTTATAGTTGCTTGGAAAAGTTTCAAATTGCGAACGATAAGTATTCTCGCAGAGAAAGGCTTTTATGCATAGTTTTAATATGTATAACCTGAATTTCATAGAAAAACCTCTGGGGATTAATAGCTTGAGAAGAATATGGAAATAAATCGAATCTAATGTATAAGAACTTACATATAGAGCCGAGAGAAAATGTTTTCAAGAATCCCTATTATTAGTTCACTCTCTCTCTCTCTCCATATATATATATATCTTGTTCTCAATTTTTTCAATCGTTAACAAAATACTTTCTATTCATCCATTCTAGTTCAAATACATTTTTTAAAACTTGTAGTGGATGACACTTGATGTTAATACAGTTTTTTCAAGTATTAATTCATTAACTAAATTTAAAAAATGAATAAATAATAACAAACTAAAAATAGTCTAACAACATATATGGAAAGGAAAATCGTTCGTTGTGTCCCTGTAGCTTAATGGATAGAGCGTTTGACTTCTTATCCAAAGGTCGTAGGTTCGAATCCCACCTGGGATGACCTAATTTCTGAGAATATGATTTCTTTTTTACTATACTATTTTATTAGAATAATTAAATTTAATTCATGAGTAAAAAGTTACAAATAAAAAAAACAGTCCAACACCATATGGTGGAAAGGAAAATTTATAATTGCAAGAAGAATCGCTTTCTGTCTTGTCACTTAATATTGTGATTCTGTCATATGTATATAAATATTTATGTTAATTGTAACTATTTAACAAAAAGTTACTAAATAAACATTTCTTTGTTGACCTAAGTAGGAATTGACTTAAAAAAATGTTTTTATATTACTTGTTCTGATTGAAAACTGATAATTGTTTTGAACTAATGTTTATAGATGGAATATTGGGATTTTCTGTATTGGAAAGAGGAACTACCACTTATTGAGGACATCGAAAATGATTTTACTTTCAAGGTGAGAAATATTCTTGGGTTGATGCTTTCTTCAAGAAACAAATAGATTTGTCCCTTTTGTTATATATGTAACATGTTACTTAGTTACAATATGGGCAATTTGATTCGAATATTTAAATATTAAAATTTTTTCACACTTTCCACTATATACAAATTCACTTTTCTTAATTATCTTTAAATTTCAGCCAATAAAAATACTAGTATTTATATAAGGTACTGTTCAGGGAAATCCCACACATGGACGGGGAAATCCCTTAAGAACTTTCAGATGTAACCTTTCTTTAGTTTCCCCCGTAGACATTGTAGCTCATATACGCATGACATAACTCGAATTGTAGAAAAACCCCGTCGCAACTAATCTAATTATGCTAGGGCGCACAGAAGTTGACAACTTTTAGCAGAAATCGTTAAAAAGGTGCTTCGGAAAAATCCAACATTCTCCACGGAATCGGATACAATTGACTTTGTAAAAGTGTAACTGTGCTTCAGTTATGTGATACGACTGAAAATATAATTACACGTGTAACCTGGAGGTAAGTTAGTTTTAGTTACATTATATTATGGAGCATTTTGTTCTTATGGTGTCCATATCCCTCATATGGGCTTTATAAAATTAACCACATTAATTATTATTGAATTACGTATTGGTTTCAATGAAGAATTTTGAAATATTTAGATAGTAAAATTTAGCAACAATTTAAATATTTCAAAATTTTTCTTGAGCTTTCTCTTAGAGAAGCATTTATTTTCTTAAATTTTGCATCTTTTGTAATTTGGTTAATTATACAATTCTTTTCAGTAAGGTTATTACATATAAAAGCTTTACTTTCAAAATAAAATTTCTCTGCCAACTTTGATGGCTTGAAATATGATTCATATAAAAATTAAGCAATTCGAAGTGTATTGATTGCTATATTTTGACTACTTAAGATGGAACTATAAGTTGAAACACTTTTAAAATATGTCTAAGATAAAGAATTAAAGCAATTGTGAACCCAATATTTTTTTCGAATGACCTTAAAATATTTCCGATGTTTTTCTTGTTCTCGTTTATTCACTGTTTATTTAGAGGGAAAAAACACTTAATTTATTCTCCTATCATTGTGAATTTTTATTTGTAATAGATTAGTGATGAGCTTATAATATCTTTAAAAAATTATTTCCTGTAAATCTTACGCACTATGTGTATAATTATACTTTAATATGATATAATTTTTAAAAATCAAATTTCAGATAGGCTTAGAATATTGTTTTCTATATTTCTTTCCCTTAATTTTCCTTTTTTTAAAGAGCCAAACACATTTAAGAGTGTTAAAAAAAAGTTCTAATAAAATAAAGTTAAGAGTTGGAAAATTTCGTAGACAGTATTATTAAATGCTAAAACAAATGTTTTTTTTTTATTAATAGTCGATAGCATTAATTTTAACTTAAGATCTACATAAATTTAAATAAACTGTTCATATACCAATACAAATATAATGAATTGAGAACTATTCACTCGTATATCTAATTACTTATATTATTTAAATCAATTTGAAGTTGATGAAGTTGTATATTGAAGTCTTTTATTTAACTTTATTTACATTATGCATAAAAAAATCTCTCAAATTTTTATATAAGTTCATTTTTTGCCAAATAAATCTATAAATTCACATTCATACCGAAAATTAATATACATATGTAAGTGCGCAAGTAAACTTTTCCTCAATAGTTTTAACACAGTACATTTTTACCATTTTAAAATTTCGATTAAAATCATATTGGAATAATTTATACAACATTAAAACTTGAGCAACTTTTATTACTTTTTGAAGTTTTCTCGTTTTCGTTTTACTAATGAAAGACAGAATTAAAAAGTAGATGTAAAATATTGTCAAACATTTTTGTGCATTTTAGTAAAATCCGGAAACAGAAAATTTATCATTTGCTGGACTGTAGCCAACATGGTGTTGAGTTTTAAGTCAATATTTCGACGGAAATTAAGTTCTTTTCAGTTATTTCTGGATTATCAACGGCTAGAAATTAAAAAAAAGAATGGTACCGACCATTTTTCTTAAAGGTCGTCGAATTATAATGAGAGTTGTTTAATTAATGTGTGTATTGATCTCTTTATTTCTAAGTTGATTGAATATATAGATACTAAATGGTAAAGTTATTCTAAGTTTATACTTAAGAAAACCTTTCAGCTGAATGATTTTTCCTCAAAAAATATATTATTTTATTTATATATGATCAGAAACATATACAATTACAGTATTTTTTTATTAACTACTTATGGGGGTGACTACGTTTTGAACCGCTATTTTGAAAAAGCATAAAAATAATTTGCTTCTTTAATAATACTTTGCCTATATATATATATATAAATTGGATTATTTTCAGATTTACAATCAATGGAAATAATAATAATGGGTGTTTTTCGTTGAAATTTCTTTACTCTGAAGTAATAAAATATGAATAAATCCATCTAATAAAGTATAAACAAATCTATGTAATAAAGTTTGAATGAATCCACTTCTAAATTATATATTTCAATCAAAAATCTTAGGACAATCCTGGTATAAATACAGTCCTACCTAGTCCTAAATACACACACACATATATATATATATATATATATATATATATATATAGGAAAAATAGTATTATTGTAATATTTTTCATAGAAGAATGTTCCAAAAATGTCATTCTTCATTGTATACCAAAAATTGCATTTAAGTAATTTTTTCTTGTTATTATAACCTAAAAATAATTTTATATGTATATTTTGATTCAACTGACAACTAAATATTAAAAGGATATTTTCCTTACACGCTTTTTTCAAAATCATAGTTCCAAACGTAGTCTCCTTAAAATCACGAAATGCAAAGTTTCTTTTCATTTTACCTAATGTATAAATCCTTTTATTAAAAAAGTCACGCGCGTGGACTACTTTTCTGTTGTATTCATTTTAATGTATATTGGTACACTTTCTCCAAAAATGAAACATTTATAACAAATTATTTACAATATGTATGCAAAAAAGTAAAGCGGTATAAAGTAAAAAAAATTACAGAAATTATTGATTTCTTTATTTTAAGTTTAAATCAATATAGATAAGCATTTGAAGAAAAATATAAAAATACTACAGTACAGAGAAAAGAGGAATGTGTTGCTGATTTAATCCGAATGGATATCTAAGCTCTCAGTTGGTGTAATAAGAAAGTTAGATATTACTCAGCAGATATATCATTCTTATTACTTGATGAAATTTTAAAATTACTAAATATCTTGTCAAAATTTAATGGTATTCCATTTTTACATTAATAAAAGCACTATGCAAAGAACACTGAATGTTTTCGTCAATAATTATCGTTAAAACTGCACAATGAATTTACTTGAATGAATTGTAACATTAATTATTTGTGACATAAGAGTCAGATGAATATATATATATAGAAGAAAAAAATGTTTTTAACTTATTTCAGACGGAAGAAGGTTTGGAGCCAAAACGTCCTTCATTTTTTCAGTCAACTCCAAATACATATGCGATACCTTGGAAATCGGCATGTCCTGAATATAGACCTGTTCGGTTTTACATACAACCTGAAGAAGTTCTAAAAGAATTAGATGATTTTCAGGTAAATTTCTCGTAGTAGAATTGAAGAAAAGTACGCTCCTCCATACTTTTATTATAGTTTTAACGTACTTTATCTGTATTGTGTAGAATTTGTAATGTAAGCTTTTCAAACGCAATAAATATAAACATTTCAATAGAAACGAGAAGTCATTAACTTTGCTAGTCAACTTTTGATTATTTTTTAGGTTTAGAACAAATGAAATTCTTAGGGCTGCGTAAAAGTAAAATAAGATGCTTTAGTAAATTTTGCATAAAGTGCACCGAAATTTTTTTATGAGTAATTGCCACCTTTTTTCAGAAAAAAAATCTCAACTGAGTAATACATTAGATGTATTAAATTTAATCTTTTCATGACTAAAGAAACATTCCAAAATTAGTGCGTGTCGTATATAATTATAACTTTATCTGCACTGCATTTTTATACAGTCAGTAAGAAAACGCCAAACGTAAAGAAAAAAACTGTCAAATCAATTGGCGCTAATAATACATTCCCTGGTTGTACTCTCTTACTATTTCATTTTATTGCGTCGTGCAAAAAAAAATACCCCATGTTTTGTTATTCGGTAAGTATAATTTTGTTTAACAAAAAAGTATATTTGATCAAACGAAAACAAATTCTTGACAAATCTACACATTGATACAAAAAAATGGCACATTGTTACGTATTTTTCTTGAGATTTTTCATTTATTTTACATCTAAGAAAACTAAAGTAAGCAGTTTCATACTAATATTTACTTTTAAAAATCTTTGTGGGCTTTTAAGGGTCAAGTACTAACGTGAGTGAAACTAACATGTTTTTTTTTTTGTTGTTGTTCATCACAAAAGAAAATCCATTTTTTAAATGTATGTCTATTTTGAAAGTAACTATTAAAACGATAGGGCTTTTGAACTAGATCGATTATAATTGTTATGTAATAGAAAAGATATCGCTAAGTTACAATTTTTTATATGTTTGTAATTTATTTTATTTATTATTGGCCGTGCCATGAATTTGACATACGTGGTTTGAAATTCGACATTTTCTTTGTTTTTTTAAATATTTATTTTATTCATGTATATTAATATTCTTTTTCTTTTTAAAACTACTTATCTCTCTATAATAATACACACACTATTCTAAAACAATGCAGCGAACTAATTTGTAATGAAATGTCACTCTACATAAAATCAACACTCCTTTTAAGCTTTAAGAGATTTTTGAATTGATCATAAAATGCACCTGACAAATGTTGATATTTAACCTGGAAAACAGAAAGTAGTAATAAAATGACGACCTAATGGTGTAACATCCCATTCAACTTAATCTTCATGAATAAAATAAAGCAAAGCGAAACACATGTTAACAAAATCCAAAAGATGAGCCGACCTTAGCACCTATCTGGAATTTATAAAGAAGCTTTCTTCCCCCTTTTCTCTCAGTGCTGATGTCATCCTATATGCAGGCAGCATCTCCATTTGTTCGCTGAATGCATTCTTTATTGTGTTGCGTGCTTTCCTTACTCCCGATGGGATTTTGATCGCTCATGATCTCTCCGTGCTTCTCCTTTACAGTTGTTTTCTCCGCTGTGCAGCGCCCTCTGCGTGGACGAGGATGCGCATCCCACGACTCCGTTTTCAGGCATCCCTCCTGCCAAAGCTAGTCCAGCCTCCTTCCACCGAGAGTTGGTGGCCCAGCTGCACGAGAAGCTCAGGAGCTCCCCAGACATGGGCAACAGGGGCAGCAGTAGCAGCAATGCGCCCAGCCCAGACAAGAAGCCGTCCGGTACGGGACAATCCGGTCAGTTCCTTTCATTATTCCCTAATTTAACGTATTTTTTCCCTTGAAATCTTTGAATCTCTTTGATGCCGGAGATCGTTCCATCTCCAGGGGCATCCCGATCGTTCCAGGTGATGCTTCGTTCGGATTATTCCAGAACAATACATGATGCGTATAAAGTGCTATTTTACAATAACACTTGAAGATTGTATTCTTTATATTATAATTACAAGACTTCTGTGAATATATTTTAGAATTTATAGGTGTAATTCTTATAAGATATGCACTTGCAAGCTCCTGTATACTTGCCTCTAAATGTGATCGACCTGCTCTTATATATAAATACTGTATAAAAATTGATAACTATTCTGGAAAAGAATGATTTTCAACTTTACAACATTAGATCAGAAGGTGGAAAATAGTAAGAATGAGTATTAGAGTTTGGTACCGATTAGAAATAGAATTTTCGAATGGATTGCTCCAGAGTCCTAGCTTTAGTTTCGGAGGTGACTTGTTTGTTGACGTATTTATTAGGCCTAGAGTGACGTTCACATGACGTCATTTCCTACCACGTCTGCAGTAAAGTTGTGAAATTTTATAGAATTTGTCATCCATTGTAAGCAAATTTTGTAGAATATGTAATATACTACTTCGTGTCACGAGAAAAGAACTTAAGTATTCAAATATTTTTGATGGAGATACAATTATACAGCTAATTATTCCTTTAGAGGCACAATTTATTTATATTGAATAAAATGTGTATTAAATAGATAGTTTTGTAAACTGTGTTAAAAAAATGCTCACTACGTGCGCTTAAAAATTAATTTTAATTTAAAATATTTTAAGAAATTAAATGTAATATTGTAAATTTTTAAAATTAAATTAATCCGCTGACTTACAATTTATTCATCAGGGATTGTGTTAAAGTTTAGATTATTTTTTCTTCATAATTTGAAAGAATAGTATCAGTTATAAATAATTGCAATTTGGAACGGATATATGAACAAAATAACAAGAAAATTTATCACTTTTTTGTATTAAAATAAACTTGGATATATCAGCCCACACACAGTTGTTATTCCTGAAAATACAAATGCTTATGGAAATCCAAATTGCATATGCGCTTTGAGGATGTTATGAGTTACAACAAAAAACAAAAATGTAAAATGTCGAGTCGCCTATGTGTGACATGCGTGAAAATAAAAAGACTGTATTCAAATAATTTAATTTCGATGAAAAAATAGACTAAGCATCATAATGTAGCTATATATAACATGGAAGCTTATAAAAAATGAAAATTTAATAACAGGTTTTTAATATTTCATTCATTTTAAAGTTTTTTTCTATAAATCTGGTTTTGTGAATAGCATTAAATGACTTCAAACCATATGCAATATCATAGTGTACAATATCAGAAAATACAAAAATATTTCAATCCTGTATTTTACATATACAAAAGAAATATTAATAATAACTTCATAATTAAAAGTAGTTTATTAAAAATTTCTTCTATAAATTGAGGATAATTGTTTGAAAATGAATTATCAATGAGCTAAGGAAACTAAAATTTAGGTAGATTTAGAGGAGAATTCATGCTTAAATTTGTTCTGTCCTCTTGGAACGTGAATCATTTAGAATTATTGATTCGCGCAACAAATTTGAATTCAATCATTTTATTATCGCAATGGACATTTTATTATTTTTTACTTGCTTAGAACTATTATTCTTAGTTAAGAATATGTATTTTGTTTTACCTTTAAATATTTTAAATATTCATTTTTTCTTAATAACAAATCTAAAGAAATTTAAAATGCTTATTAGCAGTATGTTAGAAATCAGATGGTAATAAAAGTTCATGAACATAGACAGGATAAACAATTATCTAAGTTGATTACTAAACGACAACTATTAAGAGAATAATAATTTTTTGAAACTTCAATTAGTTAATTAAATATAAATAAACATTTAAAATAAGTCGGATGTATTTATTTTTTAAATATTTGCACGTATAAAAAATTAGCAGTTTTTTATGCTCATTATGATAAAATTTAAATTTAAAGTAACTTATTATTAAATAATTGAAAAAGAAACGTAAAATGAAGCAGTTCTTACGGAAAAAATTCTAAAGGAAATATTCTTCGCTTCTAATAACTCTTAGTGGTAACTTGCGCATAAATTTTCTTTATTAAAATGAACATTTTTCTTCAATTTATATATATACACTGGTGTGCAAAAATTAAGGACGAAGTAGAAAAATTAGCATATCAGCTGAACGAAGAGGCAGAGCGGACAGAAAGACCAATCAGGAGATTAAGTGAGGTGATGTACGGTAGCACATGCACAGATATGCAGGTAGACGTAATGGGGGAGTGTCTGAGTAGTAAAGCATGTTGTCGGTGTAAGATTAGTATTTCTGGCAAAGAGATTGCACACCGCATAGCAGTTAAAATCACACCGAGTTGCTGCCTCAGCGAGAAATGGCGAATAATCACTCTGTTAGACGACATCTGGATGCTTTTACCCGAGGTCAAATCATTGGGAAGTTGGAGGAAGGTCGCAGTGTGACAAGTGTGGCTTCAGAGTTCGGAATTGCTCACAGCATCGTTTCACGACTTTGGAGACAATTTCAAATTACAGGAACAGCTATCCGGGGGTTCAGTAGTGGTCGTCCACGAGGAACCACACCCGCAGATGACCGGTATATTGCCTTACAGGCCAGAAGAAACAGGCGGCAGACAGCGGGAGAAATCGCTAGACACACGACACAGGCGACTGGACGACCGATATCGCGTTTTACCGTGGCCAGAAGACTGCACGGTGGTGGTCTGTTTGCACGACGCCCTGTACTGTGTGTACCTCTAACGCCTGCCCATAGGAGAAGGCGTTCTCTGTGGTGCCGGGAACACCGGAATTGGAGAGACAATGAATGGGGACGAGTACTCTTTACAGATGAGAGCAGATTCAGTCTGAGTAGCGATTCTCATCGCATACTCATCTGGAGAGAGCGGGGAAGCCGCAATCATCCCTCGAACATCATGGAAAGGGACAGGTATGGAGGTGGCGGTGTTCTCGTTTGGGGAGGCATCATGCTTGGTAGTCGTACAGACCTTCACATCTTCGACGCAGGTTCAGTCAACGGGACCCGTTATTGTAACGAGATTCTTCTTCCATATGTGCGTCTTTTTAGAGGCGCTATGGGTCCGCAGTTCCTTTTCATGGACGACAATGCACCATGTCATCGCACAGTAGCTGCCAAACAGCTCTTAGAGAGTGAGGATATTGAACGTATGGATTGGCCGGCACGATCTTCGGATCTCAATCCCATCGAGCATGTATGGGATTTTCTAGGCAGACGCTTGGCAGCTCGTACCTTACCACCAGTAACGATTCCGGAGCTTCGATTGGCGCTGCAAGACGAATGGGCAGCAATGCCTCAACAACTCATTGACACCCTCATTCTCAGCATGGGCAGACGCTGTGAAACCTGCCTAGCAGTCAGGGGAGATCATATCCCCTACTAAAGACCGGATATTTCTTGCTGGACACCCATCACAGGGATGTTTCTGCCTTCAGTCGCATTGCGCTCCATGCTACTTTTTCAATAAAGCTTCTTTTTATCCCTCTTATATCTCTTTTAGTAAGTGTTGCTTACATTACTCATGTCCTTACGTATTGAGGATCTTACGGTATTAAATGTGTTGATTTGGAACGCTTTTGTACAAATTTATATTGAAAAAACCGTCTCGTCCTTAATTTTTGCACACCAGTGTATATATGTATTTCATTCTCAAATTATTTTTTTCTAATTTCACTCAAATTAAATGTATATTGAATGAATTTTTCTATTTTATTCTTAGATATTCTTTTTATATCCCAAAACAACTTTTGGAAAGTACTTATCTTTATTAGGCTTTTATATGTCATGAAATTGAATTTTTTCCTGTATAATATTAGTTGAATAAAACAAATCAAATTCTAAAGTAGCTATTTTCAAATTCATTTAAATGACACGACTAGGAAATATACATATTATGTATTCAAATTAAATATTTCACGCAAAAGTAAAAATCTAATGTTTTATAATTCGGTGTCGATTTCTTGTAACATTAAAGGGGAGTCTAATATTGTAAATAGCATATAGTGTTTGCTCTTAAATGTCGATGAGAGTTATTTTTGAAGAATATAAACAATTTGTAAGAACTCTAAATTTCTAAAACTGCACTATTACGTTTTTATGAATTCATACCTATTTTCCTTTTATTTCGTGAAGAAAACAAATGCAAAAAGTTATATCTAGTGTTCGGTTTATTTTCACGAAGATCCAGAATGTTTGATGCATAGAAGGGTAATACAAAACATCGTGTTCTGGAAACTTTCCAAAAGCGCGATTCTATATCGCCTGAAGTTATAACCAAGTTAAGTAAATTTACTAAAAGTTTGAAAATGTGTTATACTTTATCAAAATAAGTATCTTTTATGGAGTTTTTTTAGGTAGTTTTCATCAGATGGCCTATTTTGTAATACTATTTTCTTTTCAAGAAATATGGTATGCGCTTCTCCGAATTGTTTCTTGGTTTCATAAATACGTTTATCGATTTTTTTTCTTTTTGTATTTCGAATAGAAATAAACAAAAGATTATTCGGATATTTATTTTACAACTTCTTAGTGGAAAATAAATGTGTTTTTTCCCCTTCAGTATCATAAAATTTTACTTTCTGTTAATTCTAAGAGATGTTTTCATTAATTTAAAGATAAAGAAAGACAATCAAATCGCCAATAAATACGTTTTTTATTTACATTTTCGTTCTACTTGTCTCTGCGGAAGTTAGTAAATATTTCTATTTATTAATTTTTCTATATAAATATTGGAAGAAGGGGGACAAATAAATTCTTTCATTTTAGAATATACAGGAAGTTAAAATTTAATTTACTTCTCTCCCAGAGACTCGTAGCTCAAGTTATACTAAGTAGAATGTGTCGCGCAAGTATAAGCCCATAAGGTGTTGCCGTAATGGAATTTTTGCCAACCTATGGCAACGCACATTAATCGTAAAACTGCCTCATCAGAATGATAGCAGCAGTCCAACCAAATTTCATGCTTTTTGGTGGATGGACAATTTAAGGAAAGAACCCATGGCCATAAATGGGATTAAATGATTTATCATGATTAAAATGGGATATCATGATTTAAAAGCTCTAAGACAGTGTTCCCCAACGTTTTTATCGCAGGGGGCCGGTCAGCGTTCGATAATTTTACCCCTGCCCCACAGAGGGAGGAGATGGGGAAGGGGTCGTTGATTGTTTATATTTTAGATTGTTTTCATGTAATAGTTTTAAAAAATTTAATTGTATTTAAATATGACTTCAGAATAAAATAACACCAAAAAGTTAATATAAAATGATTTCCATGGAACGTCGCTTAATTTCGAGAGAAATACACCACAGTAAATAAATTGGAAATAATTTGAGGTTTCTTGGGTGGCCCGGTACCGGTCCCCGGACCGAGTTTGGGGACCACTGCTCTAAGAAACTGGTTCTTTAGGAATCGTATCGAGAAGCTGACGACTTGCTGCTAGGATGACCTTTGTGAAGGAAGTTACGTTCTGTTGCAATAGTAACATTTAATTTTGCCTTACCTGGAAGGATGCTAGTGTGTGAGCGTTACCAATCATATCTTATGGACAGATGAAGCTCATTTGCCTTTAGACTGTACATTGAATACAAAGAACCACCACATGATATTCCATCAGTCATCTTGCTAAGCAACAGTAGCTGTTTCATTCTGCATATATTAGAGTGGCCGCGGTGGCCGAGTGGTCTAGGCATCGGATCATGGCTAGCGTGTCATGAGTTCGATCCTAGTACCACTAAAGATCCGCCGTGTAAGGGTCACGTTAAATCTGTCGAGAGCTCAAACGTCCTTCTGTTGGTATGGTGTGGTAGTTAGGAGAGGGGGTGCCAGCTCAGGTGTCATCCGCGTCACTTGACCATGGTCCAAAATTACGCGGACCGTCGCCAAAAGCCGTCGTGTTGCTAATCAGTGAGACGTTAATATTCTCTCACTCACTCACTCACTCACTCACTGCATATATTAGGAAATGCCGTGGATTTGTGATGAGTTTCATCCTGGGTCTCTGTTTCTTCGAAGGACAAGTGGTTTTGTTAGGGTTACAATCACAAGCGAATTGTATGGCAATCTTTTGGAAGAACGATTTGACCAGATGTCAAGACAATATAGATACCAGACACAGCAACTGCCTATAAGACAATACGAACAAACGTATTTTCTCGTGTACCTTTCAAGGTGTAGAGTAATCTAAATAAAACAGTTTTTCCACCCAGATTACTGGATCTTAATTCTAGCTATGAGAGTCCATGTTAGGTGTATACATGGACGTGTGAATAATGAGGCAGAGTTCAAAACCAGCATCATTCACCATGCTACCCTCATTCCTTCAGAAATGTAACTTTCAACCGTTGATTGCAGAGTGGTACGCTCTCAACACGTTGATCGATAAGATATGAACATCGTACATATATGTATGAAATAAATAAAATTGATACATTTTTAAAATTTTGCCCTTTTGTTTACCTACTGACTTGATTGCAGGGCCCTCTATCTATAAAAATTGCAACGAATATATATTTTTCTGGTTAAATGCTCTTTGAGCTACATAATAGTACATGTTTGAAGTTTCATACGGATCCATTCAATATAACTGAATGCGGCCTCTAAAGTACTAGAAATTGATACCACACAGGATGATTATAATTAAGGTGCTTTTTTTAAATAATGCTGAAATATATATGAAACACCACGTATGAATTAATATAAGACTAAATGATACATTTTGCTAATGAAAAAGAATACAAACTCATATAAGCTTATGCCAAAAAAATTCGTTATACAATGTATGTTATTATAGCACGATTCTGTGCTGGTTCAGATTTATAATGACTTATAGCTGTCGCCCAATTGGTATAGTGGTTAGCGACGCTCTCTGCTGTTCCGTAGGGGCTAGATTCGAATCCCGGAGAAGGCAGGTATGTTTGTAAATGTATAGTGCTTTTGCGGCATGGGGGGGGGGGTACTCTAAATAGCCGTCGCACCGTAAGTCCTCTTGTGTGGTTGGTGGAAGTTGAAGAAAGGACGGAGACCCTAACCCCCCAGGGTGTTTTCCCTCAAAATTGGAGTGGAACTGAGCAAAATCACATTGTCACCTGTATTGTGGTCATAGCTACGGCCAACGACAGGTGTACATCTAACCCCTTGCCATGAAGAATTTCGTGGGCTTGGATCTGACGTAGACGAGATCAGGCGGCATAAGAAACAACAACTTAGAGCTAAAGTCTTAAAAGATTTTGAAATCTCAGAGAGAGCTGATATATATAATACTAAATTTAATTATTTTCTTAGCTATATATTAAATTTTAATACTCTTAATGATTAATGAAATAATATAATTTATTAATTTTTAGGTGTTAATAATCATTTCCCATTATAAAGAAAGAAAATAATAATGCAACTTAAAAAGTTAACAAAATTCTTAAATTTCAAGAAATCTTATTAGATTTCAAAAATAGCAAGCAATTGTATTTTCAAATTATTCATTGACCCAAATTATTGAGTACGTTGTTTTGTGTGTTATTTATAAAAAATATACTTTAAAATAATTTGTTTCAAAACGTACTGTAATAAAATTTATCACAAGCTCTTTGTTTTGTTTCGTTTCAACAATTTTTAAAAGCTTTATTTTTTAAAATACTTATCATTAACTCAGTGCTTCTCAAACTTTCAGTATTTGCGACTCAATTCTCAATCATAATTTACATCGCGTACCCTGCCCCCCCCCTTCTACAATAACAATGTATTAAATGTAGTAATATACTTCGATCCCGGCACAACAATACGACCTTGATTATACACCATACAAATTATCAAGATAAGTACTAAATTTTGTGTATATGTTTCTTTTAAGAATAGATATTTTAAATAAATTACTTTTACATAATAATTCTAAAAAATCTTTTATTTCAACTTTTTGATATACTCCCCCCCCCCCATATCACGCCCCCCTAGGGGGTGAGCCCCCCATTTTGAGAATCACTGCATTAAATGATTATAATTGTATATATGATAAGAGACGAAAATTTCCATAAGGTATTATAAATATGCCATAACATTTATTTTTATGGTAATGTGTAATTTTAGCTTTGCAATTTCTTATCTTAATTTCCCATGGTTAGTAAAATATTTACTTCCAATTTAATTAACAGGTTACCTATATTACCTACATTTTTCAATTAGAAATCACTTCTGGGTTCTCTTCTTAGAGCGTGAAAATTTCTAAAAACAAAACTATAAAAACGAATACGATTGAAACACATATATATATTTCTCAATATTTAGTAAAGGTGTAGCCAATTATATATTGATTAGTTGTTTATTAACTTTATACTTTGAAGCAACATTAGAGCCAATAATTGGAAATAGATCTCGTAATTTTAAGTGTTTGTTATGAGACGAGAGTGACACCTCAACTCCATTTGTCATCCTAACTTTCAAAACTTCCACACTATGCCAATGTTAGGAATTCGAGTCTCAACATATTGAACATGTATTAGCTCTTCAACATGGCAAATCCTCTGTAACGTCGGAACTCGAACCCATGACTCGACAGAAATAATGTCGACCACGAATCGTGACCTTGACCAATCAGCCACCATGTTCAAACCAAATATAGAAAAGAACTAATGTAACTCAACTTTGAGCATGGAATTTGAGAAAGGGGTCTCAGGGGTGTTAATTTTGTCTTGAGGGGCGAAAATATAAACAATTTTCAAACAGGTATACTTCTTTTAAATTAAAATTAAATAATTCGAATCTTTTACACAATATTTACAAAGGATTATGGTTTCAAAAAAAGTACACAATGTTTGAAATGTAACCATAGTTTTAAAAATTATAAGCATATGCAAATAAGAAATAGTTTTGTAATAAATATTAAGTAATTTTTGAGTTGTGCACGCTATTTTCTAAAATAGTAGCTTTTGATGTATAAAACTTTACAGAATTATAAAATGTATCATACTCTTTAAACCCTATTAATTTTAGAATAATATATCTTTTGCATTTCAAAATATTTGAAAAATATTGAAATTTTTAAACAAAAATTTGAAAATGTAATTTTTTTATTTTAAAAAAGATATATAATTTATCATTTTATTTATTTGAAAATACTACGGTGTAACAAGGATACGTTTAACTTTATAAAAACTTATTGCTAGTAATTAAAGCTATACTTTAGAAAAAAGCATGCGCAACGTAAATTCTTATTTTAGTATTTCTTATTTTCACATATGCTTACAATTTTTTAAATTATGATTATATTTTAAACATTTTACACTTTTCTGAAGTCCCATTCTTTTATAAATAATGTGTAAGAGATTCGAATTATTTAATTTTAATTTCAAAGAGTTATATATATTTGAATATTGTTTATATTTTTAGCCCTCTAGAGAAAGTTAACAACCCTGAGACCCCTTGCTGGGTAACTTATATCGATCCTATGAGTTTATCCTTCTGTAAAACTCGGATCCGGCGTGAACTTTTAATAATTCATTTTATTATAATTTTTTTTTCAACTTCCTTAAAATCTTATTTTGTAAACCATTATTTCGACATGGAAAACGAGTAAATGGTGTAAAGATGACAAAATGAATTTTAATTACCTGAAAGGAGGTGGGTAAGGATCGGCCTTTTTTTGCCCATCATAATCATGAAAATTCAAAGTATTTATCGGAGCTATATTATCATATTTATGTGAACTTTAGGTATTGATCTTTACCTTTATTCTAAAATAGTAAGAAAAAAATAGCAAGTCACAAAAAAGTCATCAAATTTGGCAAATTCGTTGAGTTTTGTTATTTTAAGCGCTTTTTTTCATTTAAAAAATCCGTCTAAGCACCACTATATTTTTGGTCTCTCAAATACTACACTAATAAGGTTTTTAAACTGACTTTCATTTGTTTTGGTGCATCGAGCGCGTTGATGCGATACGAAACAAAATAGCTTATCCGCGAATCAGTCAGACTGATCGACCGGTCAAGAAAAAGGGCGATATGGACTTTGTTAAATGACTCTGATCTTCCAGACTTTCCTCAATAAAAATAGAAGGAGCTACGATATTTAAATCTTGGGATATATCAGCGCAAGCAAAGCCGATCATACACTCACGAACACCTTAATCAATCAAGGCTATACTCTCTTTACATAAATCGAGAAGATTCCTCCCTTGTTCGACTCCAGTTGAAATTACGGCACACAAGTTCAAAAGTATATAACATATGGATAAGAACAGGAATAGGTTATAATCCAAACATTGAATGGTATTTTCAGTGAAAAGTTGGTGCTACAGTTGTTGGCTGCTGTGCACATGCTGCATCTGTACTTTGATACTTGGGATATGGCGCCATAATCACACTCAGACAAAAACACAAAGTCTTGGATATGCTGATACACTTCAAGACGCTGCTACTGGATGGTTCAGTGACGATTCAGCTAGTGAAAGAGAGAAGGAAATATAATCGAAGACATTTGTTTCAAGTAGTTTAACATTGTTATTTTTTTCCTGTTTTTCTGTATTTAATAAAAGGTTTTTTCAAAAAAATCTAACATTTTCATTTCGAAAATGTTAGGTTTATTTTGTTCATATTCATATTATGTTAAAAAAATACATAATATGAATTTACCGATGGGCGGCAAAAGGCCGATCTTTACCCATCTCATTTAGTAAGTGAATATTAATTTCTTTATTTTCATTAAAATAAATATCAGTTATATATTTTGGGTTAAAAATTGATTACTACTCAGTTGATTGCATTTTGCTTTCTAAATTTATAGCAATAAATATTACTTTAATGTAGCTTTAATTTCTTCAGAGAACATTGACTTGGTCAGTTTCATTTTTAGGGGTGAATGACCAAGTAAATTTGTTCATTCTCAGATTAATAATTTATTTAAAAAAAACATAAACAACTATTTGTTCACAAAAGAAAGCTTGAAATCTTGAGTGAAATCATAAATCGGCTTAAATGTCTGAGACTTGCAGAACGTAGACGTCGAAAACTTTAGAAAATTGTCATCCTGAAAGTTTTTGACATTTTTTAAAACTAATACAAATATTAAATTAATCGATGTAAGGAAGGAAAAATTTAAATTTTTTTTCGCAGTAAGTAAAATGTAAGAAGGCTTTGTGTAGGGCAGAATATTTTTTAGGAAATGAAGTGAATGAAATTGTGTGTGATAAATAAATTTTATTTCTCCCTCCCTATAAAGTAAATGTGAAAACATGGTTGTGCCTAAGATAAAATGCCTCTTTTACTTTATACGCAGAGATTAGAACTTTGAGAAATATCCATATTGCTCTTTTACAATAAAATCATTAAACTATATTTACTTTTTCTTACTCAATATATGTTTGTCATAAAAGAAATTGTGAGAAATCAATTGTAAGAAATATGATTCTGAAAGTATTTTCAAAACGATATTTTCCTACGATTTTTTTTTTCATGTTTATTATTACTGAGTTATTTAGTTTTCAATAATGGCACCGTTATAGATCTTTTTAATTTATTTTCAATAAATCAATGTAAAGTTTAAAAAAATAACATTATACTTAACAATAAAATTGAAGGGTTAACAATTTATTCCGGAAAATAATTTGTTTTCATTTTTATTGAATGTACTTTAAAATAAAGTTTGACAAACTTTTCTTTTTTAAATAATTTTGAATTTTTTTTTTTTTTTTGAGGAGGAGGAGTGTACAAAATATTAATTACAATGGACTTTCTTAAAAATTAAACGTTAATCAAGACAGTGTACATGGAGATCATGCAAAAATGCATAATTATATTTCAAAACATGTAAAAATTTTCTTAAAAAGCTCATGTTTTAAAATACTCAATATTTACAAAATTAAAATAAGTGACAGATAAATCTTACAGTACAATTAATATTAAGAAACTTGTAAATACTATTGCTTATTTCTTCTCAGATAGTACACATATAATCTTATATAATTTTAAACCCAGTTTAAAAACTTGTGAAATATTTATTGATAATTTATGATATTTTGATCATAATTTCAATAAATTCATTTTTCATCAATAAGCATAGTTCAGAATTCACACCAAATTTAAAGTTTTGAATACTTTGCTGCTTATTTTTAGAATCGAGTACACGATTTAAAATATTTGATAATTAAATGTTGTATGACAACATAATCTTCTGTATTTGTGGTATTAGAAATCGTTGGTAAATCCTCACTTTGTTTTTGTGATTTACATATATACTGGTAGTTTTATTTCGTTCGTCCAATTTTTATTTCTTCTATTGTTTATATATCAGTCTTGCTCAAAGTGAAGATATTTCCTAAATTTAAAATAAAAACAAACCCTAAATGTGTATTGAAATACATGTTAGAGAATTTTAAGTCAAATACACAAAATGATAAAGGATGGAACCAATTAGTCACAATTCTGTCGCTTACTATATGATATTGATTTAACTTATCTATATATATAATATGAATAAAAAATAAATCAAAAATTCAATTACCAGTCTCATTTTAGTTGTATTATTAAGCATTAGTTTTTTAAAAAATGTATTTAATTGATTTAAAAGATATATATTTTGAAGTCAACTATAACTTCTAAACGAATTTTGCATCGAAAGGAATTTTATTAGTATACAAATAAACATATTAAATTAATCAATACGAGTAAAATAATGAATTATATTTAACAAAAGGTAAATGTTGAAGGGATATAGGAACGATACTCAAATGATGTATTCAGTTCTCGTTAAAACGAAAGTTGTTCTGATTAAATATAGTTCTCTCTTTTAATGTTGGCAACGATTCTATTATTCAAAGCTAAACTAGTTCAAGGTTTTATTCCTTTTAGGTATGAACATTTTAAACTTTTGCACTTCTCTAATAAGCAAAAGTTGGGTCGATTAGTTTGTTACATACCTTAAAATCTGGTGCATAACGCACACCCTTACTTTCAAGCTGCATTTTCTAATTTTTAGATATATTCGCCGTATAACGCGCACCCCTTTTTTTACGAAGGAACTTGAAATGTGCGTATGCAGTGCTATTATGTTTTGAAGTCATTTATTAGAGGCATTATCCCAGGCACACTTTTGAAAAAATACTATACTTTTAAAGTTACAACTCTTGAAGTCAATAAACTTTATAATTTCTTTTAAATAACTTTTGTGTTGAAAGTGTTATACGCCGGATTTTACTGTACTTTAAAAGGTGCTATACTCGCATATTTATAGTAAGCGGCAAAATCATTCGAAGTTCGATTCTTACACTATCAACTATTCGAAATTCGATTCTTACACTATCAACTATTCGAAATTTGATTCTTACACTATCAACTATTCGAAATTCGATTTTTACACTATCAACTATTCGAAATTCGATGCTTACACTATCAACTATTCGAAATCAGCTTATCATGTAAAATAATATTTGAAATATATTTTTGCTGCCGATTTTAAGTAGTATTAGTCTGTAAAATGATAAAATACACAAAATTCCAATAAAATTTTAAAATTTACAACTTTTTTTTCTTATTTTGTATTATAATTCATAGCATTTTTATATTGAATATTAAACTTTATGGACTTTGTGGATTGAACGAATGAACGAAATGGACCAAACGAGTGCAATAAACAATGATTCTTTAAATATTTAATAGATTTGCTTCATATTTTGTGTACACGGAAATCTTTTGATTAACATAAAGTATTAAACGTGAAAGAGAAGTTAATATTTATCCTTAAATAATTATTTCATCACTACAGGACTTAAAACAATGATTGACAGACATTTTCTTGCAGGTAAATCGTCCAAAGAAACTCCGAAAAGTGTCAAAACCGAGAACAAAAATGCCAAAGGATCTAAAATCCAAAATTCGTCAGAAAAAATTCCTTGCCGTTCCCCACCGAAAGGTAAGCGAAACTTCTGTTCAATATTTCATTTTCATCTATGCCTTACTCAATCCTCTATGTCTTTCATGCACGCTATATCGCAGAATCCCGCTTTGTTTTCAAAAACAATTCCCTTCCGGGGTTGACTAACCCTGTTGACCCTTGTTGAAATAGTTATAAAATCCAACGTACTTTAGAAGAAAAATATCAGGTTAATTTAAAATTTATACCGTTTGATAAAGCGATTACTTTTAATATCCGCGATTTTTTATAATATTAAATATACATAAGCTAACGTTTTAAGACGATCATCCTAATAAAGGAGACTCCGAATACGGGTGATGTTAGCTTATGGTTCATGCTTCATATAAGGTACCAACTTGTTCATATATAGCTTGTTTAACAGTGGTTTCTAGTTCAAAGAAAATTTTAATTTTATTCCGGTTTTTATTTCTGAAAGTTCATGATTTTTTGTTTATAAGGCATTTTTTTATTATTATTTTTTGTCTCACAGCAATTTAAGAATTTTTAAGGCGGAAAATTAATGATCTTAAATTAGGAATGTGATGGAATTTTAACTACTTTTTTCTTTTAAAAATCATTTGCTTTTGAGAATATTTGTAGATTAGTTTGATATGATCCAGTGCAGATGAAAATCAATGCAATTTTTATCGTATGTTTCAATGTGACTTTGCTTTTGGGCTATTTTAAAGCCTTTTAGAATAGAATTCTCAAATCTTTCAAGGCAGGCGATAAATCAAATTTACGAATCATTTAGGTTATTACTATGAAGGGTGCTGTTAGAAAGATTTGTATATGTGAAAAGTATTAGTTGCATATCCTTGATTTCATTGAAGAGATTAGACTAAAAAAGGAAAAAAAAATCTTATTAAAACTGAAAAAATTATCAAAAACGTTTAAGCCTTAAGACAAATATTTGCCTGTATTTATGGTCATTAGGATGACGAAATATATTACATATCATAAAATTATAGTATAGACAGTTTAAGTAATATTGTGATCGAGATATATTCATATTAATTTATAAAGTCTTTTCAAAGTTTTGAAATAATTTTAATGTACGCAAAATTAAATTTTCCGCTAAATATGAATTACTTAATTCCATATAGAGCTTGATGAAATTCAATTTCAGTACTTTAATACCTGTATTTCCGACTCGAGTTATTTGAGATAGACTAACAACACATTGATAACTTTTTTAATTGTCTTAAATAAACTATTTACTATAAGATGTTTGAAAATTTTTGCTTTTAAAAATAGTTCAAAATTCCTAAGAATATTTGTAATTTTACTTGAATTATTAGCGAACATTTCGTATAGAAAAAATTACATTTGTTTTAAATAAATGAAGAATTTCGTCTTCTACTCGTTTTGGTCGTAAGTCCCTAAGTTTTCTTCGAGATACGTTTCCCAATTGAAATTGGGGAGTTTTTTAGTGAATATATAAATGGCAATATATTTTTCATTGGTTTTGCATCTAATTTTAATACTTTTTTATTAATATTAAATAATGCTGCTTAAAATTTTTTATGAATTAATGAAAATAGTTTTTCACAAATAGTGATCAATATTTGAATTTGAAGTATATCAATAGATTATCTAATAGTAAATTATTAATCTATCTCTGAGTCTTATCAAAGTAATATTTTGTATGTTAAATAACAAAATATGAATTATTAATTATTTTCAATTTATCGAATATTCACAATACTCACGATTTGTGGAGTAAAGGAGGGAAAAATCTTCACACGCTGACAATGATTTCATAATTATGATAGCAGAAATTTATCAGGTACAGAGAACAAGAGTAGGATAATAAATATGATAGCTTAAATGTAGTTTGTCAAAAAATATTTGAATTTAAAATTGTTCTTTACTCTTATATAATGCTACATTTTGCAATACGCATACTTCTTGGAATCTGCATAATTTATATTCGATATTCTTAAATATTTAAACATTTTATTAAAGCTAAAATACACTCTTTTACAAAAAAAAATCGAAGCACCAAGGAGTTGCCCGATTGTGATGAAATTTCGTGGGCAAAGATATCATGATCGAACATTCAAATGATAAAACTTTCAAGACCAATGAACATGAATTGCGATCGTAGCGCTCATTTCTGCTGAGCAACTTGCAAAGTTTAAAACCGGTAATAAAGGCGGAAAATTTATCTTTTTTCGTTTTCCCCGTTCTGATTCCCATGACAAAAAACGATTGATGCCATCACGACATTTTCGAAGGCCTTATAGGCAAGTGAATGACTTCGAACGTGGTCACACTGCTCGAAGCTGGATGATCATACCGAGGAATAGGTCGTCCCCTGAAACTTCAGAAGCAGCTGTAAAAGGGTGCTGGCAGCAATGGTTGTTGTGAGGAACTTGTCGACGAAATGAACACCCTGAAAGGTCAAGATGCACAAATTCTAGGCAAGATCGGATAATTATTCGACAGGCTCGAACTTCTCCTAAGGTATTATTGTCTAGTATTCAACGTACTACGGCCTTTTCACTACTCCCCGTGGTACCTTCCACCATTTCACGGAGCTTGGCTGAGACGAGGTTATACTCACAGCTGCCTTTAAGATGTCTGCTTTTGAACTTACAAAATCGGTGGAATCGTCTGGAGTGGTATCGCAGATCATCATGGTTGTCATCAGACTGGCATTGCATAGTGTTCAGCAATAAATCCTTCTTTACTCTTGAAGCAGCGTGTCTGGAGAGACCAGGCCAGTAGTCTCAATCTGCCTTTGTTTTACAAAAGCATACAGCCATAACCCCTGGTGTGACGTTGTGGGATACTATCTCATACGACAGCAGATCATCTCTAGTAATCTTCCATGCACCGTTAACAACTCAACGGTTTGTTGATGTCATTCTGCGGCCTGTTGTATTACCCTCCATAGAACGTCCTCCCGGGGTCAGTTTCCAACAATATAATGCCAGGCCCCATACTGTTTGCATATCTCTGGGCTGTTTTTGTACCGTTAATACTTTTCCATGACCTGCAAGGTCACCAGACCTCTCACCAGTCAAACATTTCTGGGAAATGGTAGGACGCCAGATTCGGGTTTCCTAAATTATTGCAGATCTGGAGCAACAACTGTGAATACCTTGCAGCATGAGTCACAGAATGACATTAGGAACCTCTATCACTCTTTACCGAGACATATACAAGCATGTATCGCTGCCAGGGGTGGTTTCACCAAATACTGATTTGAATATTCAAGCTTTAATTGTGAGCCATAGATAGGCCTATGGGCTTAGTTTTTATCATTTTATTATCTGTGTATGAGCAGTACACACATTAAAATTAATTAAAAACAACCATTTTCTTCATAATGCTTCGATTTTTTAAAACATTTTTAAATTTTTTTTTCTTTCTTTTTCCAAAAGAGTATATTTTAAGCACATTTGTTTTGTAGACGAAAAAGATTTTCAAGTTTTGTTGTAAAACTGTCGCAAATAAGAACAATCCATACATTCTTTGAACCCGAAATAAAATAGATGAAAAAATTAAAATGTTTTTTTTTTCAGTAACGATATAAAAATCTAAAATTAATTGGAAATGACAAAAATGGAGCATTCTTAGACCTTCAACAAAGTTATGCAAAGAATTTGACTGAGGTGGAAAGCGTTATTAAACGAAAAGAATGTTAAGTAATGTTAACTCTATAGTAATAGAAAGACTGCTTGGCGGATCTCGGGAGAATAATTAGGCATCCTAACTATTTTAAAATAATTTTCTTCCATATTTTTGTCGTTTATTAAACTTCTATTTAAAAATAAGATAAATCATCAACCAAAGTGAAAACATGTTCAATTTTTATCGGAGTTCTACATCACCTAATTGAGAGTTTTAAAGAATAATGTATTAAAAATGCTCATTTATATATTATGAAAGCAAATACTAACGTTTGCATATTCATAATAATACCATGAAAGCGAAGTTTCCTATATGTTTTAAATGATTACCGAGGATTATCTAGCGTGTGAGATAAGAAAATGAATTCGCATCAACAAAGGTCTTATTACTCAGAATTGTAAGAAAATGCAGAAAATTATATTTAAGCAGAGAGAATTTGTTTTTTCATTAAAGTATTAATATTTTCAAAGTGTTTTCAAGATAATTTATTTAAGTATTCCAAGGCAGAAAACGTTTTTTATTAAAAGAATCCTCTTAAAAAAAATTGACGTTATGTTTTATTGGCTGTAGAGGCAATTAATTACTAATTTATTTTCATAATGCTAAGAAGCCGACAGAAAAAATTGTCTTGGTTTATTTAAGAGTGACTAGCACTTATTTAAGAAAATAATACTTCTATACTACAGCAAATTATTATTAAGAGGTAAAATAAGTGTCTGAAAAACAATAATATAAGTTAAATTTGAAATATTGGTCATTAGATCTTTTAAGTGTTATATACATATCTCTCATTACACACACACACACACACACACACATAATACTGTATATAATATGTCTGTATGTTCCTATTAAATTCTATTATTAAGTTTTATCGGCATCTTTCTTTAAAGTACAATTTGTGTAGATTTATACATTTTAAGTGTTGCGACCAATGCATTTATTTTTTTAAATTAACTGCTTTATGGAAGTTTTGAAAGTACTCTTTTTATTTTAATATTTATATACTTATTTTAAAAAAAAACTTTTCAGAGTGCATGTTTCAATGTGTGTAGGTAAATGTATGTAACAATTACTAAAAGACTGACCTCAAATCGTGCAACTAATTTTTTTTCCTGAACGACCGAATTCCAAATATGCTTCTGGTCTACATTGCTGAACTGTTTATTGTTTGTCGCTGTAGAATTATGTCAAATAAAAAAAAAATCACACAAATACTTATTTTAATTTTCAAAGTATTTTTTTATACAAAAATAGGAATTATCTTGCTCGTTATTCAACCTCTGTCTTTTTATGCTTTCGTCTTTTCAGTACAAATGATATTAATACAAACACGCTGTATATTTATTCATATTTTTTAGTATCTCAAACTTTTTTCCTTTTGAAATTGACACTTATTACTAATTTCAGTGCTAATACAGTCAGCTATTACAGTTAAAATAGTGCATCGTACCCTGGTTGAAATAAAGAAATATTATAATAGAATAGGAGTACCAAAATAAAAAATATTGAATAATTTAAAAAAACATACTGTGACACAAAACTTGTTGCATGCCTTACAGTACTGTACAGTAACCATGTTAATTCTTTTAAAACTTAATTTTGATAATGTTGAAAATCCCCAATTATACTCCATTGATTTCCAATTCCAGAAATTTCTAAAATCATCAATCTCCTACTCTGCAAGTACATGCAACCGACGTTATGCACTTTTAGAATCTCTGTGCTGCTCTTGATGTATTATTTGTTAATTATGTGATTAAATTCTTATATTAATGCTCATATTTCTTAGATAATCAAGTTTGAAAATTTTTCAATCATATTTCTATAAGTCTTAAATACATTTTATTTCGATTCATTTTTATAAGTAAAGTTTATAGACTGATCAAATTTTAAGACCTATAAATTCCGATATTATGATAATTCGAAGATTTGCTACTTCTAGTTCAAAAAATGGTTGATTTAATTTGCTGATAACAAAGAAGTTAGATTACTTGGAACAATGCTCTCTTTTTTAATATGTTTTTTTTTTCCACTTTTTAACGCAGCCATGTTAAACCCTTGAAACGTGAAGGGTGCGACATTATCATACATTTGAGTTTTTAAGAAATTGCAGGTTTAATTTACTTTCAATTGAACAAACTTTATTGAAGCCCCTTTTACTTTCATTGAATTTTCTACTATTCTGTACATTTCGATTCCTTTTTTTTTCAATTTATGTTTTTAGTTTGCGAGTCCATAACCTTTTGTAAATTAATCTGTTCGTGTTCTTCAGAAGACGAATGCAACAAATGAAACAATGAATAATCATGCAACAAATGAAACAAAATTTGATAGTAAAATTATATTTACAATAAATTAAATACATAGAAAATTATTTTACCTTCACGTTTTGAGAAATTAACAATCGAATTTAATATTTATTTTTTAGACAAGCACTCGTTTTATGTCTGGTTTCTTATCTCATTTGAAACTTCTTGAAAGTTATTTTCTTTCAACGTTTTTTTCTAAATTTCTTTATTGTGTTCTGTAGAACGTCAATCAATTTCTAAGAGTACGTTTTGATGTTGGAACGTGATAGAAATTTCTATCTATTCAAAGAACTTATAAAATGAATTGAAACAAAATTTTTTTTATTTTTTTAGACCTGAATCTATAAGAAAATATAATGTTAATGATTGCTTGAATGACATTTAAAACAAAAAATGTAATTGTATTTTGATCGATATTTCGTTTATTTGGAAGTGAACATTCTAATCCTGAATATTAAAATGCATGTATAAACGATTATTAATTTTTTTTTTATTTTTACTTTTTGTGCACATTTTCTGTCTGGTAAAAATTAACCATAACACAGAAATTGGTTATTTTCTATTATATATTAAAGATAATATATGAATTTACCCAGCATACATTAAGACAAAGAAAATCAAAATTAAATTTTCTTTAAAAATTAAAATTCTACTTTGCTAATTTCATTAGAAAATATTACAAGTTATTTTATAAATACTGTTAAATTTGATGTATGAAAAGTTTCAAAGTAATATCATTCCTTGCATATACATGGCGATGTATTATTAGTAAAATTCTCTTATCTTTGTAATAATCAAATCAAAGTGCATTTATGAAATATTCGGATTCTCTCTACGTAGCCTAAACGAAACAAATTTATTCTCAAAAGAGAAATATGTTCCATTAAATTCACTCAAGAAAATGCCAAAACTTAGGTGTGGTCTGTGTAGTTGTCACTTTTCTATTTTTTTTTCTCCATAGTAACTTATTTTGTGCAAACAAATATTATAGATAGAACTATAAATCACAGAAATTATTACTTTAAAATTAGAATCTCAATTTTATTTTATTTTGCCTTCTAGACCTTATATTATTTTCTAATATTCTTCTGAAGTTTTTCAGAAAACGCACTTTTTTAATATTATAAATATGCATGTGTGTATCATAAACTTATTCGTTGTGTTGTTTGCATTTTAAATTTTTCAAATTTCTTAAATTTCGAATAAAAAGGTAAATTTTCAATTATTTTTAATCTATACAAATAAATAAAATTGAAGTGTCTGTTTGTAATTTCAAATTAGCAGCTTTTTACTTAATGCACTAAAAGTATATACGGTACTCATAACAAAAAACCAATTTTTAAAATTTTTGTCTGTCTGTCTGTCTGTCGGTCCGTCTGTCTGTCTGTCTGTTTGTTCCGGCTAATCTCGGAAACGGCTGGTGCGATTTTAAAAATTCTTTCACTAATGGAAAGCTACATTAACGGGGAGTGACATAGGCTGTATTTTATTCCCGTATTCTTACGGGAACGGAAACTATACGGGTGAACGTGAAACTGAATGCCAAAATGAACGCCAAATTGAACGCCAAGCTGAGCTAATGAAGTCTTTGTTTTGGTTACTGGCGACCGATGCTCTTCATGAGACATAATAAATTTACGCGCACATGATAATACGCTGACACGTGCCATAATTTTTTTTTATGATAGTTATCTCACTGTTCAGTTATGTAGAGCATCGGCTGTTTCGGATGCACTTTTAAAAATAATAAATCAAGGCTTCATAAGCAAAAAGCAATGCAAGAAACAAAAAATTGATAAGTTTTACGGTTAGTTTTAATCCTTTCTTTTTTTTTATTTACATTTTTAGTCACATTTGAACAATAGTTATTATAATCCCAATCTATATCTATACAAATAAATAAAATTGAAGTGTCTGTTTGTAATTTCAAATTAGCAGCAATTGTTTGCGGGGGCGGGGGTTTAAGGGGCGTTAGAAATTCCTATTTTTAAGTTATTAGACGTACAGTCTTGAAACTTAGTAAGTAGATTCCTCTCATAGGGTAGAGATACGCTACAAAATGGGTTTCGTGAAAATTGCCCTCAAGTGGCGTTGCGGGACTTAAGGGGCGTTATAGATAATTATTTCCATTTTTAAACTATTAGACGCACAGTTTTTATATTTGATAAGTAGATTTCTTTTATAGAGTAGAGATCAGCTATAAGAAGGTTTTGTGAAAACAGACCTCTAAATGGCGTTGCGGGAGATTTAGTGGCGTACTAAATAAATATTTTCGTTTTTAAACTACTTCACCTCCCTGCTTGAAAATTGGTAGGAATGTTTCTTTCATGGAGTAAATATCCGCTACAAAACAGGTTTGGGAAAAATTGAACCCCAAGCGGTGTTAAGGGCAGATATAAATAATAATTTTTATTTTTAAACTATTAGACGCACAGTTTGAAATTTGGTAAGCAGATTCCTCTCATAGGATAGATACACTACAAAATGTGTTTTGTGAAAATCGACCCCTAGGCCGCGTTGCGGGGGTTCAAGGGGCGTTATTGATAATTTTTTTTTTGCATTTTTAATTTATTGGACGCACAGTCTTCAAATTTTGCTAAGCAGATTCCTTTCATAGTGTGCAATTCCCCTACAAAATTGGTTTTGTGAAAACAGGCCCAGAAGTGGCGTTGCGGGGGCTCAAGTGTCGTTAGAGATAATTATCCCCATTTTTAAACTATTAGACGTACAGTCTTGAAATTTGATAAGCAGATTCCTTTCGTAAAGTAGAGAACCGCAACAAAATGGGTTTCGTGAATATCAACTACTAAGTTTAATTTCAGGAGATTAAGAGGCGTAATCGATAAATATTTCTATTTTTAAACTACTTGATCATCCTGCTTGAAAATTGGTAGGCATGTTCCTTTCATGGAATAGAGTTCCTCTAACAAAGAGTAAAACGAAAATTGACCCCCAAGGAGGGTTGCGAGGGGTCAAGAGGAGTTACAGAAAAAAATTCATGTTTTTAATTGTTAGACCCATATACTTGAAATTTGTTAAGCCTGTTTCTTTTGTTGAATAGGGGTCCACTAAGAATGTATTTTAAGCAAATCAAGTTCTGGGGGGGGGGTGCAGGGGGTTACTGGGACGTATTGACAAAAAAATTTACTTTTTTCGAGCTACAAGGACTATAATAATGAAATTTGGTTTGCATTTTTCTTTTGTTGAGTTGAAATCCGCTAAGAGCGGTTATTTTGGAAAACGGCTCTCAACGGGATTACGGGGATATTGATAGTAAAACTTTTGTTTTTTCCCCCTGTTAGATTTAGACTTGAAATTTGGCTTGCGTGTTCAATTTACGGAGTAGAGATCCACCGAAAATAGGTTTTGCGAGAATCCACTTGGTTTATTGGTTACGAAAGAGCAAACATCATTCTATGCTTCAATTTTAGAGATTTTTAGAAAACACAAATTAGATGAGTTCTGCCCCTTTTTTTATCAACAGGCGACAGTTACAGGTATAAGTATATTTTTCAATACAATCGAATTCTTAATGCAGGGCTTAGATATCAATAATTTATACATATATATAAGCAGTAAAAATTTATAAAACATCATGAAATTCCCAGCGAAGCGGGCGGGTAACAGCTAGTTTTTAATAAATGCAGATAGGACACAAACACTTAGTTTTCTTACGAGATAATTAAGTAGTCTGAAAAAAACTATTTTGCTATAGGAGAGGTACTTGGGAAAATTATTAAAAAATTTTCTTGTCTTATCTATTCTTAATCTTTAATAAATTTAAAAGAAAATGTTAGAATTTTATGACATATATTCACTGCAGGCCACCGTAAATGCAACACCCTGAAGGAAGCACGCAAATAACATGAAATTATCAACATGCATTGGCGGAGGTGAGATATGCAAATGATTAGAATTTCAGTGCAGACACACATCACGCACGCCTGTGGCGCCACCTCAAGGCGCTATTTAAGGCTTGGAGATTTCGACGATTTCAAGTTCGGCAATTGTGTTTTTCTAGTGGTTTTTTCAAAAAACGATCAGTTATGTCTCTTAGAAAACAGCGATCAGCTTTTGATCAAGTATCCCAGTTCGACAGAGGAAGGATAGTGGCCTACCGATATTGTGGATTATCTTTCAGGGAAATCGGTAGTCGTGTTGAACGAAACTAAACAACTGTAATGCGGATACGTGACCGTTGGATGCAGGAGGGTATGACAGACCGACGTGGTCGATCACATCCACCTCAGCGCACCACTTCACGTGAGGACAAGCAAATTGTGCGCATGTTAGTGACGGATCGCTCAGTCACATCCCGAACCATAACACAGCACATTGAGTCCTTAACGCATCATTCAGTGGCTGCGCGTACCATTCGACGCCGTTTACAGCAGAGTGGTCTATCCGCAAGACGTCCATTGCTTGGTCTACCCTTGACGCAGAACCCTCCGCCACCAATGGTGCGATGAAAGAAGGATGTGGGTGGCAGAATGGAATGAAGTTGTCTTTACTGACGATTCACGCATCTGTCTGCAACACCACGAATGTCGGATTCGAGTCCGGAGACACCGTGGAGAGAGGATGCGCAACAGCTGCGTTATGCACCTCCACACTGGTCCTGCGCCGGGTATTATAGTATGGGGTGGTATTGGATATCACTCTCGCACTCCTCTAATACGCATTGTCGGTACTTTAATCAGCCAGTGCTACATCTCCAAGAGGTTTGGAGCCAGTTGTCCTTCCTTACCTTCAGGGCTTGGTCACAACCATATTTCAACAGGATAATGCGCGACCATACGTGGCACGCATTGTCCAAAGGTTCTTCGTCAATCACCAGATTGAATTACTTCCCTGGCCTGCCCGCACTCCGGAGCTTTCACCGATAGAAAACATGTGGTCCATGGTTGCTCAACGATTGACCCATATTACACCCCCAGCTGCCACACCAGATCAATTTTGGCAACGTGTGGAAGCTGCTTGGTCTTCTGTACCCCAAGAACACATCCAAAGTCTCTTTGAATCAATGCCGAGGTGTGTGGCAGTGGTGATCAACAATGGCGGTTACTCTGGCTACTGATTCTGGCAGGAACCACACTTCATAGAAGTCTATAAATTTAATCATTTGATACTTGGTCAACATGTTATCTACAAAATAAATTTTGTTGTGCTATCTCTTGTCTTTCTTGGTGTTGCATTTACGGTGGCCAGTTTTGTATTTATATATAGGCTCTTATGTATTTCATTTAAATTTAAGATCGCCTTTTTTGGAAATTTATAGTTGATATTATTTTCAAAACTGTGACTAGATATGTTTAACAATACTCAATCAAGCTTACATTAACACGTTTTTATAAGCTTCACCTGTATGTAACGGAATCTTTGAACTCGATTTTTATCTACTTTAAAAGGTCAGATTAATTAGAAATTTTGCATACTTGTCAGAGACCGATGCCAATACAATAATTTAATAATTTTGCTGAATTGCTCGAGCAGCATCATCAGAATTAATGATTCCCCATTACCAGATTTGGTGACTAAAAGAGTAAGCTAAAACCCTAAGCCGGAAACGTTCGTAGTTAATACAAAAATACAACAAACAAAAAAGATTAATTCATCAATGAATAAATAATGGTTTTAAAAAACTAAAAAAAAACACGTTTTTATTGTAGATCGAACTAAAAAACGAAAAATAAATTATAATTTTATAAAAACTAAACAACACGTTTTTATGGTTCATCAAACTAAAAAGTAAAAAAAAAAAATTTCTTAATGAAGGAATAAAATGATAAACGAGAAAATTGATGTCATTGGGATAAAAGCGGGGGTGCTCTATATCAATTGTTATAATTTCTTACTAGTTATGTTCCGAAATGCAGAGTTGGTGTAAAAATGTAGTACAAAGCACCCCACGCTTTTACCACAATGACATTAATTTTCTCGTTAATAATTTTATTCTAATATTAAATTCTTTTTTTTTTTAACTTTTCAGTTCGATTAACCATAAAAGCGTGTTTTTTTTAGTTCTTTTAAACTATAATTTATTTTTACTGATCACTTACATTATTTATTTCAAAAAACTAATATTTTAGAAACGAGCATAGATATAAAATATGCATTTTTTTTAACATTCTAAAAACAAATAACTTTTTATCTAAATGCATGTTATAGCTTCAGCATTATTGAAAAATGAAATTTAACTAAATTGAGATTGTCAAAGAAATACCACTATGCATAATTCATATCCAATTTGCTTTAAAAAAAACTCGCGGTCTTATAAAAACCTTTAAAAACCCATTGGAAAAGCAAATTTAATATTTATTACCGAGGGGGGGGGGAACACTAGTTTTACTTCAATAAAAACAATGTGATCTTGGAGTATTTTTTTTAACTTAAAAAGATATCAATCATAACTTATTCATTGAATTTATCCTGGTTTTTTTCGCATCTCTGCTTAGATCTGCTACTCGGATCTGAAAGTGGAGACAGTTTGGTGTCCTCTTGCAGTCAGAATTCAAATAGAAATGCTGGTGGCCGAGTTGACTCTACGCCAAGTCCGGATACTAGTTCCATGTCAAGCTCACTTTTCGTTGACGTCCAAGAAAAGGTACTTATTATTGTTTGTAGCCACTTTTTTTATCGAAAAATATTTATTGTATAATAATTAAAGGCTTTGTAGAAGTTAAGGTTTATCATTGCGATGTTAGTTGGAAAATTATATGCAGAATATCATATACTGGAAGTTAAATAATTATTTTTAACAAGTTAAGCAGTTATAAGTGTAATTAAATAAGTCATTGTTTATGCATTTTAACAGCACAATTATTGTGATTTATATATCGTGCATATTTATTATAAAAATATAATTTTTAAAGTTAATTAAGAAATTTAATTAATTTTAAAAAACGCTTCTTTAATGAGCCTAAAACATTTAAGCTCCATATTTCTCCCAGCCAGTTGGATAAAATTGATATATTTATTAATAACTCAAAGGAAACAAAATTGTAGTCTTAATGGATTAATTAATTAGTAGCTTCGTAAAAAAATCCTTTACTCAATTTTTCTTTCGTAATCAGGTAGAAAATTGTCTTTTACCTTTATGCTCCAAATTTCGCTTGAACCGATCATTAGTTGTCGAGATATTCTGTACAAAAGTATTTATTGATCGTATACTAAAATTCTTAACTGCGTAAAGGAGTATATTTCATTTTTTAATTGGACATATAATTACGATTTATAAGTTCTAACATTATTCCTTATGTCTCCGCAAAATCTCTCTCTCTGTTACAATATTATATATTGTAATATATATAATATTACAATACATCCTTTTGAAATTGTATTTGATAATTCATTTTTTCATGCTTTTATTTTTTCCAATTTTTTTTATGTTTCTAGAATTGAAAAAATGTCAATTAGAGTAAAAAGTTTCGGAAAGTCATGAGGAGAATTGTTGTTGTCATTAAATAAGTTTAACATTTATTTAATGTCGGGGGGCCAATTTTTAAAACAATTCTATAACTTTTCAAAATATTGAGAGTAAATCTTATGAAATCTGAAATTTAAGATAATTATAAGATGAAAAATCGATACGTCTAAAAAAGATCACATTCATAATAGAAAAAAAATTGTCTTCGAAGTTAAGCTACTGATCCATTAACACCTTCATTCAGTATCCTCTAAACCATTAATTTTGAAAACAATTTGTACAACTGCGATAAGAAATTAAGAAGTTAGAGGTGCTTAATTTTATTTTATTTTTCCATCGTACATTGCGTACTTAGTATTTCCCGGGCACTATTTGAAGAATCTCCTTTAAATTTCAGGAGTGACTATTTTATTATTAGCAGTTTTTAAAACACTTAATTACCGAACACGTCGTTATAGTTCTGATTCTCTTGGTAAAACTGAATGATGCACCAAAATATGTTAGAAAATTATTATTTTTAAATATGATGCAAATATATATAGTAACATACACGAATTTATTACACAACATCAAACAATCTATAATTCCTAGAAATTAAGAGAAGCCTCGTAAATAGTTTACTTTACATCAATCAACATTTAAAAAACAATCCTTTGTGTTTAAAATATAAAATTAAATACTTAACCGTAAGCAAATAGCGAAGTAAAAAGAAAACATAATTTGAAAAAACTGAATCAACATTCATTGGTAGTTTTATCAACTTCTCGAATGGGGTTTTTGAAAAATTCCAAAATTACATCCATGATTCGAAATTAAACTAAACTAAATAGTGTGGCGCAAAAGCCCATGATAGGCCAAGGCCTACTGCGCCTATCTCAGTTTTCATGACCTTGGGTGCTGAGATGCACGAGCAGATGTTCCAGTCATGTGATCAGTCTGATTCAAATCCCCCAGTGTTTAGTTTACAAGCAAGCTTGGCACTTATTTATCGAACCCTTTGAATGAATGAAAAGCTGAGACGACCTTGCTCAGCCCGGTGTTTGAACCCCGAAAGCACGATACGCTATCGCTCAGACATTGGAGGATCTCTCTATGACCCTCAAGCATTACTACTTAATCACTACATATACAATTTTATAAAATATCTCGCTTATGCAATGTCATTTCAAGGCCGTGGAAGCCTAGTGGCTATGGTTAAAAGCTCGTGGCTGCCATGTCATGAATTCGAATCCAAGGGCCGCTGAAAATCTATTGTGTAGAGGGGTAGATGCTCGGCAAATCTGTCGAGACTGTCATCCCGTGGTGTGGTAGTTCGGAGAGGGGGTGCCAGATCAGGTGCCGCCCTTGTCACTTGACTCAGATTCAAAATTACGAGGTTCTTCACCAAAAGCTCTAATATTATCTTATAGTACAACGCTAATAAACACTCTCTCAGGCAGTGTCATTCCTTGACTTTATAGAATTCGGTTTCCGATTAACGCAATTTGATGAATTGAAAATTAGCTTATATTAGAAGGAAATGATACCTACAAAGAAAGACACGATAGATATAAGTATACGTAAAATTTATGCAATAAATAATATTTAAATATAAATATATTCAAAGTTAATGTAAATAAATATGATTTATGTAATATCTGCTTGATAAATTTTAAACTAAAGAACATATAACTTTTAGGTTATATTATTTTATTAAGAACGAATTAATAATAACCTTTTTACCAATTGTTCAAGAAAAAAAAGGGACAGAAATTATTTAAGAAATTTAAGGAACCATATCTCCACTAGATTTTAACTATAACAAAGATGAACAAAATCATTTTTTTTTTTTTTTTTTTTTTTTTTTTGTCAATCTGAAAAGTTTGGGTTTTACTTTTGATTAAGGAATTCTTAACGCGATGATGATGATTTTCGTGGCAAACTTTATTTTAAATGTTTCCAGAGTGTATAAAGGTTATTAATATAAATTTCTTTTTACCGTTAGTTTTCCGGTACCGATGAACAAGGAAATTCGAATGAAACGAATTCTTTATCGGAATTCTCCTCACCTCCAGGTAACTAATGTATTTAATAATATACGAGTTAAACTAAAACTAACTTTAATTTTTTTTAAAAACATTCATTATTTTATAGTATACTAGTTAAAATTTTACTTTTATTGTGGAAAAATTTAAAAATAAATCAAGGTATAAAAATTGAAACGGCCAAAATATTTTTTTTTTTGGATGAGAATTCTAAAGCCATATTTCTGAGGTAGAATATTAAGGAAATGAAACTTTTACGTAAACTCGCATAACGATATTTTATAGCCATACAATAAAGAAGGGTGTGTCAGTAACACCCACTCAAATCTATTGATTTTATCTTGGATGACGAATGTATTTATGTAGAAACCATAACTGTTGAGTAACCATAAGTAAGATTAAAGTAAAACATAAATATCTAACCACAACACTGTAAAAATAATTCTTAAGAGAAGAACTTATATTTTGAGATTGTTTTTGATTCATTTCATGTACACATAATAGAAATAACATTACATAAATTATAGTGAGTCTGTTAAAGTTGAAAATGGAACAGAAGCTGTAATAAAAATTGTGTATTTTAATATTTGTAATTTCAATTAAATCTAACAGACTTAGAGAAAATCGAACCATGTAATAGTATTAACGGAACATATTAGTTATATACATACGTTAAGGAAATTTTTGTTTATCTGAAGAATAGTTTTTAATATTGTGCAAAATTTCCAATATTCTGCGATTCACAAAATTTAATTTTTCAAACAGTGACTTTATAAAACTTATCAGGTGTTATTTATCAAGATTATATAAAAATATTTAAAAAAGAATTTTATTAAAAAAAATATTGTTTTACACATTTTTTCATAAATATGTGGCGGAATCTAAATAAGCCAGTAACAGCCTCCGGACAAGAGTGATCACTTTTGTCTAGCGGTAAGTTACGCGCTTACGAATCGGAAGGTCGTGAGTTCAAACCTCCGATATTGGTGACCTCGGCTGAAAAGAAAAAAAACCGCAAAATCTTCTGATGTGTCATGGCGTCATCTACCTGCAAGAAGAGCAAGCAAAGTCGTCAAAACTCACTCAGCGCAGCAAAGTCGCCGGACCCACTCGGCGCAGCAAAGTCGCCGGACCCACTCGGCGCAGCAAAGTCGCCGGACCCTCTCGACGCAGCAAAGTCGTCAGACTCACTTGACGCAATAGTAGCAACTCCCACGCTCGCCATAACAACAAATATCTCGTTCGTTCGCCTATCCACCGACTCACTGGTGGGGGAGTACTGTGGCGGAATTTAAATAAGTCAGCCTCCGGACAGGAGTGATCACTTTTGTCTAGCGGTAAGTTACGCGCTTACGAATCGGAAGGTCGTGAGTTCAAACCTCCGATAAATATATAATCTAAAAAAAATATATATATATATTATTGTACAAATAAATTTTAATCAAGGAAAATCTCTCAAACATTGCAGATAAAATTTTTGCTGATTATTTGGATACTTCAAATTTCTTTTCAACTAGAAGTTGAAATGAAAGATCCAATTTTTTCCAACATTATTGAATATTAAAACTTAAATTTACTTATATTTTTAAGATTATTAAAGATTTAAAGCTCCTTTTTTTTTGCTGAATAAGAATCAAATTAAGCTTAAATTTTATTTATTATTATCTGATAATAAGTTATATTATAATGACTGGCTAAAACTTCGATGGTAGCAGTTAAACGATGATAAGTATTGATAACCAACATCTAACTCAATGCTTCTAAAAATTAATTTAATGGTTTAATGAAAGAATTCAAACGCTTATTAGATGTTTTATTTTTAAATATGTGCAGCATATAATGGTTTATTTGATTTTATCGTGCCAAAAGTAAATGTGTTACCCGAGTGCAAAACATAAGATTTAAATTAGTATTATTATGCGGCCTTAAAAATTTGTTTTGAACTCATCTGGAAGCAATCCGTAAATCTCAAATTTTAAAATAACTAAATTTGTTGGAATATCTGAATTTTTGTAGGGTTCCTTTGCCTTTTTTTTGTTGTTGACATTTTAGTAAAAGTTTTGAAAAATATTGGTTCTTTTGACATCATTTTATGTCTTGTTCCTTTGTCAGCTTTCTTCTAGAAAAAGTGAATAATCATAATGCGATTTAAAAAGCAAAAAACGAATGAATCATGTGGAATTTTTATTTTAATGCAGAATGCATACATTTTCTTTAAATAAATGCCCTTAAAATACCATATTACACTTCTTCATGAGATGTAAAAATATTCGCTTGACATTTTCAAATCGCGCTTATCAAAAATTCCTTTTGTAGTTATATAAATGACATCTATAATTATATTATTGTCAGTAACACCAAGTATGTGTAAAGTACATGATGCTATAAAGAATAAAATACTTAGAAATTGCAAGAAAAATTACATGAAATCATTAATACAATAAGAGGATTCTTGTTTTTCTTATTTCAGTTGAACAAATTATTCCAGTACTGGAGACAGTTTTCTGCACTCCAGAGGAAGAAAAAACTCTGCAGAGCTTACCACCACAGGAACTCGAAGAGTTTGACAAAATAGAGGAGGATGACGAGGATGATTTCGAGGATTGCAACTTCCACGATACTCTGGAGGACACTTCTGATTCTTCGGAGCAATCCCCCATCAAAGAATACTCTCCAGAAAGAAGAAGAAACGGTACTCGATCCTGTCCAGGAACCCCGGATACTCATCATTCAATGGAGTCGAACATGTTCTGTCATTACAGAGAGAGGAAAGGTTCATTAGGCAACATGTGCCGCAGTCCCCTGCCAACAATAGGAAGTGTGCCAAGGTTAGATCTAAGGTAAGGAGATCGATGGCGTAGTTGCAACTTATTTATGTAGTCCATATATATTAAAAATTTTAAATAATTAATTAAGGCTAAATTTTAGTATTATGCTAGAAAATTTAATAGCTTGAAAAGTAATTGTGTATGGGGGAGGGGGGAGAGTTAATTCTTACTTATGCTAATCAATGAAATCTTTAATTATCTTTGCTTACTGTTTCAAGAATCTTGCAAAATTCTTTCTAGAATCGTAAATGTAGTATTTTTTCTATTAGATTTATTTATATTTTAAGGCCTTGATACCCATATAGAGTAGAAGCCAATTAAATAAAAAAAAATTCAGTAGCAAGCTATCAGCTGTTCGCCTATTTATGAAAATGTTCAAACGATGAGATTTTAAGATGTCTGGGGTATTTATTTCAAATATAAGCTAATCTTTATGTTTAAAAACTTGTTTCAAATATCGGTCTTTCAATCTCTGAGTGACCGTGGTAGCCTAATGGTCAAAGTAACGGACTCGTGGTTGGCATGTCATGAGTTCGAGCCTAGTACCGCTGAAGACCTACCGTGCAGAGGAGGCTGACGCACGTTAAATACGTCGAGGCTCAAACATTGTCTCGTTGGTGGGGTGTGAAGGTTAGGAGAGGAGGTTCTAACTCGAGTATCGTCCTCGTCACTTGATTATGGTTAAAAATTACGAGATCCGTCTCCAAAAGCCCTCGTGTAGCTGAACAGTGCGGAGTTAATACTCACTCACTCAATCTCTATCAAAATATATATATACTATGCCCTGTTGTGCAACTTTAGAGAACTAAGGTGTTTTTCTGTTTACGTGAGCAATTTATTTCACTAAAACAAATTGGATACAAATCTTAAAAAAAACTGTTTAAAAATAAGAATCCATTTGGCATACTTAAATGTGTAGGCTCTTTGCTGTATCTACTGTAGGCTCTTTACTGTACTGTAACTACTCTAGGCTCTTTACTGTACTGTATCTACTCTAGGCTCTTTACTGTACTGTATCTACTATAGGCTCTTTGCTGTACTGTATCTACTCTAGGCTCTTTGCTGTACTGTATCTACTCTAGGCTCTTTACTGTACTCTATCTACTCTAGGCTCTTTACTGTACTCTATCTACTCTTGGCTCTTTACTGTACTCTATCTACTCTAGGCTCTTTACTGTACTCTATCTACTCTAGGCTCTTTACTGTACTCTATCTACTCTAGGCTCTTTACTGTACTCTATCTACTCTAAGCTCTTTACTGTACTCTATCTACTCTAGGCTCTTTACTGTACTCTATCTACTGTAGGCTGATATACTATAAGAAAAAAAGAATACTGCTGGTATAACTAAAAGAATTTGGTCAGAGAAAACAATTTTCGATGAAACTATCAATTACTTTTTAAATCTGACACTACCATCTCATTCGTAATTTTTTCTCCAAGGTAAATTGGTACAGTGCAATTCAACTATAAGATCTTTTCACTGAAGCTACTTTTAAACACATTTATATTCTAAGCCGTTGCATATTTATTATATCAATAGAATCCTTTTTTGAAATGTATTTTTGATAGCTAATTTCAGATATTCAGTTCTACAAATGTTCCTGTCATAATTATAAGTAAATTTATCCAATTACACACGAAGAGTAAACCACATTGTAGAGTTTTCGAACTTATCTCATGAAACAACTATACTTTGGTAATTTAAGCGCGTTCGGGTAAAATCAAACGAATGCAAGGATTGATGTGAATATATATTTATAATATTTATATGAATTATACAATTAATTTCAGCTTTCTTTTTTTCACAATAAGATTCATAAAAAATCATTTGTTTTTATGCGTGATACATTGGAAATCCAAAACATCTCGAGATGCATAAAAATATAATTATCAATAATTTTAGGCCAATTTAATTCTTATGTATCCTGAAACTGTAGATTATGATGTGCTGTTGAAAAAGTTATTCTTTACATTTTTAAACACAGTTAAAAAGATTCATGCTTGTAAATTCAAAGGAAATACGATACATTTTAAATTTGCAGTCTGTTTTATTTTATTAGTTTTAAAGGATTAGATTTTTGAAATTTTGCTGTTAAAAGGCGTGTTTCTTCAATTTTAGGCATTATTGGAGTTAGTCTTGTAAAGTCTTCATGTGTTCTTGAAAAATTTAATTCTTATAATTAAACTATGTATTATATATATATATATATATATATATATCCCGGGCACCTTCTAATATTTTGAGCGCAATCGTAGCCGAATGTCACCCAGTAAGACATTTTGATTCCTTTTTCAAGTGACAATTCTTTAGAGAAGGCGTTTTACAAAAGAAGGCATTCACAAAACGTACAGGCTGCAGTAGCAACATGAAAACACGCCAGCGAGGATTGTAAAGACAAAAGCGTTTTCCTAAATCCAAGAGTTCTTCGGCTTATTTTTTCAAAAAAAAATTTGAATTTTTTTTTCCAATTATTATTTTTTAAATCTTAATATGCCAATAAATCAAATTCGTTGGCTGATGCAATATTGCATCGGCTCTAATCACAAAATTTGACATGACACTTTTTTAAGAACTAAGGATGCAGTTACATTTGTTTCCCCGTTAACAGAGAGAGAGGTAAATCAAAAGAATTAAGTATAGCTTGATGTCTTGGAAAATTAAGAACCAGAATGAATAAAAGAAAATCCCCTTCTAAAGAAAAATATAATAGAAAATCATTATATATATATATATATATATTATATATATACTGAAGTGCCACTGAATTCGGGATAGCAAAGGCTATGCAAATTGTGTAGCTCTGCGCATCATTTATGCGCAAGTGGGTGAGCTGTGGTAATTGCATATATAGCGCATTCTATGGTTGTTCTGAATTAGTTGTTGAAATTGCCGGTATGGCCTGATTTATACGCCTTCGATCGCGGACAAATTGTAGGTGCGCGACGCATGGGCCATTCATTTTCCAAAATCGTCAGACAACTAGGATTTACAAGGTCAACAGTGTCAAGAGTATACCAAGAATACATGGATGGTGGATAAAAAACTAACGATCGGACAAACTGCAAAGGACAATTAGCCTAGACAGTGCGTGGTGAGAGATGGCTCAGGCGTATTGTACGTAGCCAGCGAAGTCAAACATTAGCTCAAATTACCACCCAGTTGAATGCCAGTCGTACAGTCAGTAAATGGATTGTGCAACGCTCGCTTCAACGTATGGGTTTATCGACTTAATAAGAGTCGTCGAGTATAAGAGTACCTTTGCTCAGTGCTCGCCATCGGGCTGCACGTCTTGCCTGGGCAATAGAGCACAGAGAGAGGACTGGAAAAGAGTAGCATGGAGTGATGAGTCTCGATTACGACTACTTAACGCCGACGAAAGGCTGAGAATATGGCGTCAGGCTCATGAAGTCATGGATCCTGTATGCCAGGTTGGAACTGTACAAGGGCATGGTGGCTCAATCATGGTCTGGGGTGTTTTTCGTGGCACTGTTTGGGATCTTTGATACGTGCACCAACCTCCCTCAATGCAATTCGGTACGTAGAGTTGCTGGATGATCACCTTCATCTGTTTATGCTGTTCTGTCATTCGCCCGGTACTGGAGTTTTCCAGCAAGACAATTGTACCTCTCACAAGCCCCGGTAGGCTACTGGCTGGCTGGTTGGATGAGCATTCCTCTAACTCTAGACTATTGAGCATCTCTGGGATGTTTTGGAACAAGGTGTGAAAGGCCATCACACAGCACGGATGTAAATGCGCGACGTTAATAAACAGTCACTCTTCATTGAATTGGTAAATATCTTTATGTTCTGTTTAAGATACTAGAATGTTAAAACTTCTTTCACTTTCGTGATATACCTAGAAATATCATTTTGAATGAATAATAGGCAAAACTCATAGAAAAATGCATTTTTCAAAACTTTATACTACATCGTTCGAGTGTGTGTCATTTATTTTATTGATTTCAGCTCCCTTTTATTGCCGAATTCTAAAAATACAACTGGAGCTCAGTTTCTCAGAGACGAATCAATTTCCCAGAAGACACTTACTTCCATCAAAGGGAGAAAGAAATATGAGAAATCGGTTTTGTTTACATCTTTCTTTCAATTAATCACAACAAAAGTTTAAATTTTAGATATCAGAGCTTCGAATATTTTTCCTTCTATTATTGGCAGCTGTTTGACATTATATTCAGTTCATATGGGGTTATGAATGATTCTGAAATCTCTTGATGTATTCTAGAATGTGTGTAATAATGTTTTCTCAGCAGCGATCTGTGGATGTGGTAGGCTAGTGTGGTTATGGTCTTGGAGTCGTGATCACGATCACATTAAACTGCCTGGACGCTTGTGTTCTGCGACGCCGGGTTCTATTAAGAGCAGCGGCGTTGAGTTCGCTGCTAATACCAAGTATTTCTCTTGATGAAGGCGGTGTTAAAACAAACTGGGAAATGCTGGGGTGCATGTGCTAGTAAGGCTGTTGGAGAGACTGTAGGAATCCAGAAGCTTGTTATGATGTGTCAGTGTTGGAGTCTCTCTGACTTTTCTAGCTATTCGAGTCTCTTTCAAGGTGGAATACGTTCCACCCACGAAAATGACACGGGATGAAAAGTCACTTCTGTTTGGACGTAATCGGGAAAATCATTCTACTATTGGTTCAAGTGTCCCTTCGCACGGTGTACTTTGAAACCGGTGTCTGGCGTGGGAACTGTGCCGGCACCTTACTGTCGGCTATATCAAGGGGGATCAGAGTTTGACTTCCCTTAGAACATCAGCGCCGAAGTGTCCAGCCTGGGACATTTTCCACGTGAAACTGCTTGACGAGACGTCACTCGTTTCCACCGGGAAATAGGTCCTTTGATAGGTCCTTCCGCCACAAAACCATTTAGTTAGAAGCTTAAATAAAATAATTGGCAGTTATTAGAGACTGCCGATAGAAGTGAAAACTTAGAACTTAATATAATTCTTAGAAATTTGTTTAAAAAGTAATGCTAATTGTACATAAATTATTTTTAGACATACCTTAAATATTTGAATCATGTGAGTTCTATAAAAAGTTGTCGAAATCGAAAAATATTGCACTTTTTATATCTATTCTTTTATATTTAACTTAGTGGAACAAATTAGAATTTCTGTATTGGGAAATAATGTATGATGAATTACAGTTTTTGAGTAGGTTTAGTTGTTTAGTGATCAAAAACTGTGTGATATCTTTAAAAATATATAATAAATTCTTAATGCAATATCGCGGAAACCATTATAAATGAAAAGAACTGAAAAGAAAAAAAATCTGAAAGGAAAAAGAAAATTAATAAAAGGAAGGAAATACTTGCATACATAATCAATTAAAACCAAATTGCTTTCGTTTTTGGATTTAAATGAACCTATATATATATATATATATATATATATATATATATATATATATATATATATATATATATATATAATATTACTTTGTAGTAAAGAATAATAAATACTGTAGAATAATTACACAATTTTTTTTCGTGTTGAAACTATTGGGGAACATGTCACCATTAATATTTTCTGAATCATATTTTCTGGGAAATAGTTACAGCTGTCGCCTTTTTAGAAATATCACAAAAAAAAAGATAAACTTAACAAAAATAATTTTGAAATGCGTAGCTTGTCAATGTTAACAATTATTATAAAATTAAAAACTATTGAAGAAGTACAAAAAAAACTTTTTTAAATTTAAAATTAATTCTAAAATAAAATTATTCCTAATTATTGACCTTGCTTTTGGGGAAAAAAACCCATTTATTTGCATCATGCAACAAACTTTACTTAATAAAACGTTTTTAAAATCAATAGATACGAGCAAGTAGTTTTTGATATTTTAATATATAAAGATATAATTCCTAAATATAGCAGCGAAAAAAGAATATTCATTTTTGGAATTAATGTAGAACTGTCATACGGTTACATAATGGTAATAAGATGGCTAAAGCTTTAAATGAAATGTTATATAAAAGTTATAAAAAAGAATAAAAAACTTTTTCCTTTTTTTAAAAATTTAGGATTATAAATACATTTCAACATATTACAGAGATTTTTCCATGAATGTTTTCATTGAATTTTTGTTTATTTAGACTATTTATATCGAAAAGTATTTTATCTTCTAACATCGCTATCAAATTGTAGTTCAGTAAGAAATTTCTTAAAATATTTCCCCATACAACTTGTATTTATTTATATTGTCACGTAGTTAATTTTCTTTCAAAAGTAGGAATAGTCCACGCAGCTAACAGGCACATTCTTTTGGAGTAAATCGTTATTCTGAAATTGTCTAGTAATTACAGAAGCTTCTTTTCAAACAGTAAAGAATTCCCACTCCCATATATAAAACCATGGTAGCACAAATTAAAAATCACACAAATATAGAGCACAGCAGTAAACATCAGTAATCACAATTACGTATACAGCAAACAAAATGTACAATAGCTGTTAAATGTTGCTTCTCTGCATTGCAGTACAAAAGCGGGGAAGAACCTTCAAAGAACTTCAAAATTTTCTTGTAAATCATCCTAAAGCAGTAATTCTCAACCACTGTGCAGCGGCGCTTTTGTGTGCCACCTTTTTTTTTTAAAAAAAATTCTTGGTTATACTCTGACTTAACATTATTTCCGAAATTTATATACATAAAAGTTTTATTGAGTTTGTAATCCATTTGTGATAACGGATACATTTGTATATGAACTAACTTTGAATGAAGAGGAAGAACTAATTTCGCTCTGTAATAATTGAGATTTAATTTTAAAACATACGGAAGAGTCAATTAATTTTGAATTAAAAGTAGAAGCGATTATGAGAGACATAATGGCCAAAACGGCTTTAAAAATATTGTTACAATTTTCTGCATCTTACGTGTGATTTCGTATTTTCAGCATTAACAAATATAAAAATGAAAAAAATGTATATGACAAAATAAGTGATATTATCATTTTTACGACCAAATATAAACAAAATTATCAAAAATCCTCAAGCTCCAATTTCGCATTAAATGCGTTCTTATAATTAATTTGTAACTAATAATTCAGTAAAATTTTTTTTGTCTTTTTCGTGCATATTATTTTTTTAACATTAAAAATAACTATCATAATCTATTTTACTTAGTGTAATACAGATAAACAAAATTCTTTTAAATTTATTTCATTGTTAGTGTGCTACTAAATTTTGAAATTGTTCAAAATGTACCGCATCAGTGAAAAGGATTAGAAGCACTGTCCTAGAGTCTCCAGGTTTTTCTAAAGGCATCTATTTGTATCATCAAATTTGGCATGCAAATTAGTCGCTAATGTCACTTTTATAAACTTAACGTTATCGAAGCGGCTTACAAATAATCTTTTAAGCCATAATACCCTTTCAACAAAGAAGTGAACTAAGTCCAGACTTCTGGTTACAGAATTTTAAAAACATATGCCTAGAAATCTACTCCAAATTTCCCCCAGATACTTTTCTTCGAATTGCATTCATAATTCGTAATATTTTTTAGTTTTTATTTACTCTAAATGCCACATTGCGTGCTTAACATGCACATAGAATTTCCGCTTTGGAATAAACTAATGTCCCTACCGAAATCAAAAATTCTTAATAGTTGAATTCCCAGAACTATATGAGATAAATCGCAATATCCACATAGCATCAATGAAATAAAACATATAAAAAACTACAATGGGTCTTATCTTTCGAAAATACTATTTTTATCAAGTGAAGGATAAATAGTCATTCAATTTTTGAAAATTGTGGTTCTACATAACACTTTTTGCCTCTACTTTTCTCTTTTTGCGTTTTGCTTAGGTTTTTGTTTTAAAACAAGACATTGTTTGTTTCAAATATCTTCTTAAAATTTATCGCACCTTTTTGGAGTGGCAGAGGTAGCCAAGTGGTCTAGGCATCGGATCGTGGATAACATGTCATGAGTTTGATCCCAGTACCACTGAAGACCCGCTATATAGGGGAGCGATGCACGTAAAACGTCCTCCCGTTGGTGTGGTGTGGTAGTTTTGAGAGGGGGGTGCCAGCTCAGGTGTCGTCCGCGTCACTTGACCATGGTTCAAAATTACGCGGACCGTCCCCAAAAGCCCTCGTGTAGCTGAACAGGGGGACGTTAATATTCACTCACGCACGCACCTTTTTGAAATAGAGAAATATTTTGTGATAATTTTTAAATTAGATTCAATTTTAACTAAAATTTTCCTTTCTTAAAGAATGTAAAATTTATGTAGAATTACTGAAACTCTCGAATATTTCCTTGTCTTACATTGCAATGATAAACTTTACTAGATTTAAACACTTGTTAACCTTATAATTTAGAATGCTTTCAAAATATGGCTTGCATGACGTAAAATAGGAAGTAATCAATTTCCGAATTTTGTCGTTTTAAAACCAATAGATTTTTTTCCATTTGGTCAGTAATTTGATCAGTATTCTTAAAAAACGTAAGCAAATGGGCCAATAATAAGCAAGGAAATTCCAAAAATTTCTTATAATTTCGTTACAAAGTCTCTAACTCGCGGTTGTCATTTTTGTGAAAAATATTTTAAATCATCCTTATAAATACGAGATATTGTATTCAAGTTTAGCATTTTTAATTGTTAATCGAGTTTTCCATCTTTTTCATCACAATTTTTTCGTATTGATGCATATTTTTGTTTACTTAATAGTTCTAAAAAAATTAGAAATAAAATATTTTTATGTAATGCCAGATGCATCATCAGAATATCTGAGAGTTTTCTCTTATGTTAGACATCATAAAAACGTTTTTAAAGTTACTTTTTAAATAAATATCTTGCAGAGTAACATATCTTGTTACATGGTATTTATTAAGATAATAAAGAATTAATTTCACTGCAGTTTTTCAACTATCACAAAAATGATTACTGTTTACTTAATAAATCATCTGGATTTATACTTAAATTTTGCTTATCAATAATGCATTTTTTGTGTTAATACTTGTAGTTTTATTCGAAACATATTATTAATCGATATTTATGAGAAGTAACATATCGGTATTTTTCTGTTATAGTAGATAAAGCATCTAACTTTACAATAATTTGGTTTTTTTAAAAATTTATTCAGACTATTTATTTTTATTGAAAAGGGGAATGAATTAATATCATTGAAAATTAAATAGTTTTAGCTATTTTTTGCTTAAAATAAATTTATTATATTGTTTTGTGTTCAGAAATCAAAGTAATAAATAACGGAAACCAATAATAAAGCAATTTTTCATAGTAAGTAATCAATTATTTTTTAAGGTAAACACCATTTTGTTGTAAATTCTTTTTCGAAAAGATCTAACAGTATTCTATCAGGCAATTAAGAATTAAAAACTATGATGTATAGCTCGGCTATTTTAAATCTCATCAAAGAAGTGAGTGTAAGGTAATAGAAGTTGGTGTATTCCACTTCAAAAACTTAATTAGCATCATGTGGTTATGAAGAACGAGCACCCAGTTTAAATGTCACCTTTATCATTTTAACGGGGCTTAAAAATTAGGAGGCATTTTAGCTGTGTCTTAAGCAGAAATTTTCAAACGCAGAAAATATACAACTGGTGATATTAATTAATAAAACTTCAGAGTGTGTTTCTAAAACTTTGCATTTGTTTTTATAATACGAAAAATTTATAACTTTATAACCAAAAAATGCTTTCATTATATTTCTAAAGTCTTACATTTGTGTATTTATTGCATTATTTTAGAGCTGTAGAAATACTCAGTAAAGAAGCTTGTTGTCCTCAATGTTCTAAAATGAAGAATAATAAGCATATGAATTGAAACCTCTTTATTTAAAAAATTACTACAGCACAGTTATTTATCTTAGTATCATGCATTTGTGTTCAAATTTAAATTCGATTTTTGTATTTTTAAGTGGAATAAAATATTGCGGTACGTTTATTATGTCTTTGGAATCAATCGTTATTGAATTTGTTTTTCTTTTTATTTACAAATTCTTAACTTTTATCCCGCGATATTGTATAGAACATCATATTCAGTTACATAATTTAAAAAAAACTAATTATTTTACCCAAACTTAAAAATTAATAGCACTACCAAATACATATTAATTTAAAATTTAAATATGAAATTCAATTTTTATGGTATATATAATAAATTTCTAAATGATGAAGTATTACAAAACACAACAGTTAATTTTAAAAAAATGAATAATAGGTTTCTAAATTAAAGAGCACTTTGTGGATCTTTTCGGCGCATTTAAATACTTTTTGTGTATTCTCTTCTACGTGTAATAAAATACAAAACTATAAAAACTGAAAACTAAACGATGTTTTTGAAAATTTTGTCCAGTCCAATCAAAATGTTCATGTTTCTAACTTATAATAGACTTCATCAACGTGTAAAAATTTGAGAAATCCCTAATCTGAAAAAAATTAAAAATTATATACATAAATATTTGTGCATGCTTATTTTATGGCTCCTTAAATTATATATAAAAATAATTTTATTCCGAGTTTTTAGCACATGATTGTTTTTTAAGGTAGATGAAGTGGCAAGAGTTAATTAATAAAGCTTGATTTTATTATTAAAAAACTTTTTTATAAATACGATTTTCTTTTTGTGAACTATTTCATTAACTGGTATATTTTTCAATATGAGGTTAAAGACAAAATAATGTACTTATAAATAATGCATTAAAATATTCAAAATCAGTTATGTTAGATTTTTAAATGGTAGAAATAAAAATATGTATCTTTGCTTTGAAAATATTTAAGGTTTTTCAAAATATATTTAATGAAAAAAATAAATAAAATGATTAATTTCATTAAGTTTAACTATTCTGTAACAAGAGTTAATATGAATAGAGTAAATGGAATCTCGTTTCGATACGTTCATTCTTAATAGCTTTTTATTGGAAAAGAGGATTTTTGATAAATTGTGTGTATTCTTTAAAATTACTTGGAATAAAAGAATACTATCAGAGGTAAAAAAAAGACTATATTAATAACGTAATAATTTTTTTTTATCAGAATTAAGTCTATACTAGAATTTGTAACGTGTTTTTATTCTTCCAGTAAAAAAAAAAAAAATTGCTAAAAACTAACTAGTTTTAAAAATTTTTATGGGAAATCTGAGGATGATGTATTTTTATGTATAGATTAAGGTATAAGGAGAGCGTTTAAAATCTCAAGAAACAGATTTATGAACTATTTAAAAACTGAATTAATTTCGCATCATAAAAACAAATATCGAAATTTATTCAACCGTTCATATTTAAGTAACTCATGATGGCAATTTACAAATATGAAACTAAAGTAAGTGCATGGGCATATCAATTAATTTAAAATTACAAATAGATGATAAAAAGAGGAAAGACAGCTTAAAAATCAAATAACGGTGATCAGTTTAGCTATAAATGGGAAAAGTTGGATATTTCATTAGTTCCAAGTTTCCACACAGAAAAGAATACCATACAAGTAAGGACAAAATTATTTTGAAAAATTTACACATACGTACACAATTTATTTGATTACAAGTTGCTGTTTAGAAACTTAAAAATGCAAATATAAGTAAAGAAATTCGCTGAATTTTTTTTACCAGTTTAAAAGTTTTCATTTATGTTTAAAAAGTTAGTATTCTGAATTTAACACTTGAGCTTGTTCAACACTTTAATAAACAGGATTTTGGCAAAACATTGGATATAAAGAAGCATTTCTAATGGAATTCTTAGTGTTTCAGCATTCTAAATGAATTAAATGGGTGGTATTTTTAATTAATACGTACAACATAAAATTATTATGTTCTATCAAGTAGTGTGTTTGTTTTGCAACCAGCGAAAATAAAGATTTGCTACAGTAGAGTCCTAGTAACTAAAGTTTCATAGTACGTTGCTCGTTTAAGCCGAGGATCATCGTGGAGAATGATGGACACGCAGTAAATTAAATTGATCCTCAATTGCTTTGGAGAGAAGGTTTGGAAAATCCTATTGAAATCCAAGCACTTTCAACGCTAATGGGAAACCGGTGACCAAAAGTTCTAAAATTTTAAGGTCCCTTGATAGCTTTAGTATGTGACAAACAAAAATTAAACAATTTAGAACAAAGTTTATAATCTTCTTGCTTTTTTTCACCTTTATTTTTTTTTCTCTTTCTTACTCTATCTCTCTTTATCTCAATTTTTTCTCTCTCAACTTATAATTCCCTTTCTTACTTTTTCATTTACTGATCATCTTCTTCTGTTTCTTGCTGTTTTAACTCTACGTTTATCACACTTTCTCTCCCTCTTTTTCTCTTTCTCTGCAGAGTTACATTTAATTTCCTAGTGATGAAATAAAAATGGATAATTACGATTATAATAGGGACGTTCCATCGACATCAGCTGCAAAAAATACGACAAATTGTTTTTTTTTTAAATCTAAACGGTTTGCTTAAAAGTAATGCATATTAATTTAAATGTTAATAGAAGTTATAATCCCTGTATTCATTTTCATTTAGAACACTAAAAACTAGTTTATAACTTTTTATTTTTCGAGAACTTATTTCAGTTTACACACAATTTTTACAATGCAGAATTAAGGAGGTTCTTTTTAGAACATATTACTTCAGTTTCATTGTGAATTATCTGCATCGAAAATAGTAAATTTTATGTATTTAAAAGGACTGAATTTGAAAATATTAATTTACCAAACTTGGTATTATGCGGTTAATGCATCATTCAAATTTAAAAACCGAATTAACAAGTATTCCTCTCTTCAGTATGGTTACTTTATCAGAGAAACAAAAAGTTTAACTTTAATTATAACGTATATTTTACAATTAATTACAATTAATTTTATAGTGCGGCAATTTCTTTCATTTTCAAATCTTTTTCATTAAGTACAGAAAATGTACTAGTATCAGATGTGCCTAGCATGTTAAATCAATAGATCAAATACTTAGTTAAAAAGCATCAAGCTGTTTTATGAAAACATTTTCCCCCTAATGTACAATTCCACAACGTATTTTAGAATCATTCACATATTTATTAATGACATACTTTTTTTATTTGTCTGATCCAAGTGTTCAAAGAGAAATCAATGCTAGATTCGATATAAAGGATAAAAACAATATCACATTAACAAACAAGTATACTTTATATTCAATAAAAACTTTTAAAGACAATTTTTAAAATAGTCTTTAATTTTTTTCCATCTCTTGTAATGCCTTTTCCAATCTTGTTCATTCTTATTACATCCCTATGGATGAAGCTCATTGTCTAAAAACCTAGTTTTAAATAATAACATACATGTACTTATAAATTCTATGTGATATATATATATTATAAATGTAGATATGGACATTGAAAAGCAGGATTAACATTTTTCTGAGCTGTAGTTTTCTTCCACCCTTCCTTCCTACTAATTTTATTTATAAATATGCAAATATATTTTTCAAAAATATATTTCACCTTGAAACGTATTAATTGGTTTCTTTGAATCAAGATGCCTTAGAGAATATTATAACTTAACAAAAATAAAGAATGTTTATTAAAAGATACTGTGTAGCAACGGACACAAATCTCTTACTTGCAGATTTCAATACTTTAAATAATATAATCTCTTACAGAAACATTTTATCTTATTCATTTTTTACTTTTTATAGGGTTACTACATCTCAATTTTAGGGTATAAAATCAAGCAGTAGTGCATGGTGTCCTCTACAATTCAAATTTCCTTTTCATAAGCTGGAGTTTCATAAACTCTGTATTCTGATAGTTTATCTATGCTATGGGTAACATTATGATTCAAAAAATCTTAATTTTTCTCAAAACTTTTTGAAGTCATTTAAAGTGCAGTTCCACATATATTGTAATTCTACCTAATCTTTCGAAAAACGATTGCAATTAAAAAAAATTTCTATAATGGATATGAATATATAAAGTACTGCTTTTTAAATTGAACTGTATCTATGAAATCTGGATTCCTTCCTTTCATACTAAAGAGTCAATGTGCTTTATTGGATTTTTAGTTTAAAAATTGTTCGAATGGTTAGAATATTTAATTATTAGAATTACTGATATCTCAGCTTAAAAGAAAACCAGACTAATGTAAGCGATTATTTAAAATATTTTAAAGTTTGGCTCATTATTTTAACAATATTTTAAAGTTTGGTTCATTATTTTAACAATTGATACTTATTTGCTGTTGATGTTGTTTCTTGTCCCACTTAATCGACAGAAACATCTAAATCAAGTCCGTGAACCTGTGCGTTTTTAAGCATTGACTTGAGAGCAGAACTTGAGAGCAGAACTTGAGAGCAGGACTTGAGAGCAGCTGGCTCTTAGGACAATCAATAACAATTCAAGATGTGGCCAGGAGTGGCGTGGGTCACATTGCAATTCGGACTAGAAGGGTAAACTTTAAGACCCGCCACATGCCGTTGAGCTCGAGTATGTCCACTGGGAAACCTAGCAAGTGTAGTTTCATCTCGACTACTGCCTGTCCCAAGCAAAAAAAAAAAAACAAAAATTGCAGTGGTTTCTTCATATATTTCATGTACAAGGCCTGCCTCCTGAGGCTGATATCTGTAGCAATTTTGAAAAGTAAGTGGTGCCTGCGTAGAATCTTTGGCTGCCCTACAGGCTGATCGTAAAATCTAATTTGAGAACATTCACATTGCGATGGTACCCACTGAAAGGATCTTAACGTTGGCCTCCAAGCCTACTTTAGTAGTTAGGACAATACTACATTATCGTTCTATCTAGCCATCTACCATTTAGATAGGCTGAGTAGCTGCTCCTCAGACTCAAACATCTGTGTGGCACTCTCAGTAAAACAAAATTTCAAATCCTCCTCAATAGCTAAGAGTTCTGCCCAAAAACCTGTGAGCAGTAGTAAGGATTTCTCTTAGAGATCCTAATACCATTCCTCTTTTTGATGAAAATTCCACTACCCCACACAGACTAACCGATATTCATTTAAATAATGTTATTAAAATACGAAATATAAAAGCAAATATCAATAAAAAGTCGTGCCTATTTTTTGTAGCTAACTTGTTACGAAAATTTTTTCTTATAATTTTAATTTTTAACCAGGTTTTTAATATGTTGAATTTTGTCTTTCTGCATTTTGTCCAGAAATATTTAATACCAGTAATATTCTCTCATCGGTATGAAAGTTTGTTTATAATAATATGTCATTTTACCATGTTTTATCAATCCTTATCAGATTTACGAATAGAGTAACTATTCAATTTCCATAGTACAATTACAAACTGGATTCAGTCAGTACAAAACATCGTTAGTGGAGTTAAATCAATCAATTACAGAACGTTTTGCATCGTGTTAGAAACGTAATAGAGGACTGTTCTTGGCCACATATTTTGTGATCAAAATTTCTATTATTAATTATAATGGTGAAATAAGCTTGAAACTAACTTACCAACCATTACTCTTGCTAACTTACAATTTTCTATCATATTAACTAAACGAAAATATTAAATATACTTTAAAGTGTAGTAATGAATTATGTCGACAAATGTGTTGCAACTTGAATAAGAAAACATATTTTCTTAATCTTATTGAGTCTTTTAGAACCTCATTTCTCAGTATGTAAATTTCTCATTTCATTTTTATTATGATTTCGAAACCTTATCTCTGTTTAATGCTTCACAGAAGAATTAGCATTGCATTTCATACAGCATGCAAAGAGCAGCCTGTTATTGATAATGTCATTATCTTAGTTTTTAAAAAAATATTTTCCTTGTGACACATGCATTAAAGCATTAGATTTTGGGCGTTTCTTATATAGAGAGAGGTACCTTCTTTCAGTGGTCTGAATTTTCTGATTCTCTTGGAGATAATCATGTGTTAGATTTAATAGTGATTACCATTCTCTATTTATTTTTCCATCCCTACTATTAGCTCACTCTCTCTATATATATTATTTATATATCTTGTTCACATTTTCAATCGTTAATAAAATACTTTCTATTCATCCAATCGAGTTCAAATAATTTTTTAAAACTTGTAGTGGATGACAATTGATGTTAATACATTTTTTTCAAATATTAATTCATTAACTACCGGTTAATTAATTAAGTTAATTACCGGTTTTCGACGCCAACTTAGATTCGTTTGCATTGTTGTAACGATGTAACTGTTAAAACAATGTCAAAAGTTGGCGTCGAAAACCGGTTTTTCAGCCAAACTAGCCCAACCAGGTGTGCATTATTACAACAATACAGATAAATCATGCTCTTTTTTCAATTTCTACAATTAGTTCGCTCTTTCCCTATATATATATCGTTCAAATTTTCAATCGTCAATAAAATACTTTCTATTCATCCATTCAAAGTAGGAATTGACTTTTTTTTTGTAAGTGAAAACTTTTTAAGTGAATCAAAGCTACTGTTGTTATTATAGTAAAACTTTTTTTCTTGTGCTTGAAGTCATTCATGATTTTTGTTTATTTTTTGAAACTATTTTTGATAGTATTTGGATTGTATTCCGGATCAGGCCTTATTTTTTATCGGTGTCTTATAGATTTTGGGGGGTTTTTTGCCACTTTTTTTAAAAAAAATTAGATTTAGTAGTAAAAATTTTTTTTATTCATGATTTAAAGAATTGAAAGATTGCGAAATTTGAAGAGCTCAAAATTGCTGTTAAATTAATTTTATTTAGCAATATAATTAATTAAATATTTTCTTTTTACTTATCTACATTTGTTATATAAATGTTTTATATGTATTTGGGGAAAATATTCTTATTGCTCAGAGAATTTTATGCATTCGTTAATATATTTTACTTTTAACCTTTAATTTTTACATGTGGTTCTGTATTTTGAAAAATATTTCACATTACTTGATTTTAAACTAATGAACTCTAAGTTTGATTTATATTTCATTCCCAAAACGTTTAAAAAATATAAAAAAATGTTTAATTATTTTTAATTAAGAATGACGATTCAATTAAAAATATCAAATCATTTAACAATTTATTTTGGAATACTGCAAAATCATATATTACGCCTTGGGATACTGCATCAGTTACTTTGTAGATAAAAAAAATTACAACGTGTATTTTTTCAAAAAAAAAATATTCAATACAAATCAATTAATATAGTACCATAATGCATCGTCTATGCTTCCATCAATTTATATCCATATAGTATCGTTGTCTCCCTTTCTACTTCAGAGATCAAGACGATATTTTAAACGAGGAAGAGGAACTGAGAAATTTCAGTGCTTCAACTCAATCCTTGTCGGTGCCTCGTCTCCAGCTGACACCGCGCCGACACAAGTACCGAAGTACTGCTTTCGCATCGAATCGCAGAGATCGGTCTTCATCGGAATTGTGTCTACACGCAGGTCCATCGACTGTGCCACAGGTAAGCAAACCCGAATCAAACATTTTTCAGTATGAGAAGAATTTGATATCTCTTTAAAGGGATTCTGTAGTTTTTGATATCTTTGATGGTAAATTTGATGGTTTACTTTGGGTCTCCTCATTGTAAAAAAATATTCACACACACGTTCAGTTATGATGTATGCTATATAGAATTATAATTCTAAATTGGGATTTTTTAAATATACGTAGTAGCATTCAAAAGTTCCCGGACTGAGTCTATAACTTAAAAATATTACCAGTTAAACTGCTGAAACACATCCTCCTTCGAAATAAGAACCTTCAGTAACTTTATTGTCATTCAAACGTTTCTGGAATCCATTTTTAGACATGTCCTTTAATTCAACCTGCGATGCATTTTTAACTTCATCTCCTGATTGGTCTTCGCTTAACATGCGGGGAACGATATGTTGACACACCCTGTGTATGTTAAGATCCTTAGTCAATATCCATTGACATGTGGCCGAGGATATCCCAGCTGATTCTTTTATTATTCGAAGCCTGTTCTTACATACCACCGCAGAAACATTTTCGATGTTTTCAATGGTGTGGGAAGCCTGCGGACGTCCAGAGCGTTTGTCGTCTTCGACACTTTCCCTGCCTTCTCTGAAACGCCGATCCCACTCTAAAGCTAGCGTTCGCGATAATGTATAACAGCCTTGCACCTACTTCAATATTTCTTTGGTCCCCGTAGCACTTTTTCCCAAACATACACAAAAATTGATATCCATTATCCTCTCAACAAAAGCCATTTTTTTCCAATAGCCGACAACTAAATACATCCCCCTACAAACATTCCATGGTGAGGCATCGACCATGGAATTTGGAACGAACATTTTTTAGAAAAGGGGAAGAATCCAATAAAACAGAAGTTATTGTAGTCACTCTGCTGCAAAAATTTTCCACTTTAAAGGCTCAGTCCGGGAACTTTTGAATCCTACCTTGTATATTATGTAGCATAAATTTCATCAGGTTTAGTTAAAAGAGTACGCAAATAGAAATAACTCTCGTCTTTCAGGTACTACGGAGATATTGTTCTCAGGGGCTTGCTGCTCCAACGGGGGAGTGTTGCTTACGAAGAGTTGCGTCTCTCACACTGGATAAAGCCACTCTCGAGAAGCACGTTGACAGACCAAAGTACCTACCGCAAGAACTTGACTTCAGCATGTATGAAAAATTTCAAGGTAAGGACCCTTTCCCTTGGTAAAATTTCTTTTCAGATTTACGATCTAAAAAGGTCTTTCTTAATTGCAGAAAATTATCGTATCATATATTTACGAATATAAACCAATCTGTGTATAAACCGATAATGTGTTCTTCACAAATTTTTCCCATAATTTGATTTCGGTATAAGTCCAATCGAATAAAAATTCCTGTAACTTTCAAATATGTCGCCATGAGGACGACAATGTTGCAAAATGAGTAAAACAGGTGGAATATTTTCCAATTAAATTGTAATTTTAAGTACAAGGACAACGAAGATAGTTTTATATCTGATAGCTATCTGCAGCTAGAACAGAGTTTTTTCATTCATTTGTTTTCTGGAACAATATCTGAGCTATTTTTTTTTATTTTTTTGTAAAATTAAGAAAAAATTGCTTACATATCAACGTCATAGGTACGTAATCATTGATCTGTTTTTCAGGACCGAGAGGAAAACTCAACGCGTGATGATCATATTTATATCAACAACACAATGAGTCAGTGTAAATTGTATGTGCTTTTCGGAAACTCGGATTGTGGCAATGAATTCGAAGGATTTATGTGACTTTTTTCTTCTTTTAACATAAAAATTCCATTCAAAAATGGCTATCTCCCATCGAAAATTGTTAAATAATCCGCTATCCCTAATCTACGATTTTTAGAAAAATCCTCCTTGTTCTCACTTTAAAAAAGTCCTAAAAATTCTCGATTTATACACGGAAGTATATCGTATATATCTTCTACCCTGAATTTATAAATGCTAAATGGCTTCGGCAACATTGTTTTTTTATTGATTTCATACATGTGATATTCCGTTCCTTGTTCTCCGATTTTTTCTGCAAATGTACCCACATTTTAAATTTAAAAATAGTTTTTAATGCATATTTATCAAAAATATTGTTCTAGATATTTAAGATAAGTTTTTGAAAAAAAATTGCAAAAATATCTTAAAGTTTTGGAAAAAGGTCTTACCGTGAAAACATCTTTACACTTATTTATTTGCCATTACAGTATCAAAACCATATTGAAATTTTTCATAACTGACTATTTCATTGCTTACTTTATAAAAATAATATAGGTTGTGAATATTCAAAATATCTTTGGATAATTTTTAGCATACATTAATACTCCTTATGTGAAAAATTATCATTATCGCCATCAAAATTACCATTATGCTGTTTTGAAATAACTAAGGCAAGCAAAATTATAAAATAGGAAATGATTATATTTTCTATTTTAAACGATCCAATGTTTCTCTAAATCGCTTGACATGTGACGTCGTGCGTTCGGAAACAAAAACCGGTAAACATCTGACACACGACACCGATCAGGAGGATTTAATCTTTTTTTAACACCCTTTTATAAGCTTCACTTGTATGTAACGGAATCTTTGAACTCAATTTTTACCCACTTTAAAAGGTCAGAATAATTCGAAATTTTGCTCACTTATCCAGGACCGATGGCAATACAATAATTTAATAATTTTGTTTCATTATCCTGATCAGGATCATCAGGATAAACGATTTTCCATTTTCAGATCCCAATTCCAGATTTGGCGACTAAAAGGTTAAGTTACAACTTAGTTCGATGAACTATAAAAAAGTGTCTTTTAGTTTTTGTAAACTATAATTTATTATTTTCCTAAGAATTTTGTGTTGCAGCCTTTTAAGTCGAGATCCAAAAGCGACTTAAAAGCCTAGAAGATCAAAACATCTTGATAATTTTTGCGTTTGTTTGTGGACACACGGACGTTCTTAAAAATGAGCGGTCCGATTCGCTTCCAAAGCTGCCACCGAAAGCAAAATTGACATTACCGTTAATATTCCTAAATCATTTTACAATAAAATTACGAAAGAAAGAGAGAATAGTGAAGTCCCTTAGAACTAAGAATATCTCCTTTCAAATAAAGGGAGCTTAACAAAGGAATGTTTTCGAACCATTAATAAGAGACTGCCATGCCATCATTTTTATAGTTAATTACAAAATAACCTAATTTCTCACTGTTCATGATAACTTTAAAAGCTACTTGAACAAATTTAATTTAGTTCCGTCATCTTCCTGTGATTGTAATATTGGTGGCGAGGAAAAAGTAGAACATGTGCTCTTTCTGTGTTCCAAGTTTGTCAGAGAAAGAAAGATCATAATATTGGCTTTCAAGGAACTTAATATAAATTAGCCTCCCAATTTTCACCAACTTAGTTCCACCATAAGTGTTGCAAATAATGGACCGGGTGGTCTGAGTGTGTGGAGCGTGGTTGACACCCCGCTCAGAACCCACGTGGTCTATCTCGATAGAAACCATATGTAATGGATTCCGTCTCAGTTGGAATCTTAAATTTGGCTTCGGCATAACTAGATGTGCTGATGTTTTCTCTTAATTCTTGGCTTCGGCGTACTAGATTGCCGTTGTTTACTATGACTTTTATCTCGAATATTAGAATTCTCTTTAGTTTCAGTCTAATTAATGTAATGGTTTAATTTGTTAAAGATTGTTAAGTATATTGTTGAAAATTATTGTTAGAATAAATCCAAGAAAAGACAATTCTAGGACTCCAGAATATTATTATTAGTAGTAGTATTATGTTATAACACCGCACACAAGCAGCAGTATATTCACCACAATAAGTGTTTTTAAAAAGTTCTATGAATTTTTTGTAAATATTTGTAATTTTCTTCATAACCTCAATTTATCTTTTCTTTCTTTATGTGTGTTTAATACTTATTTCCATGAACCCCTTGGGATACTTTGTGGTGCAAGGGGATTTTGTAATTGTTTTCAATAAAAATAAAAATTAATTTTTACTAAAGTATCCCTGACTTGAATCTTTTTTAGGTCAAATGTTGGTCAATTGGTTTTGTTCTGCTTTCCCGGAAGATCATCAGCTTAACAGGCAACAATTGCGACTAATGGCTGCACAGTTTTGTACAAACCTCCTCTACGCCGGAGTTTTAAGACATGTCGATCCAGAAAATAAAGAAAAACTCTTTAGGGTGAGCAATTTTTTTCTTTTGTGAGCATTATTTCTCAAGGACGTAAGAAGTATTTTGAATTAAATTCACAACTTGTCACAAATCTTACAAAGAATGGAGCTTCACCATTATTGAATTTAGTGTCGTTGAGTATGGAAATCTCGAGTATCAGATTTTTTTTTCTTTCGATATCATTTATTTTCTATTAAAGGCATTACTGCGCTCTAAACTTCGATGTCTTCTAACACCTAATATATGTCAAAATTATCTGTTTCGTGGAAATCGAATTCGGAAAAGATGCGATTTTGTGGAAAGTATTGAGAACAAGTTAGAAATTTTTTTATGTCGTTCTGCCTTTAAAAGTGTTAAATTTTATCTTTTAATAGTTAAACATAATTTAGGAATGAATAAAAATTTAATATTCGTAATTTAAATGATGAATAAATTCATAAGATTATTTCAGATTTAGGAAAGCTTCAAAAAACCTAATTCTGTATGCTTCCAAAAGATTTTTAAGAATTGAATGAATTTGTGAATAATAATAGTAATAATAAATAAATAAATTAGCTTATTGATTGTAAATTTAATTTTCAATGCGTAGTAACTTATAAAGTTTTAATATACATTAACCATTTGTTATAGATTTTCTTAACCTTTATTAAAATTTAATCTCCTAAATTATAAAATTTAGGAAAAATGTCAGAAAAAATTTAATGATCACTATATTTATACAGATAAGTAAATTGAATGTTAATTATAAAAATTTTCTCATTTTATTGAATTATTTTAATTTTATTAAAAGCATGGAACTAAATAGCAATATACTATATTTAAATATATTTGAGAAGTATGAAATATATTATACATCCTGAAAAATTTATTTATTTCAATTAGTTATATATTTAATTAAAATTTAAAGAACAGTTTTTAATAAATTATCATTTTTTTTTAAGAAATCATCCGTAAATCTTACTTTAACTGAAATAAGCTAAAAATGCTTAAGCGTTTTAACGTGATGAAAAAAGAATTTTAAGCATTCTTGTCGAGTTAAAATATATTTCCAAAATAATTTCGACATTTAATTTTCATTTTTAAATCTTGTTTATTTCTTCAGAACATTAATAAACTGATATACTTTAAAATTTGTGAAACTAGCTTAAAGCGAATAACAAAAATGCAATACAACTCCAAAGCGTTATTCAAACTATAGATCAGAAATTACTTTTCCAAAGATCGCATTGAGTGAATCACTTTTCTTTCAGAAACTGAAAAATTGAGCAAATGAGCAACTACCCTTTTTCCTTTTGTGATTTCCAAAAACTGTCGTTACGGTTTCAATTGCATTCTTTGGCGGTCACAGTTCACCCGAATTGCGTCGTTGGCAATTTCCTGGAAGAGGGACAAGCAGCAGTTTTGTTTTGTAGAACTCGATCGATAACTCAGAAGCCCGAGAGAATGACGACGCAGTTGCCATGGTGATTGGACGACGCCTCCCTATTTGTTTTCTTCTTCTGCATCGGAGAGAAATCCCGTCTCTTCCCGACAGGTGGCGTGATTATTCCCCAATATTCCTTTGACGTCAAATAAGGTTGCGTGTGCACGAACCTTTGTGATGAAATTTATGACATTTTTTTCCCTATCCGATTGGGAAAGAGTTTCTTCGCAAACTAGGTGTATTTTCGTGCTTATAATGAGTTCAGGGGGATGGAATATAAAAGGGAGGTTTTTAAGAAAATTGGGGAGAGAATTCTTCACAAATGACGCCTTAGAAGCTCCTTTCTATTCATATTAACTGTTCTCTTTAAAAATGAAAAACCTTAATTTACGTATTTGATGTTAGGTTACTTAATTTGTAGGGATGAAAGAACTTTTTTGTTTTGTAACATGCGAGATTTTATTTCCAAACCATCTTCACATTTTTAATGTTATATTTTTTTTCCACAAATTGGGTGTATTTTCGTCCTTAGAATGACTTCAGGGAGATGGAACATAAAACGAATATTCTTGAGGAAAAGGATTATCTAGACTTAAGTTTCTGTTAAACTTACTATTTTGAAATTCAACAGGTTAAAATATTTTTTTTCTTCCTTATTTTTATATTTGCACTGGCGTTTGAAATTTGTTCATCTCATTCAGAAAAATTTAGAAGTTAGTCGTATTTTAAAAATTTCGAAGGATTATTAAAAACCAATTTATGTTGACTTTATATTTATAATTCAAAGAGAGTTTGGGCCAAATCTCGCTCTCTAAAATAATTTTTCATAAACCATTATATTTAAGCACATGAAAACTACAAACACAGAAAAATAAAAAAAAAAATAGATTGCTTTCACTAAAGATAAAGAAACTATAAAAGATATAAAGTAGTTAGTAAATTTCTTAAGTTTCTCTATAACCAAAAGATTCTCCCCTCAATGCATTTTCCCCCTTAATTTCTTTTGTACTGCGAACAAACATTTCTGGTATTTCCTTATTTTTAATTACTTTTTTTAAGTATGTTTCTTTTATTCAAATTGCATTTTCTAGTTTAGTATATAGAATTTTTATTAAAGCAATCTAGAAAAGAGATCCAAGAAATTTACACCATTTCCAAAACAGAAAAAATATCATCAAGCGCAGTTGCAGATGTACAGTCATTTAATTACGAGTAATCATGTTTTGAGATAACATCTAGCGCTATGCAGTTATTCAGTTGGGTCAGTTCGGCGGGTTAGAGGTAGAATACACGCCGTCGTAAGCCCAAGATTGCGGATTCGATCCCGGTTGGGAGTTCATAGATTTTCTGTTGGTTGTTACTTATGCCACCTGTCTGACGTAGTCAGATTGAGGCCCACGAAATTCATCATGGCAACGGACTAGATACGCCTGTCGTTAGCCGAAGCTTTGAGCCCATGAAGGTGACAGTACGATTTTGCTCACGATAGATGGCGACACCATTCGGACCCACTGATTTAACGAGCACGTACTCCGTGTGCACTCGGGGGATATTTGGTGGCATCGGGCATCGAACCCAGGCCTTCTGGTCTGGCGTCCGATGCTCTAACCACTAGGCTACCCACGGCCCAATAGATTTTCTGGATGCGAAAATCGTAGGTACGGATGTCGTATAATTACGTGACATGTAAAACATCCAGCATCCTACGAGAGCTTGAATTAAAATTAATTTAAGCATCAAAATTTGGTAGAGAGAACCGCTACTAGAGGGTGCCACCATGAAAATGCTCTAATGTTTAAGGACCTGCCATGTCTGCAAAAGACTTAGCTGCTGATATGCAGCCCATTGGGAGGGGGGGGGGTATTCATATGGAATTTGCATGTCTTACACTTTTTTGTAAAGTTATGCAACTATTGTGTTTACCTCAGATTGAAACTTACTTTTATTTCACTTCTCAAAAAGGAAAAATCCCAAGTTTTTATTTAATATCAACGAAAGAAAAATAGTATCTCATTTAATTTCATAATTTTAAAGTAAAATTTTATTTAATGCATTTTGAATATATATATATATATATATATATATATATATTGATGTTTCATCAAAAGTATTTTTCAACAAATATAATGTATGGAATGAAAGAATCTAAATGAAATAATAAAATGAAAATAAATAAAAGGAAAATAAAGTTTTGCTGTTATTTGTTCTTTCGAAGTACTTTTTGATGCAACCCATATAGTTTTTTTATTTTTCATATCCCTCACTCTAGTAATAGAAATAATTTATTTTTTGCTTTTATTGTATGAAGAATGTAATAAATATTTATGAATTTGTAAAAATTATATTTCGTTTTGGGACATCTAAATTATCAAATAGATTATGTGTAACTATTGTAATGCTTCAGGTAACAGTAAGTTGTTTCACTTTAATTCTTACTTGAAATTACTTCTTTCAAAAAGGAAATACAGTATATGTGAATAAGAATGGGTCCTTATAGAGTTGCTCACAAAATACTTAAGCCTTTTTTCAAAAAATGTTGAACCATTTTTCTATAAAGAAGATAAGATTGTTTTTAATATACATTTTTACTACTAAATATTAGGGAAAACTAACTTAATATCTGAACTGGAATTGTTCAAGTTAATAAGAGCCCAAGATAAAATTGTTAAATTAAGATAGTGTTCTTTCAGAAAGACTCAAGAATATTTTTTCCAAAATATTTATTAAAAAATTAGGTACTATATTTTTCAATAAAAATTTAAAACTTGGTTCCAAAGAAGACGATTTATTAAGACATTTTTATTTAAAACCATTTAAATAGCCAAGATGATTTAAAAAACTGTTCAGAAATTAATTACAATTTCAATAGAAAGGTATTACTAATAATTATGGGAACTTTCAACAAGGCTAATTATCATTCAAAATTATTCTTTGAACTCAGAAATAGTTTTTAAAAACTTAAAAGATTTCGAATGAAAATTTTTAAATATAAGTAATAAATAACGAAATTCCATCTAGTTGATTAATGTAAAAAACTTTTAGAATACTTCTATTCACATACCTTTTTGGAAGAAAAAATATTTCAATTTGATACCAGTTTTACACTATGAAATATGATCTCAATTGTTATAACTAGTGTATAATTCTTATAAAGGCAGATTCTCGAAAGATTAAGTAAAAAATGAAATATTTATTTTTTTGTAGGTTTAACTATTTGCAACTCAGATTTTATATCCATTGTTTTCATATAGCTTCTTACATCTTTATTTTTCACAAAAAGCTTTTAAAAACGCAAATAAAATTGAAAAAAGTCATGGAATTTTAATTTATTTTCCGCAACCTATATCGAAATGTTTAACCTGAAGCTAGCGAAATTTTCTTGAAAAAATTATTAAATCGATTACCATAGTATTTACTCATATTTCAAGCTTTAAATTTTTTATGAATTGAAAAGGAATTATAAGAAGCACCTATGCAAGTTAAATTTATTTTGCATAGAACTATTGAAAGTTAAAATTATATCATTTATGAAAGAAACTAAATTATACAAATATCAGCCATGTACTACATTTTCAGCAAAAATTCGTATTTTTTTTTCAGTTTAAGAGGATTAAAATCAAACAGTCGTTTATCTGAATAGAATTGAATAGAAATTAAATCCAAGAAATATTTCTACTTTATCCACTAGTAATAGATTATTAGGTATTTGCGTATTTGTATTCTCGGCCGATTTCGCCAAATAAAATGACGTCACCAATTCAAAAGACTTTGTCAACTATTGTAATTCTATTTATTATTTCGTAAGATGGCGGGAATAGTTTCCCACATTATTCTCTGCACATCATGGTATTTGGGAACATCTTTTGATTTGAAGAAATTGGTCGGCGGTATAATACCTAAGCTGTGGCATTAAGTACCTATGGTATTATTTGTACAAATAATTAAAAAAATAAATTTTTAAATATAGTTTTATCGATAATCCAAAACATGAAAGGATTTCTTCCCATGAATATAACTCTTCATTTCAGCCCGATGAAATGTACCAGTGGTCGAAACTTGAAAACTCAGCACCTCCATCAGCTTATCAAACCCCAGGACGACTTTCTCCAAGCGCCTGGCCTCCAAAGGCTCCCCTGTCTCCGGCCTATTCAGAACGGGAGTTGAGAGAAGTCATTGCTGACCTTCACGATCACAGGTTTAAGGTAGAATTTTAATTGATCCAGTTTTTGTGTGTGTATGTCATAGGCTATATACATTAATCTATGTCCCTCCCTTTCTTACAACTCAATCATAAAATATAAGTACATGCTTTAAAATATGGGATCAGTCATTGAATATGTATTACAAATTTTCAAAAAAAGTTTTGCTTTCTAGCCCTTTAGACAATACGATTATGTAGTATGAATTAATGTAAATGGATGATTAAAATCTATATAAATTTATGTTTATGTGTATATAATAATTGATGCAAAGTCTATGTATATTTATATTAGAGTAGAAAAATCAGTGTAAAATCTATGCGCGGTCTTCAAATAAAACATTTCATTCTTTTTCCCATAGGAACGTGAAAAAACGTCTGTCTTCCATTTTAAACCTGCTCATAGAATAGATTACGATGAAAGAGTAGCTAGGTAAGTTACATTCAGAAAATAAGTACTAGTAAATTTATAATAACCATTTTTTCATAAAAAGAGCTAATTTGAATGAATTATTTTCTTAAGTGATAGCGCAAAAGTTGTTAATCTTTTAATTAGAAACTAGAGACAAAACTCTATTACGCCTTTGTTTTGTATTTCCTATTTTAACTAGAATAGTTCAAAAACACTTGTTTAACAGTTTTCAGTTTGTTTCACAAATCAACATAATGTTCATGCTAAAATTGGTGCTTGAGTATAACTATTGAAAAACTAAAAGCAGGATTAAAACATTTTGTTTATCATATTTGCCTTTAATTTTCCTTAAAAGACGTTATTTCGTCTGACTATTCAATAAATTTGTATTAAAATCGAAAAATTTATAGAATGTATTACTTGCAGATTAGAATTGCAGTTGGAAAAATACCAAACCCTGACCGAAATCGAGGAGCTTACAAAGAGAGCCAAATACATGTCATGTCCAACGTCACCTCATTCCCCCTGTGCTTCTACGCAGACTGAGCCTCCCAGGCCCACTCTATCTTCTTCGAGCCAATATGACATCGCATCTTGCGTGTCTCTACTCACACGATCCCGGTATTCACAGACTGAATCCATCCGATCTTGGTGTAAGGGCATCCAAACTGACGATTGCTCACCTCTCGCAAGAACTTCGGTCCGGGTCCAAACTGAAGACACGGGACCGGACGTCATTAGGGGTCTACCGAGAGCTCGATCCGATGTATCGGAAATTCTACCTTCACTTGTCGCAGATCGAAAAACATATTTTTACAGACCATCCGGAAGCGTTTCGTCCTTTTCTCTGAGTACGTCCACACTGTTACCTGAAGAGAATGAAGTTAAAGCAGATGAGGGAAAACCGCCCAATGCTATGATATGTGAACGTTGCTCAAATATGAGTATGACAATGGCCTCCACTCAAACAGATTGTTCATTAGATCTTCAATCAGCTTCAGTTCCTATCTCAAATGCATCGTCATTCCCACCGTCAGCTCCTTTACCAATGTCCAATGCATGTTCCATATCACAATCTTCTATACCATGTACATCTTCATCAATTTCTGGTTTGAGTTCCATACCACCACCTCCTCCACCACCACCACCACCACCCTTCCCATCAATGCCTGGTGCAAGTTTTATACCACCTCCTCCTCCACCACCTCCACCAGGTACAAGTTTCATACCACCACCGCCTCCACCACCACCAATGCCTGGTTCTAGTCCCATTCCCCCTCCACCTCCTCCACCGCCTATGCCAGGATGTGGACCTCCACCTCCTCCTCCTCCGCCGCCGCCACCACCACCTATGCCAGGATGTGGACCTCCTCCGCCGCCGCCGCCACCACCTATGCCAGGATGTGGACCTCCTCCCCCTCCACCACCACCAATGCCAGGATGTGGACCTCCACCTCCTCCACCCATGCCAGGATGTGGCGCACCACCTCCTCCACCTTTACCTGGATGTGGTCCTCCACCGCCTCCTATGTTTCCTGGATTTGGTTTACCAGCTCAACCATATATTGGTACGCTCGTAACAGTAAAAAAAAAAATTTTTTTTTAAAAAGCTTAGATGCAATTTTTGATATTTTAAAAATATTTTTCTTTCTATCTCTAATAGTTAGAAAAAAAGCTATAATTCCCAAGCAACCCATGAGGCCACTTTACTGGACAAGAATTCAGATTAATGCTCCAGCTTCTGCAGAAAAGTAAATCAATTATATATTTTATATATTAGATTCAATCATGAGAATTTCTCATTATCAAAAGCTTATTACTCATTTTTAAATATATTTGGAATATAATGTATATAAGAATTGGAATTGTGTATAGCTGAAGCAGTGTTTTACATATGCCATAAAATCAATACTTCATTTTTTTTCTGTAAAAATTAAAAACATTTAGAAAAGTGATGTTCAAAAAAATTAAAATTCTATAAAATTTCAATAATATGACCCTATTTTCAATTTGAGAACTTTTTAAATTTAAATAAGGGATTTATTATTTATCAGGATTAAAGATAAATATGTTGCCGCGAAGTGTTTGCATAAAATCTCAATCGCCCTTATAGTATAAGAACTGTATAGAAAAATTAAAATACTGAATTCAATGTATGAACAAAACATTTAGAATGGCTCATTTTCAGCCATGAAAAGAAAATTGAAATCCCACTTAAAAAGAAAGGAGGCAATGTTATCGAAAATGGGATTGTTACTTGGTTTCTGCAGTATTCAAACAGAATGAATGATTTAATCGTATTTAGATAAAAATGTTTTTATTTCTCGACCGTTTACGGACGGGCAAAATTCACACGGATCATTCTTAATATAGTAATTATATTAATACTCATTCTGATTTTCAAATTTCCCATTTTAAAAATATTTACTTAAAAACTCATAAAATTTAAATATTAAAATATTCATCAATCTTTCTTTTCCTTGTCACCCTTAAAATTTACCAAAAAAATAAGAATAGTATTGTGCATAATTGTGCAATAATTGCAAATTCCTTTAGGTAATTTAACATACGTACTTGTATCTTCTCCAAAATATAATTCAATCGATCAACAAAAACAAAACCATTGATAATCAGAATATAGAGCAAGAGTTGGGGGGTAGAGGACATTGCACAATGGCTATTATTATTACCATTATTTTCCTCAGAAGACCAAAAGATCAGAAAAATAGCTTAAAAAGAGTGTATACTTATATATATATTGCATGGTCTCAGTAATCATGGATCTCAAAAAGAAAAAACTATTGATTTCTTAACGAAAGAAGTTCGGTTCTACTCGTAATAACTAGCTCAAAAATTAAAAACTATTCGATGATTGCTGCGTTTTTAAAAATACACAACAGTTTAGAACAGTTAAAATTTAAAAAATTGCACAACGTTTCACGAAGTGAATAAAATATTTCAAATTAAAAGGATACCTTGTACTACATAAAACGATGTCAGCAAAAAAAAATTGGAGGAGTCTCATAACATTGCTATTATAACTAAATAGTTAATATAAGCAATACATGACATTAAACTGTTATTTTTAGTTAATACAGTGCAGCTTTTAATAATATAATTAGTATGTAAAATAAAACTGCACATTCTTTTGAAGCATTAAAATGCGATAGAATTAGCACTAATTTTTAAATAAGGCATGAATTTATAAAAACATGTCTCTTTGAAGCCCTTACTTTAAAGTCAAAATTATATCTTAATTCTCGATCTGTAGTTGATTTGTTATTGTGTATGTTTTCATATCTTTTCAATGTATGCATAACAAACCCTTGTGTAGGGAAAGTGAATGCCTTTGGGACAACCTGAAGGAAGCAGAGCTTCAAAACTGGGAGGAATTCGAAGAATTATTTTCTAAGCAGACGAAGAAAAAAAGTCCCACCGAACCAAAAAATAATACTCAGTCAAAAGCAAAAGAAGTAAGTACATAACATGTTAGTTAAAACTCTTTAAATCTTTTGTTTAAAATGTTGGTAACAGTCAAACTTTTTTTTTTTTTTTTTGTTGAACTTGAAATTTGTTTTTCATTTTCGGAACTTGTGTGCAATCGGGATAAAAATGATTTTGTTACCTATATTACTTTAAATCTTGGAACTCGTTTAAATTTATTTATAGAGGCTATTAAAAAAATTAAAGTGAAAAATGAACGAAATAGAATATTCCTTTTTTTAAAAAGTCTTTTAGAAAGTTTCTTGATGTCAACAAATAAAATTACATTTTCGGGAAAAATTTTTAAATATTTTTGTATTTTGCAGAAAGTTTTCACAGAAAAATAATAGTTTCTATTGAAAAATCTAGTGAATGGAACCATAAATGATGGGCTTCTTGTAAAATCTTAAGAAAATACTTCAAATAAAAAAAAATATCAATACAGGAATTTGAACGTTTACAATACACAGTTTTAGAACAAAACCAAAAAAAAAAAAATTCAAATACAGAATTTGTAGTAGAAAAATTGTATGACATTCGTACTTAAAAAAATATCAATTATTATATTGTTATAAATTAAAATTGTAATATTTCCTTATAATAAAAAAATTATAATTAGTAACAAAACTCATTAAAAAATCTGTAGAATTAGTTCGAGATTTCCTTAGAAAAATTTTAATAAGCTAAAATCCTGTAGGAATCACGGATTTTTTTTTAAATATCCCAAAAAATTTTAAAAAAGGATTTTGGTAACAAAAGTTTTATGAAAATTTATGTGAATATGTATAAATCACTTTTTGCAATTGTAATGTACCCGTTTAGCACTTGGCAATTATTATTCTGAAATTATTATTTTAAAAGAATAGGGAAAAATGTAGGTTATTTCTATTTACTTAGTTTTACTGTGTAAAAAAATTTTAGTTGGTAAAATAACATTAAAGAAGGTGGGGGGAGGGGAGAGAATGAATCTCTAGATCGCAGTTAATTTTACAGTTTAGTTTATAAAATAAAACTAGTAATTGTTTTCAAAAATGTTTTCTCTACTTATTATACGAAATTATTAATGCAATCCAATATATTCCAGAACATTTATACATTTTGGTTATTTTTAAATCTGTTTTTAAATATCTTTTGTTTCTAAAGCTTTTACTTTCTCTTTCTTCTCAAGTCATTCACAAAACTTTTCTTAATTACAATTACTTTAATGGAATATGATACAGAAATATGAATAAACTGACAGAAAAATTTATATAATTTTCGGTAAATTTATATAATTTACTAATTTGGTAATAATTGCAATATATAATCTTTATTTATTACAATGGAAATTTTACAACCGTATTTTATTTTACAAGAGTTGTCTTTTGTACTTTAACTAAACAAAATTTGTATTCAAATTGTTTCTTCTAAAACAAAATTTTTATTTTCTTTTGAATGTTACCATCACAGAAAACTTATAGTAAAGTATTATGAAATTCATATATTACTTAATTTTTTAAAAAAAATACAACTGTATAACTTACAGGTAGCCAAATTGTTAGATCAGAAGCGATCTCAAAACGTAGGCATTCTCATATCAAGTCTTCATTTAGATTTATCTGAAATACAAAATGGTAAGAGAAGTGTTTTTTTTCCCTTATATCATGTCTTATGCAATTTATACTTTCATTTCTGAAACAAATACAAATTTAATTATAATAGGAATAATTTTAATTTCTATAAATAAGATAATTTCAATAAATGTTTGATAAATTTATTTTCACTTGAATATAAAATGTTTACTTTTAAAGTCTTTTAAAACTACCCTATTTTTTTCTGGAACAATGAACACAGAAACACATTATTATGGAAAAATTATTTTCTTCCCAGAAATTGGTATTTTAATTCCTATCTAATGTTTAAAATGATATACAGATGTGAACGCAATGAATAGAATTTTCTATTCTTAATCAGGACATGTAAACTTAATTAATGAAAGCTTTTGATTAATGTAAAATTTAAATGAAGCTTTGTTTTCCGAAGAAGAATATAATTTTTAAACTAGGAAGTGAAAATTGGTTTTTATGTTTCATATTAAAACAATTTCAGAGAAATGAAAATGTATTTGATGAAGTATTTAAACAATTTTATATACGTTTATAAATAAGGAATATATTGAAATGGTTGGAAAAAATATTTCTGTATTTTTTAGATTTCTTCAGATTTTTTTTTCACTCGATTTTTGCGAAAAACCTAAGTAAGCTTTTTAACTTAAGTTCCTAATTGTTTTTCACTAAATTTAAAATTATTTTTCTTTAAAAGATTTAGGTAAAAAAGTACACTTCCACTTTCAGTTTTTCTTATATGTTATGTTCATTTTCCTAAATATTCATTTATTACATATTTAATATATATCACGACAGACAAAGATTATCCTTCTTAAAAAATTAAATTTCAATATAAATAGTTTTTATTCATTATCCTCTGAGAAAGTTAATGTTAATAGGAATCACTTTAAAAAACATTTAATGAGTTACGCAATTTTTAGGTAATATTTATCATAGCTTCAAAATTCAGAGTGAAGTTGTGCATAAAATTCCCAGACACTAATTTGTAAAACTTTTACAGCTTTGTATAATTTTGATACTTCCGTCATCAGTACCGATACCCTTCAATCCGTCTATGACGTAGTAAGTATTTCTGTTACAAATAATTTATTTAAAGTTATTCCTTTTTTAAATATCAGAGCGTTTTCTTTGTTGCTTTAAATATACATTTTTTTAAGTAAAAAAGAATCGTTTTCTCTAAATCATTAATCAAAATTTTCCGATCGTTACGTAAGGATTTCTTATAACTATGATAAGTAAACCATCTGAACTAAAAAAGTTCATACTTTGCTCTTTTAAAATCAGTGATTGAATAAATTAAATACCAAACATCATTTATTTCGTCACGATTCGGATTTTTTTTTTTTCAAAATAATAATACTTTGCCTATTTAATGATTTATTCTAAAATGAATAAATATCGATGCATTTAAATGAAAATGATTTTTTAAAAAGTCATTGATCATTTAGAATCAATGATTAAAAAAATAAAATGCCAAAAACTATCTTTCTTTAAAGAATTTTATAGAAAAAAAACAACTTTTTTTTTTACAAAACAATAATGTTTTCATACTTTATGATTTTTTCTCATATGAATCAATATCGTTGCGTTTAAATAAAAATGATTTTTAAAACTTTCAGAATCAGTGATTTAAAAAATAAAAAGCCGAAAACTTATTTGAACGAATTTTAATAAAACACTCAAAATACTTAAATCAATCATTTAATAAATTCTTCATTCAGAAAGATAATTGCATGAAACTTTTTTTCCGTGTGTCGAACATTTCAAAAAATCCTCACAATTTTACTTCAAGATTTAAAATAATAGTGAAATTTTGTAGTTTGCAAAATTTCTACTTTTCTGTCTTTTTTTCAACATACAACTATTTTTTAAAAAGCTAAATTTTCGTTTCCGGGGCCAAAAAATTGCAACGAAAGAATTGAAAAGTGAGTGAGGGATTTTTAAAGTCGCACTGTTCACCTACTCCAGAGTTTTTGGCGACGGACTTCGAAATTTTCAACCACGGTCAAGTGATGAGGACGACACCTGAGCTTTCACCCATCTCTCCTAATTACCACACCACACCAAACAGGAACAAATTTCGAAAAAGGGAGTTTTTATGACATAGTTAAATAAATCACTCACATCGCGCGCATACACACACATAAGTGCTATCGTCCTGAAATAAACTGGAAATTCCCATGGGGATAAAGTTATTCCCTCGGTAAAAGCCCGTGCAACGCTGGGCTAAACGAAGAGGAAAGAAACAAAGAAGTTAAAGTAATTTCGAAAAATAAAATTGGAAGTGCTGATTTTCTGAAGAGAAGGGAAAACGTTATACGAGAAAGCCATGATACGCACTCACGGGCCATGCACTCACATCGTACGCGTCACACCCACACAAAAGTGCTGGCGTCAGAAAAGAAAGAAGACAATTAACATGTGGATTAAGTTATACCCTCGGTAAAAGCCCGGGCAACGCCGGGCCTTGAAAACTAGTTCTTTTACTGAAATCTTATGGTAAATATTTTGAACACGTTTCATATTCTCTAGCATATATTCATATTTTCATAATGAATGTAAGAATCGGCAACAAATTCTCATCATTGACAAAAAATATGAGCGCCTGAGCAGTTCTTCCTTTTTTGACGATTAAAATTTGCGAACTGTTTTATTTGTTTTAGAATTTTTATTTAGCTAGTTACTCAATTTACATTTTCAATTTTGATTTAACAGTTTTTGTGATACTTGTCGTTTCATTTCTTCCAATTTTTAGCGGCCGACTCCCGATGAATTGCAAATAATTTCTCAGCACCGAACCGCCCAGCCTGATGTGCCTCTCGATAAACCAGAACAGTAAGTTATCATTCTTTACACTTCTCCGTCATTCTACAAGACCGAGGAAGCCTAGTGTTATGGTCACGACCTCGTGGCTGACGTGCAGTGAGTTCGAGTCCTGGCACTACTGACAATCTGCCATGTAGAGGAGGCTTATGCACGTCAAATCTGTCGAGCTCAAAATCCTTCCATTGGCATGGTGTGGTAGTTTGGGGAGGAGGTGCCTGCTCAGATGTCATCCTCGCCATTTGACGGAGGTTCTAAATTACGCGGCCAGTTGCCAAAAGCCCTCATATTGCTTTTTAGTGCGACGTTAATAAACTTTTCCTCTTCATCATACAAGCATGTTCGAAGATAAGTTACGGTGTTATATGAAACATATATTTCAAAAAGATAATTTTTTTCCAATGGGGCTGCATTTTAGCAACTTAGATTTTGCAGGTATGGCAAGCCCCCAAATATGAGGACCATTTCGTGGTGGCGCCATCTAGTGGCCGCCTCATTACCAAATTTGGATGAGGTTGAATCAAGACTAAAACTAAATCAAGACTAGAGCTTGAATTAGTTGTTGATTCAAGCTCTCATTGGCTGTTAAATATTTCCGTGATTTAATTTTTCCGAGAGTATGAGAGCCAAATTGATACACAAGGTTTTACATGCCATATAATCATATGACATGCGTGCCTACGAGTTTCGCATCCAGAAAATCTATCGACTCCAGCCAGGGTTGAACCCGCAAACTTAAACTTACGAAGTGGGCACGCTAACTCTAAGCCACCACGGCACCGACTAAATTAAATAGAGAAATAAAAATATATTTATGGTCCTGATTTTGTGCTATTTTTCTGTTATTCTAAATTTTAAAATATTATGCTGAAGTTTGTTCATCTTAAGCAATAACACGAGCTATTGTCATTAAAAACCTATTCTGTGATATGAATGGTTTGGAATGTGACTTTTCCAGAACCCTAATCACAATAACCGATATTTAACTTCTAAAGTTCGATATCAAATAAATGTATTTCATTCTATTTGTGCAAGATCAAAAGCAAAATTTCGTTGATTTATTACTTTGAACAAATATTTTCCACGTGGAAAGAAGTAATATTTAACAATTTTTTGGAAATATGCGCAGCTGTTTTATAAAAATCTTAAAATTTGAGTTTTAAACTTGATATTAAATTAAATAAATATTAATTGTTTACATTAAAAACTCAGTCGAGTACATTCGAATACATGATTTATTCTGAATGAATTTTGTTATTTTATTCACATCGATCTTACAATTAAAATATATTTCAAAATCCTAATAACACAATCCAATTTTTACAAATGGAAAGGTTTTTAAATGAAAGAGAAAATTCTTTTGCTCTCTTATATCTATAGAATTAAGCTCTTAATATCAGAAGGAAATAGTTTAAAGGATATGCTTAAAGTTTAACTGTAAAAATGTGTTAATTTCCTTTCCTATGTACTAAAAATTTCCAAAAAGTTTGATGTACGAGTTCTATAATTATTTTTCTACAGGTTTCTATGGGAGCTTTCTTTGATTCCTGAGTATGCCATCCGAATTGAGTGCATAATGTTCCATGCTTCATTTAGTGAGAATTTGGATCATGTTGAGAATAAACTTTTAAATCTGCGTTTGACATGCGATGTAAGTCTTTCATTCAATAGTTACCTCCAAAATCTTAAAAATAATGAACATTAATTTAGATGATGTGGAATATGGAAAATAGACCAGTAACTAGAGGACTAAGGATTGTCTATTCTCCCCGTAAACAAATTTTTTTTCGTCATTATTTAATAACTTAATTTTAAGGAGCATTCATAAAATGAGAGAATTTATTAAGTAATCTGTGTAATTTGTTTCTAACATCGAAAATGGCCACGTTTAATAATCCCGGTCACGCAAACTCATGGCTTGCATTATGGGTTCGAGACCAGATGCTACTGACGACCGACGTAAAGGAGCCGATTCCAGTTAAATTTTTCGAGGTTCTAAGTCTTAACGCTGATGTGACATGGAAGTTTGAAAAAAGAAGTGTCACGTCACTTGACTGTGGATCAAAATTATGAGGTCCATCGCTAATAGCCCTAGTGATACGTCGAAGTACGTTGTTAAAAATAGTCAATGTATAACTTCCAACATCAAGAAAAGGCTTGTGTGATAAGCATTTGTGGGAAAGGAAGCATAATTGATGTGCCAATTATGTTCATGAAGATCAGGTATCATTCATTACATGATGCTTTTCTTAAACCATGGTTTCAAAATTATGAGATCATTATCAATCGCACTGTTCTAATGCATTGTAAATTCAACCTAAGCAAATCATCTCTAGAAATTATTTAACAATAAATGGTATCTTAATCAAAAGAAAACAAATATTGTTCTCCTTCCTGAAAAAAATCTCAATCTGTTATATCTTTAAAATGTTTCAGAATAATGTTAATGTTTAGGTAACATTTATAATTTTAATGCCCATTAATTGTATCCTAAATTATTTGCATTTATCAGTCAAATTCATGAACCACGTCATTTAAGTCATGAATATTTTCATAAAAGATCAACATTTTCATTCGTAATAACTGTCTCTTTGATGTGTCTTTAAAGTATTTTATATAATCACTGCAACTACTAGAATATTTTATCCATACTCTATGTTTGATCTTACATATGGAAACAGCTTTCGAAAAATTTTAGAGTACTCAAGTTTTGAAGTTGACATTTATAGACCCAGTTTTCTTTAGATTATATATTCCTCATTTATAGTGTTAATTATTGAAAGTAATTTTAGAATAGTCTTGGAACTGTACATTTTAATATTAATCCAGTGCATTTGTATGCTTTCTTTTGTTACAGTTTTTGAAAAGTAAGAATGTGGAAAATGTTATCAGTATTATTCTGTCTCTTGGAAATTACATGAATGGAGGTAAATATTGTTAATAAAATAATTACTTATGAGTATAAACACTTTAATAAAGTGTGAAAATTCAAAACTTCTGCTTTTATATTCAACATGTAGTTTACAAAATATTAGTCAAATTATATTTTATTATTAATCATTAAATCGTTTATCATTTATAATTTTCTTCATAATTTTCAAAAAAGAACTAATTTTGTTTCATTTCTTAAAAATAATGTAATTTTCTCCCTACCCTTTTCAAATTCCTATCGAGGTAAGAAATATGAGTGCACAATGAAAAAATTGTTCCCCTAAATAAATTCATAAAAGTTTTCTTTATATTTACTCAAAAGTTTGCATTTTCTACAATTGTTACATTAGTGCGATCTTTATTAATGATTATATTTTAAATCACAATTTCATATATCTGTGTTCCCAAATTTATAAAAAAAAAATAAAATAAAATAAATTCTGAATAACACAAGTATTATTTCTAATAAATAAAAACTTTCAAAATGGCTTTTAATTGTCAAGAACTTTGCTTCCAGGCAACGGTAGTCGAGGTCAAGCTGATGGTTTCGGTTTGGAAATCCTGCCGAAGCTTCGAGACGTCAAAAGCAAGGTAAAAAAAAATTAAATACATATAGCTATCAAGATGATTATATATTACAAATTTAAGAAAATATATCATATGTTCATCATTTTAAAGTTCTGTTTCATTATTTTATTTCTTAGGATAACTCACTGACTTTATTACATTTTGTAGTGAAGTTGTATTTCACAATTTTCGAACAAGTAAGTAGATTTCAAACTCCATATTTTATTAAATAATTTTTAAATGCTTGTCTTGTTATAAAGCACGAGCGATAGGATTTTTTTTTTTTTTACTTTTCAGGAATCGCGCGAAAAAACAATGTACTTCGAATCTATATAATTTGAGACATCATCATGCAATGGTTATTCAAAAAATTTTCGAGCAAATTGGGAAAAAATATTTACTTCATTGCATTGTGTATTTCTCTTTTATTTTTTTAACAGTTAGTTCATCATGGTAATATTATATACACTCGATTTTGATTCTGGAGTGTTTAATCAAATCGAAACGGTAACCTGAATTTAAAAACTGGGATTGTCACTGGCCTGCTTAAAAACATCGATACATTGTCAATGATTTCGATAAGTTAAATTCAAAGCTCAAGCCAAAAAATTATCTAAAATAATTGGTTGTAATGGTTTGAGGCAAGAAAACTTGTTAATACTAAGTTCTGTTCGTTTTTAAATGAAATAATAAAAGTAACCACGAATCTAAATTAAATGAACCTCCAAGTTCTTGTTTGGTATAGAGAATTTGAGTGTAAAATGCTATCTCGAGTAACTAAATCTTCTTAAAAATAAAAATTATTGCGCGATATAGATTATTAGCCTAGATTATGAACAAGTATCATCACCAAAAATTAAATCACTATTATTTTACAATTTGTTCTGACAAAAAATATCACGGTCGTGGTCACTAGTGGTCATGGTCCCGAAATGGCCAGTGTTATTTAGTCATGGGTCTAGTCACCAGTATTATTTAGTGTTGTCTAGTCATGGGTCTAGTCACCAGTGTTATTTAGTGTTTTCTAGTCATAGGTCTAGTCACCAGTGTTATTTAGTGTTGTCTAGTCATGGGTCTAGTCACCAGTGTTATCTAGCGTTATCAGTCATGGTTCTAGTCACTGGTGTTGTCTAGTCATGGGTGTAGTCACCAGTGTTATCTAGTGTTGTCTAGTCACCAGTGTTATCTAGTGTTGTCTATCATGGGCCACTGTAGACCTGCCTCTTTGAGGGGCTGAGGCGCATTAAGTCTGTCATGGTTCAAAATCCTCTCGTTGGTGCGAAGAGGAAGTTTGGAGAGTGGAGTGCCAGCAGAGGGTGTCTCAATCATCACTTGACCGAGAATCAAACTTACGAGGTCTATCATCAATAGTCCTCGTGTTGTCTTAGAGTGTTATCTTAATAAACACTCACTGACATAACGGGAATGCTTTATATAAGGATTTAACAACATTCCAAACCCAAAGACCAACTTGAACAAAAGGGAGCACAGTTTTACTTTGAATTGAATAGTATAAAAAAGTAAAATTAATGTTTTCTTCCAGACGCACGCAACTCTTTTTAGGTGTACATTTTTCCTTATTTTTCGAGGAAAATCTTTTTTTGTTCAGATAACTTTCAAAGCGTGTATTAAAGTCTGGATTTGAATTTAGTAATTCCATTTCAAGAACTTAACTACTCGCACCAATTTCTCCGGGAATTTTCTTTCACGTAATATTATGCTATTGTCAATTTCTTGACGATAGAATAATATTACGTGAAATTTTTGATCATTTTGAAATTGGGCGCTAGAATATTTGTAAAATTAAAACCCAGCAATTTTATTAAATTTTTCCAATCAATGTGTGTGTGTGTGATACGACTACTGGTAAAACTTGTGATTCATTCTTAACAAATATGTATGATCGAGAATAGAATGACTCAATGAAATTAATAAAATTATTAATTTAAATAATAAAATTTAAAAACTTTGATGCGAGTTTTGGCATCCTTGTTGTGCATAATACATAACTGATCAAAAATTCAATACCGAGATTATAATATACACCTGAAGAGATATCATTTAAAAGGAATTACTTCAATTAAAATATGTAATATGTGCATTTATTGAAAAATATTTTACATCAAAAGATATATTTATGTTATCGTTAAAGTGTATAATTCAGTTATTTCATAGAATAACTAGGCACTTTATAAAATAACGAGACAAGTCAGTTAAAGTATATAATAAAAAAATGTCGTACTTTACCTAGTTATTCTATGAAATAACTAATTATAGACCGTTAAAGTGAAAAATAAACTATTTAAAAGTTATTTTATAAATTAATTGATCATAAATAGCTAAAATCTCCCGAAAATTTTTTTTATCTCTATTTCGGATGATTAATGGATAAATGCCAAGGAAAAGGAGATTATATAATTTAATATTGCTCATATCGCTAACATTAGTTAAATAGAAATGGGGGGGGGAGCACCTGAGGTCGATTTCTCGTATATCTCGCTATATGACATAATACTATCGTACCTCCAAATATCAAGACCCTAGCTCAATTCCAAAGGGGGCAAAATTGTTACCCAACCCCATAGGAATAGCATGGGAACCTGATATTTTAGTGCTGGAGCCCTCTAGGTCTACCAAAAGAGGGCTAAGAGGATAAATGGATGGGTCTCACCGAAAGAGAGCCTGTGATTCAAATCTCAAAGCAGAGACTCAAATACATTTCAAGATATAACGGATTTAAAAAAGTTTTAAAATTTTAAACGTAGAAATAAAATATAAGGAATGACCCTATGAGCAAGAAATTTGGTGCAAATATACATAGGAGGCAGAGGGATCGAATGAACTTGGTCCGAGCTGACTGAGAGGCTCAGGTGTCGAGCTATTGGCAAAATGCTGTCCAGGAGGGAGCTACCTGGTGGGGTCGAGTCCTTGTATTCCTAACTGAACAGGTAGTACTATCGATCTCCCAAATATTAACCCCATATCATAAAAAAGGGCACCATAGGATTAACATGGGGATTGATATTTTAGTGTGTAAGCCCTCCCTGCCCAAAGCAGGTTTCGGCCATCCCTAATCGGAAAGTATCTAGAGCCGTTTCAAAGAACTTTCGAGTGACATATTTCATACTTTAACGATCAAGTAATCGTTATTTCATAGAATGTCTAGTTAAATCATAGATTTCTATGATTTTATATGCTTTAACTGACTGGTCTAGTTATTTCCTGAAATACCTAACTCTTCTATGAAATAACTGATTTCACACTTTAACGGTAGCATATAAAAAAATTTATTATAAGAGTATTTTACATGAAATATTTCCAAGAAATCGTAATTTTTTTACTGTAGAAACTATATTTCTGTATGTATTATAAGAGATCAGGGAAAAAAATATCTAAGGCTTCATTGAGTTATTTATATATTATTTCGACAATCATTTCGGAGAAAACAAAACCAACTGTAGGAAACGTAACATTTCCTTCAAACACTATCAACGGCGCCTTTCAGTCTCTCGTAGTGGAAATCAATGATGGTAACAAAGTGATGTATTACCTTTGCTCGAGATAGCAAGAAGATAAATTGCACACGAAAACGAATCTATTGACATCATTATTCATTAGTAAACTTAATTGACACAGATATTGCTCTTTGGTAGGATATCTTCTCCATCATTCGGGGAAACGACAATCGGATGAGGTATTTTGCCTGTATAATGTAATACCATAAAAGTTTCAGTTTCCTAGCTACAGCACGGATAATATGACATTATTAATTAATAGGGGTAAGATATTGGGATACAAATAAAAAATACTCTTTATTATATTTGAAAAATCATTATTCATTCTTAGTTGTTAGGTATAGTAGACTCACACACACACAAACAGAAGACATAATGAAATAGATCTTATTTTAAGATGTATGTTTTTACAAAATCACGCAATCAATATTTAAAATTGCTCCGAAAGATTTCCCCAATAGAAACAAAAGTTTGAATATTTGTAGGAGAAAAAATAAAGCCAATTAATAAAATAAATTTCAGAAATTTATCAACAATTTTAAATTATAATAGATGTTATACTTTAAGAAAAAATTAGTAATAAATACTAGTATTATAAAATTAAATAAAATTCTTGAAAAGAGATATTATCATAGTTCGTGCAAGTTATAGTAGGTGGAAATGTTCTATATTAGTAATTAAACAATAAAATCGCATTAAATAATTAAATTAACCTTATTACTGTTTAAAAAAAAGCAATAATGAAAAAATTAACTTACAAAATAGCACACACTAAACTTTATATTTTATGAGAAATATTCGAAGGAATATCCAGTAAATTAACTTTTACCTAACATATTACGTGCAAAACGACAACGAAGTGACTTATTCCATATAATTGATGATTTTATTTCTCTTAAATTAAATTTCTAAGTTTTAGATCTTATTGTCTAAAAATCATTAAAAAATGGATAGATAATTGTGAAATGGGTTACTAAGATTTTTATTATCCGTAAGTAATGAAACCTATTAACCCCATAGATATTTGACGTTCTTGTTTTTTTTTTATATACAAATTTTTTTTGCATGTTAACTGTTTGAAGAGTCTGAAATATCTGAAAGTCTTAGAAATCTGCTAGAGATTAAATGTTCCGAATTATGGAGACAAAAGTTTATTTTATGCAAGCAATATATTTTTTAGAAGAAATCAGCAGAGGATTGTCACTTGCCTGTACCAGAGCCGTCTGATGTAGAACGAGCCGGAACAGTCAACTTTGACGATGTGAAAAAAGAACTCGACAAGCTATACGTTCAAACAGCAGGTAATATAAAAATCCTTTTTATTTTTTCAAAATTGATAAGAGTTATGATTTTTTTCTTTATTTAGAGCAGCTTATGCATTTAGTAAATTTATTTATTTATAGGTAAAATACAAAATTGCAAACATTTTCGGATTTATTTTTTTACAAAAAGTTTGTATTAAATCACTAAATATATTTTTAAGTAAGTCATTCATAACATCTATAAAAGTGTGTGTGTGTGATTTTTGTGATTTTTGCATAACAGTCTTAAATTAGACAGGGAGGACCCAACAATAATAATGTAATTGACTGGCTTAATCCTTTGAACTCGTATGTCACTCACATGTGTGACAATACAAATATATTATGGAGCGCGCAAGTCATTTTGAAAATAACAATACTTATTTACTTGATAAGATGCTGTATACGGTAACTTTAAAAATATTATGTAACAAAATGTAGCATTTGAGACATCATTTTGCAATAGTCTGCCAAGACTTGTTAGTTTATCAATACAGTTTGCAGTTCCAAGCCATGCAAGGATTTTTTTCCTTAGTTTAATTCAGTATACAAGATTGGTTCAAAAAGTATCCGACCTTGAATTTTCCCGCTCTTGGCGAAGACTCTAAAATGGCGCCACCGTGCACAGTGGAAGACGACAGCCAGATGCACATGCTTGGATTTTTTCTCCTTCATTACTATGTACCAGTCTTATCCTGCAGGAGGTCAAATGAGGTGCTGTAAAACGTGCTAGTTCGATTTTTATTTCTCTAAAGATGACTGAACGACTTGAGGAGAGGTACTGCATCAAATTTTTTTCAAAAGCTTATTGATTTTCTAAGTGAAATAATTCGGAAGTTTCAGCAAGTGTTTGGAGACGATGTTATTTGGGTCACACAAATTGAGGAGGGGTTTAACCGATTCAAAAATGTCCGAGAAAATCAGTAGAGAATGATCAGCATTTTGGAAAACCACAAACCGCTCGAAATGCTCCTGTTGCTAAAAAGGTGGAAAATCTGATAAGGAAAGATTGTCGTTTAACCGTACTAGAGACTGCTGAACATGTTCAGATTAGTGCAGGTTCTTCACATGCAGTTTTGTGTGATCGTGCGCAGAATGGCTGCAAAATTTGTCCCCGTGCTTCTGTTGGTTTAACAGAAAGAACTCCGTCTTGAAGTTGCATAGGACCTATTGCACACAATCAGCGCTGAATCTGACTTTTTTCGACTTCTAGCTGTTTCCTAATATGAAAATGCCAAAGAAAGAACCCCATTTTCAGAGCAGATACAAAATATGGCAAACCGCGATGGCGGAGCTGAACACCGTTCCAAAAAAGGCCTTCCAGAAGTATTTTCGGCAGTGGAAGGAATGCTGCGCTAAATATGTGCACAAGGGACCTATTTTGAATCTGAATAGGCTTCTTATTTAGCAAAACAACTCGGTTATTTTTTCTGGTCAAAAATCGGATATTTTTTGTACAGGCCTATCGTATACATATCCTAAATTTTTTTAAATTCAAAATGGGTTATTGGAGGCGTGGGGGGGGGGCACGCAAGGGGAATAGTGACTGCGAATTTGAATTTACTAATATAGGTGTGCGAAATGTCATGATGACTTGGTAGAATTAAATCATCTCCGGGAGAACGACATGTAAATTAGTTTTCCTTAGCGGAAGATTTCTGACAAATAGTAAAAAAAGTAGACGACCATTTACATCAGATTATAAGAATTGACTTGATGGGGGAAATATACGGTGTAGCACTGAACGAAAAAACGATTATTGTGTAGTATACTGACACAGAAAAACTTGGGGTAAGAAGACAACATTTAATTTTTGCGAATATGTGAAAGACATCCGTTTATGCAAGCTAGAAATTGTTTTAAGAAGTACCACACATTAAAAGGTTATATCAATATTGAACCTCTTAGTATTATAATATATAAAATAAATTTAAAATGTTTAATTCTACCATTATAAATTTCTTTAATTTATTTTTCTAAAAAATGCAAGCTTACACCCAACAACCCGAGAGCGAAGGATTAAAATAAACTTTAAAAACCTGAATAAATTAATCGACATAATTACAAAATATCAAATCTATATAATATTTTGATTTCTCAAATTAAGCACGAGTACTAGTAAAGTAGTAATATATGTCAATTTTAATACAAAATAACGTAATTCTGTGTAATAGTTAATGCCGGTAAATATATTATATATCAAATCAACTACATTAAGGGACATTGATATTATTCAAGATTATTAAAAAGAAAAAGTTTAATTTTTCATTAATTAGAATTGGAATCACTTTTACTTTAATGAAATTTTTAAATTATTGTTCTTTTATTTGTTCAGCTTGCGAAAGAAAAGTTTCGAAAATACTGAGTTCATCAGAAGAGGAACATCAGCAACCTTTGAAAGATACAATGCAAACTTTTCTAGAGAAAGGTATGAATTCTTCAATTACTTTTGAAATAATTCACTTCCTTACTCCATTTACTTCACAAACAATTTACTTTAAATTACTTAGTATTACTTCAAAAGCTTAAAAGGTTTGCTTAATAACCTTTTCTGAAGAAATTATGATCTGACAGAACTATAAATTTAATGACTCGGGAGAGATTCATTCAGTAAGCCATGAAGGTCGCTTGTTCTTTGGACGCAATCTTTTCTGATTCCAAATCGGCATCAAAAGCTCTATCTCAAAATTACTTCTGGAATTCACAAAGAATTTTAAAATGCAGATTGTTCTCAAAAGAATTTCCTCGTGAAATCTCTTTTCAGTGAATACCAAATGATTGTGACATTGCTGGGAATGATGATGCTTACTTTCTTGCTAAGAAAGGAGCCCTTGTGATACAAGGACCCGCTAGGATTTCAACCTTTAATTCCTTAAGGACTTTTTCTAATATGGCCTTTAAGTATATTTTTAAAATGGAAGTAAAGGAGATGTCGAAGGACCAGAACTGGGAAATCTTGAACAAGTCACGTCCTGGATCCATGGGGATCCAAGAGAAGCAGTCTGCTCTAGCTCATTTTAGACTTTTGACAGGTCATGGCTGTCTGAGATTGCATCTCTACAGAATTGGTATCGCCAACTCACCGGACTTTACTCTGTAAGGGCTCTGGTCAGCCTATGACCGCTGAACATTTGGTCGTGTGCCCTGCACTAATTAGTCTTAATCCAAATGTCGAAAAATATTGGAGAGCACGTGCACTAATAGCAAAAGTGCTATTGTAGTGTGTGGAATTTGTAAAATAAATAAACTTTCAATTACTTCAGAAAAATTCAAAATAAAAAGAATAATTAGTTCGACTTTATATAATTTTATTTCTTCTTTCTTCAGAAAATATTATTAAGAGGAGAATTATTTATAAAACTTTTTCAAATCACATTATTTTACTCATTTTTATTTATTTCGGCAAATTTAATCAAGCTGGTAATGTAATTTAGCGCCAGGATGGGTCCTAATTTATGCAACGTGAAATCTTTTATTAGTTCTTAAATTTTAAGAAATATTTAAAATGCTAATGAGGAAGGAATTTACTGAACAGAATAATTTTAAGATTTGGAGATACGAAATTAGTTTTCAACTTCAAGCGAATATGAAAGATAAAATTCATCTTTTCAAATTATTTATTCTAATTTTTATATTTATTCCAAAAAGTTTTATGGGTGATAAATTAGTTAAACATAGCTTGAAATAATTATCAGAAATGCTTTAATCATAAAATAGAACCACTCATGTTGAATGTATCAAATTAAGTAAGAGCTTCAAAAGTATCTTGTAGAATGTAAAAGAAAAATATAACGATTTTATTCATATAAACTTTAACACCGACTTATGATAATCATTACTAATACTGTCGTTGTTATTTGGGTATTGGACGTTGTTATTCATCAATTGTTATTTGAACTGATGATTCAAAATGAATCATCAATTGTAATTAAATACTCTAAAACCGAGAAAAATTCTAATGATTTTGACTCTTCAAAATTATCTACAAATCAAAAATAAGTGCTGAATTTTTATACTAGAAATTACTTCGACATTTCGACCAAAACATGAATTTAAAAATTTTATGCTTTTATTGCCTGAATAAAAAGATAGTGTTCGAAGTTTTTTTATTATTTAATTTACATAGTATTTTCTCAAAAAATATTGAATCTAAATTATCTGATTTACGAGCAGTATATATAATGTATGTAATTATCTAAATTTCTTTTTAGCATTTGCGGAAACAAGATTACAAATGGAAAATCTGGAAAGATGTAAAACAAAGTAGGTTTTTTTATATTTATTGTTTACGCTGAATTTCGTGCACTTCTTTTTTTAATATTTCGAAACTTATTAATATGTTGCTAAATTACATAATACCTTAATTAACTTCTCCCTTCTGGTAAATTTTCTGTTTTTGAGTAGTTTACTTATAAATTTTCATCAAATTTATATCACCATCATTAAATAATTCAAATATTTTTCCTTTTAAAATGTGTAGAAAATTATAATTGGAAAATAATATAAAAATTAATATTAATGTTAAGATAAATGTAGAATGTTATTTAATTTCAATAACACCTACATTAAATAGGAATTTATTTTATTTTCTTGCCTCATCATTGGTTTAAAAGTTAGTTCAACTAAGGATAATGTGCCAAATATTACTACCGAAATAAACTGTAATATTTATCTCTCAAGCTGTTAAATGTCATGAATTCACATTTTTTTTTAATCTATTGAATCTTTTAAAAAATAAGTATTATTTTTTTACTGAGACATACAAATATTACCTGAACTTTTATAACAACTTTATTTCGCGATTTCGTTTATTTTTACATGATAAAAGTATTCAAATTCAAAGGTAGAATATGCAATTAAAGAAACACCGATAATTATATACAATAAAAGCATTAAGTAAAATATATAACAAAGCAAATTCTTACTTAAAATCATATAAAACCTTTGATTTATCTTTTGGATATTTTATTAAGGAAGACAATTTGTAATTCTGTGTTATGTTATATATTATCATTGATAAAACTTAAATATCATGAACACTTACGCAGTTATCTTAAATGATTAAAATAAAATTTGCTTTTTATCTTTATAAGAAGTGTTCTCTTCTTCTTTAGGTTCACATCTACACAAAAGTTCTTCAAATTTCAGCCAAAATCGAACAACGAAAGCGAATGGCCTAAAGAGTTTTTTTCATTGTGGCAACCATTCTGTTCCGATTTTAAAGACATATGGAAGAAAGAACAAAAATTTAAGATGGCTGAGCAAAAACGGTAAATATATTTTGTGTTGCTACAAATACAGTAATCCTTCGGAAGAAAATTGGTTTTAGTAAAAAAAAAAATGAAATTTATGCAGGTGTAGTCAGATTTTCACTGAGAGAAATTTTGTTAACCAAATAATTTTTGGTCCCTCTAAATTAAAGATTTATTTTATTCGTGTATATTTCTTTAAAGTAATGGTACATTACAAAGCTATAAAGTTGTATCTTTTTTTTATATACAATATATTTCCAAATACTTTGAATAAAAGTGACATTTTTAGTTGATGAAATTTGAAATAAAAAGGAATAAAATGAGTATTTATGAATCTTGTGTTATTATTTCCAGCAAATCTTAAAAAAATTATCCAGTAGAAAAAAACCCGCAATTTTTTTAAATGGCCATTAGTATATAATTAAAATAATTTTTGCGAAATTGATAGTTTATATAAAAGTTCTATTTTGTGGAGCGAATAACAAACACATTTGATTGTTTGTTCATTAACGTCATTAACTAGAAGCACCATAATGACTATTGACTGCGGACCTCGAAATTTTGAACGACGATCAATTGGCGGGGAAGACCCGTTCACAACAAGGTATATGTAAATCATCAGAATAAACATAGCTTTTTATGATTAAATGTGTGATCTAGTAGTATATAATAATTTTTAGCTTCTTTTATATACTTAAGAAGAAACAGCTTCTTGAAGCATTACTGTCATATTTTTCTCTCCTTTAAAAATATTTGTATTTATTATGTTCTCTATTCCAAAATGTCGCAAGAAAATGAAATCTAGATTCATGAATTTTTTTACTTAGGTTATGAAAATGAGATAATTCTTTACATAAACAAACTAGAGGAAAATAAATAAAATGGATAGTATTCCTAAAAAGAGTTTTTTGAAGTGAAAACTTTTTTAGCGGCGTTGGGCACTTTTTGGTAGGGGAAATTCTTATGGGTTCGCGTCACCGACATGCTCTGACTGGCCCACGCGCAGTGTGCTGTTCACCTTAGACACTTTTTGGATGGGTGAAATCTGGTGCGTTCGCGTCACCGGCATGCTGATAGCAGTATATCTGTAGCTATACAGCTGACGTATAGTGCTGTGTATATCTTAGAAGTGAAATTGAATGGATTTAGTGAAAAGTTCAATGTGTATATACTGTGCGTTGCTCGTTGTGATTCCGAGAATGGGCAATACATATTAATGGTTGCCGTTTATATTTCGCCTGGAAAATCTATGAGACAGATACAACAATTTTTATTCGAAAATTTGATATTTTATACAAAAGAAGGTTATGAAATACTCGAAAAAAGATTTGGCGAAAAATATAATAGTGTATCGATGATTTTCAGTGGAGACTTCAATATTAACTTTGCAGATGATAAAAATTTACCACTAATTGATTTTCTAAATAAAACACTTAATTTAAATATGCCCAATGATCAAAAAGGTCAGTACTATAAAATATAAAACGATGATCGATGCGGTTTTTACGTGATACTTAGATAAATTTGAATCAAATATTTTCCTTTCTTACTTTAGTTAACATAAGCCTATTGTATCTTTTTTAGAACAAAATGAAATAATTGAAAGTACAAAAAGTCTAAGTATTGCTGAAATGAATGATGACAATGATGCAAACACAATTATAATAATGTTAAAAATCAAGTACATTGAAATTTAAGTAAATACAAATACTATCCATAAATAATATGATTGTATATTAATTGTTATTTCAATTGAATTGTATTTATATTTTGTCATGTAATACATTTGAATAATAAAAAACCTTATAAACATGCATTTAGTTGTTGTTCGGAGTGTTAATAAATGTGGAAACCAGATTGATGTTGATAATTTTAATTCAAACATTATGAAATTTCAAATTTTAATCTTTAAAATTCTAAGTTTTCACTTCTATCGGCAGTCTCTATAACTGCCAATTTTTTCCCCCACTGACACACACAAAAGCCCTGATTTTTCAAAAAAGGAATATAAAAAAGATTTAAGCTCAAATTTATCACATCTCCCACATGAAAATTAATTTCGTATTCTATTATTTAATATAAAAAACAATATATTCGTTCATAAGTAATGATTCTAAAACTTAAAAATTGCTTACATAAAATATTAAATTAATTTTGCCATCAGAATAATGAGATAAATGAAGTATTAACAATCCCAAATATAAGAAACGTCTTACAAATATTTTTTTTTAAATTTTAAATGTACGACGCCTTTTAATTTGGCGATATTGAACTACGGTATAAATACGTAAATACCAAAAACGTTAGTAACATATATGACCATTTTGTAGGAGAAATGTGCTTTTTCCACATTGAAATTTATTATTTTAACATAAAGTGTACTTTAATTTCAGATTGGAACTAATGAGAAAGAAAATTAATGAATTGCAAGAAGGAAAAAAAGCCAATATTGTTTTAGTCAAAGCCAAACCTACAGGATTGGTAAGCACATTTAAAACTTATTTTTCTTTGCTAAAATTTCTGCTTACATTTAACATTTAAATATCATATTTTTTCTTATAAAATTTTCATAAAAGAATTTGCAAAAGAAAAGCGTATTCTTACAGATAGCAAAAAAAGTGTTTTTAACAGAAAATCTTTTAAATGACAAAAAAAAAAGTAAATATAAAATATTGAAACTTATTTGGTAGCCTTTTAAAAGAAAAAAGAAAATGCTTTCCTATTTTATATTTAAAAAAATTTTTCTGTCTTTAAGTATATAAAATTTTGCTGAATTTATTATTTTTTAAATTTCTCGGAATCTGTAATCGATTATTAGTATTTATCTATAAAACTTCAAAAAAAATAATTTTTCAATTTACTTTGCATTAGAAAATTCCAAGATCCATGGTTAATTATTGACAAAAATGTTTGTTTGCTATTTATATCCTTTTATTTTAATAGTTTTAATTTTTTTAAAAACTTTTTTTGTTCCATTTATTTTTGCAGAAAGCCAAACTGAAACGAATGTCACTTCCCAACACATCTAAAGCAGTGGCAACCTGATAAGTGAAACAAGCGGTCGGTTAACTCCTGCCTTATGAACTCTTGAAACCTCTCTGTATATAGGTGCTACACTTTTACCAGCAATGAAGATTTTAACCGAAGAAACATCACGAAAAGGGAACCTCATTTTGAACCGAGTTCAACTCAAAAGAATGAAAAAAAAACAAGAGTTAACACAATCAAACTCGTTTAACTCTATTATCCCGTTGTTATATTTAAATATTTCAGATATTTTAACACATATAACGAAGTTTAATTTTTAAGAATTTCTTTTAAGAGATTTTATGGAGAGTTATCTCTATCTGTGGGAAATATAAATTTAAAAATCGTTGACTTTGACGTCAGTTATCGGAAAACAAAAATTATTTCCAGTTGTTTTTTTTTTTCTATTATTTTCTCCCTGCAGTTCAATACCCAGTTTTTTTCCTCCCCTTATTTTTGTTGCTATGCACGAGTCTCCCGAGCTTTTAAAGAAATGAATTTTAAACTGAGTGGGGTAGATAATTTGTACAGCTTTTCCCCGATTTCACCCTTCAACAGAAATAGTTTTTTCATGTAGATTTCTTATACAATAAATGAATTTTTGTACGTCTTTGTTGTTTGTTATTTCTTATGTCCACAGATTAATGAGGTCATAACTATGATAACTACCATTGTGCAAAATTTTACACTTCGATGCTGACGCTAAGAATAGTCTGAATTAATCAGTGGCGTGCACAGAGAGAGAGAGAGAGAACTCTCTTATAGGGGAGGGAGTTACATTCTAAGACACCCATAGAAGAAAACCTCAAGGAGTAATCTCCATGGTAAAAATTTAAAATCTGTTGACTTACAGTAGGACCTTGGGAAATTAAAATTGGAAAAATTAATAGAAATACAACTTAAGATTTTATCACGCATTTTTCTCTGAACAAAGATCAGGGGCGTAGATATTGCCGAATCAGCCATATCAATGATACGGGGCTCCCAAGTTACAAGAGCCCAAAATATGTAAGCAAAAAAAAAAAAAAAATCATGAAATTTTAAAGGAGCCCTAAAGAAATTTTTGATACGAACCCACTTAGGAGAAATTACGCCAATAACAAAAATTAATTAGTTTAATGGTTTATTATGGGTTTATGAAGGTTAAAGTTATACTTTGTCTCCCCCAGGTGAAATTTCTTCTGTTAGGAATTTTTTTTTCAATTCCTCCTATTAGTACATTTTCTCCCTATATATATACACCAATATATCTTGTTCGAATTTTCAATCGTTAATAAAACACTTTCTATTTATCCATTCAAGTTCAAATACATTTTTTAAACTTGTTGTGGAAGACACTTGAATCTAATACAGTTTTTCAAACATTAATTCATTAATTAAATTTTATTTTTTAATTTTAAATTTATTGCGCGCTATTTTTGTAGAAGTAACAACTGACTGCAACAGATAGAGCCAGTACGTTCTTCTAACGAAGTAGAAATTGACCTTTAATAAAAATTTTTTATATTTCTTGTTGTTGCTGTTGTTTTAAGTTGGTGAAAGTAAGCAATTGTCATCTGTTTTATTCTACATCTGAATATTCTTCCTAACATCTGAATATTTTAAAGCAGCTTTAAAAGAAGGCAAGGCAGCTGTGTGAATTTTTGACGTTATCATGCATTTTTTTAAAGTACACATATCTATTTTTCAACAAACAGCAACATGCAGTTTTTTTCCTCTTATTGCGTCGAAAAATATCCGCGCTCCTTCAATGTATCTCCAGATACACTCTTTGTATTTTGGGGAATACAAAAGTAAATACTTTTGTATTTTTATTTGAAAAGAGTAATATACTTTTTTGTATTTAAGGGAAAAGTAATATACTTTTGCTGAGAGAAAAGAGATAAAAACTTATCGATAATAATAATTACTATTATTGCAGATAATAATTATACTTCTTTAAAAAAAATGTTATTTTATTTATTTCGAGTACAATTCTATTTGATCGGAATATAACTAATTTAATTTCGTTGTTCTGACTGATAGCAGAACAATTAGCTAATTTTTAAAGTTGTGTAATTCATTCAACTGTAATTTTTCTTTTTAAAATCTGATTAAAGCACAATTTATTTTTAATTAACCACAAGTAACTTGAATAATGTTTTTAGCAAAATAATGAAAGATCACTAATACACTCGCAAAGACAGCAATTTGGTATCGGTTTTGGATAATACAAGCAAGGAAAAGAAATTTAAATATTAAATTTGCTTCTTTAAAAATTTGAATTAGAAGTACAGAGGTGTGAAAGGGATTTCGTAAAATTATAATCTAGTCGGAATAAATAATTCTGATTTTTGCAAAAACGATTTAATGAATTATTTCATGCTTTAAAAATATTTATTCCAATATCTTATTGCTTTTATTAATAATGTATTTATTATTTTAATTATTTTTGGCAGTTAAAATTAAATGCCCCCTAAATATTAATATTTCATAGCTTTGAAGTAGACATTCTTTATAGTAATGCATGCTTTTTCGGGTGTTTTTTTTTTTTTTTTTTGTATATGCATATTATTATACTCATAAAATATCGATTGTTCCTATTGAAAACCTTAAGTATTGCTGTGAATAATTGTTACTATAATGAATAAAAAAAATTCTTTTTCTAAAATAAGTTATTACAACCGCAAATCGTAAATATTTAATTACTTTGAAAGAACATAAAATAAAAATTATGTACATTTTAGCATACTTTCTAAATGCCTCTTTAAAATGTTAAGCAGGTTAAAAATAATGAGCAAATAAAAACACCTTTTGCATATACTGTTTTTAAAATATTATTTTAAACATATGTGCGCATATTTGTCTTATGCAATCATATCCATTAGGTACTTTTGAAATTAAAATATTTCTGAAACGTATTATGATTTGCTTGTTGTGAAATTTCAACACTAAAATAAGCTGGAAAGTCAAGATAAATAAAATAAATTATTTAATTTAAGAATTTAACGCAAAGTAAATAATTACTTGAAACAGACAAAAGCAAATATTTTTTTGTAACTTCACCTCTGAAATGCATTTTGTAATTATCGCATAATACAGTGATGATCGAACTGAGGAGTCTCCCTCAGAGAAGTAAAGCACAGGAAGTAGCGAAAAGTGTAACAAAAATGTAGTTTTCACAATACAGCATATATAATTAAACTTTAAAATGCACTACTTGCCATTCAAATTGAAACATCTTCGAGAAGGAATGACAAAAACGGTGAATTCTCACGACAGGAAGAAGATGCTGGGATATACATATGATTAGCTCTTAAACTCAATCGAACGACGCAGGACGAAGAAACGGGTTGAGAATTAGAACTCAGAACCTTCTGATTCGTAAGCACGTAACTTACCGCTGGACCAAAATTTTCAATTGAGTAAGGAGGCTGTTACTGGCTTATATAGATACCACCGCCACACACTCCCCTACCAGTGAGTCGGTAGCTGAACGAATGATATAGTTGTTATGGCGAGCGCGTGAGTTGCTGCTGTTGCTTCAAGTGTGTCTGACGGCATGATTGTTGCGTCATGTGGATCTGACGGCCTTTTGATTGCTTTTGCGGCGGATAGATGACGCCACGACAGCTGTTTGAAGGTAGCGTTTTTTCAAAGTTCATCCAGAGTCACCAATGAGGATTAGAACTCGGAACCTTCTGATTCATAAGCACTTAACTTACCGCTGGACCAAAATGATCACTTCAGTCCGGAGGCTGTTACTGGCTTATATAAATACCACTGCACGCAGGAAAGTTATGCGGTGGATTCTCATTCTGAAATTGCATCTGAATTTTGATTGTTTATGAGAAGATCGTATACACGGTCTTATCGAGAAGGTTGTTTATCGTTCCTTGATACTGCTACTCGAATTGGTCCGGATTCAGCGACTGTACTTGGCATCGATGTGTTCAGAAAGAAAATAGTGAACACACCGCCGGATCTCTCTCTCTCAATGGCCTTTCCCCATAAACGCCAAAGACAGACATGCTGTCAGATTGGTCTTGGATCGTACAGATATAACACTAGACCTTGAGTCCAGGAAGTGGGTTTATTCGCGGTACGACAAGTATCCGCGTGGACAGTTAGAAGACATCTGAAACAGCACACACTGTCTGCTGTGCGACTATTATTGCTCCTCTTCCACTCCACGTCATGGAAGGATTTTGAAGCTTGATAAACTTGACTTCTAGAAGACAGAGTTCTTTAATGGCAACAAAGAAACTCGATTCCACGACTCAACAGGAGCAACAGGCTACTATGACCAATCGGCTACTGCGTCCATTAAGGGAAAAGGCAGTGATAGTGTTTGGAAACCACTGACATAACGATTTGAAATAAAGAAGGAAGGAAGGAAAATTGATCTACAGAAGAAGAAATATTTAATGCGTATTTTTAAATATTAACATTAGGAAGTTTTTTTTTCAGCATTGAAAAGAAAAATATGAATAAAATTTTGAAGTTTCATCAAAATTATCCGGTAATTTATTATATTCGACTCATTTAAGAGAGTTCACCCATGTGATGAGTTCAAAAAACAAATGTTTTCCTTAATTGCCTTCTTAACATGTCTAGAATACGGTGGTAAAGTGAGCTTTTAAAATCCGAAGTCGTTATAAAGAAGCAAGTGTTAGAAGAGCAGCTGTTCTGAGCGCTGAGTTGGAGAGCCTATTGTGTACAGTCGGCTTCATACCCTTGACCATTCTATGCAAATATAAGTTAAGTATAGACAAGTTTGTAGAGGTTTAAAAGGAAATATCTACAGTTATTGAATATTTCGTCGAACTTGTTTTAGTCTTCGCCACCATGCATCGCCGATTGAGGGTAAGTTAAGATTTTCATTGTTTTAATCGGACTTGAAACTTTAAACATGTTTTTCTCAAAACTGTGTTTTTCAAACTTTCCTCCCGTCGTATCTCAAGAACGGTTTGAAAGAACGGTTAATGAAAAAGTAATAAAAGTTATAAAATCTAAGTTATGAAAACTATGTGTAAAAATAAATATTAGTCTTGAAGTGAACCCTTAAAAAACTCTAAAGATAAACAAACAGAAATGTATTTAATAATGAAAATTGAAGTAAATAGCCACTTCACACTGAAAGAATTGCGCCCAAAAATATTTCTAATTAATTAAAAAAAATTAATAAAAATTTCATGCTCTCTTTTCCCGAGTGAAATTTTATTTTATTTTTCTTTAATTAAATATTACTATTATTTATTTACATCTATGCATTGATACATCTGTATGAACTTAAATGTACAGATATTTGTTTATTGCTTTTCTTGGCATAAGGCTTCCTAACCTTACATATTATATGTGACGTCATATAAATTATATAAGCATATATATTACATATATTGTATAAATATAACTGACGTAAGTAATTTACATATAAATATATTTTAAATAATTAGATTAATTAGCACATTTTCGCTAATACTCATATATATATTCGCTATATTTAAAAATAACGGAAATAAGACAACTTTAGTTACTTCAGAAAAATGGATACAGCATCAAGTACTACAAAATCATTTGGGTTCAATCATGTATCGGAGAAGTTTGTACAGCTATATGTAAAGCAGAAAACGGACAAGTAACACGCTGTTATGATTGTTATTTACATTTCACTATATACCCTTCATTTCGCCCATCCGGTATAGTGGTTAGCGAAGCTGACTGCTCTGCCGTAGGGCCTGGGTTCGAATCCCGGAGAAGACATGGATGTTTGTAAATGTATAGTGCCTTCGCGCGGCATGGGGGTACTCTAAATAGCCGTCGAGCCGCAAGTCCTCTCGTGAGGTTGGTGGAAGGGGAAGAGAGGTGGGAGGCCCCTGACCACTCCCAGGGTGTTCTCCCTCAAAATTGGGGTGGAACCGAGCCAAATCGTACTGTCACCTGCATGGTGCTCAAAGCTACGGCTAACGACAGGCGTACAATATAGCCGATGCCATGATGAATATCATGGGCCTCGATCTGACTACGTCAGACAGGTGGCATTAGAAACAACAACAACAAAACCCTTCACGTGAAAAGAAAATTATTGAATCCAATCACAAGAATTTCTTGCATACACTGAAGCCGGATCGGCTATTCTGAATCTAAATCTACACAAATTACCAATGTTTTTGAATGGAAATTTTAATGTGGAGCTTTCGTGAGTCAAATTAAAACATTTAGTGTTTTTTTAATCAAAATTCAATTTTACTGCGTCAAATGATCCAAATGAGAACACGACAATGTACGGAACAACGCTTGACGAAATTTTTTTTATTTTTTATTTTTTTTTTTTAAATAATTATACATACAGTAGACCACAAAAGAGCGTTCGTACACCTGCTATTTCCTATAAAATTTCATGCTTTTCACCGATAAAGATTAATATAACGGAATTGTAATTTTTTAAATGATATCTGCAACTTGTTCTTAATTGAATAACACAATCAATTTTTGAAACATAATATAACTATTATTTTGAAAAATTAAAAATATCTACTAAAAAATTAAAAGTTTCGGTACACTTGTAGGATATCTTTTATCTTTCTTGACAACTTTTAAACATCTTGGTATAGATTTTATTAGTTTTTTGTAATTTCAGCATCGATATTCCGCCATTCTTCTGTATAATCATTGTTTTTACTTCACATTTTGTTTTTATATGACATGTTTTCATTTTTTTTAAATCAAATTATCACCAAATATTTTCTACTAATCTTAAATCAGGTGATTTAGGATGTGTTTTCAGAATTTGGGAACAGTTATAGGGACACCAACGGTGTACACGGTACTTCACATTTTGTTTTTATATGCCCTGTTTTCTTTTTCAAAAAAATTAAATTATCGCCAAATATATTCTACTAATCTTAAATCAGGTCATTTAGGAGTTGTTTTCAGAATTTGAGAATATTTATAGGGACACCAGCGGTGGTACATTGAGAGCAGTGCGCTTGCGTCATTACCGTGTTAAGAAATGAAATCGTCTCCAATATCCAAATTTTGGGCGTATAATTTTAAATTGCTCTTAAAAAATAGCTCATGATTCCCAATATCATCAAAAAATATCAAATTACTTAATCTTGAAGCTGATTTACACCCCCCCCCCCCAAGAACACTTTCACCTCCTTGCTTCACTGTTCCAACTAGATTCTTGGAATTAAGTCTCAGAAAATTGGATGGCTGAATTCAACATTTTTGGCTCCGACGGGTGGATAATAGCTTGTTAATGAAAAAATGAGGAACTTAATCCAATGAATTTATGTGCAACAAGAACACTTCCATCCCCATGCTTCAGCATGGAGGTCGATGTGTTCTGGCGTGGGGGTGTAAATTGGCTTCAGGATTAGGTAATTTGGTATTTTTTGATAATAATGTGAATTTCTCTCTCATGAGCTCTATTTAAAATTTTTAAAGACCAATTTTTAATTATCCACCCAAAATTTGGATATTGGAGGCGACTTCATTTTTTAAAACGGTAATGACGTCAAACGCACTGCTCTCAATGTACACTGCTGGTGTCCCTATAACTATCTTCAAATTCTGAAAACACCTCCTAAATCCCCTGATTTAAGATTAATAGAACATATTTGATTATATTTTAATTTTTAAAAAAAAGAAAACAGGGCATATAAAAACAAAATGTGAAGTATAAACAATGGCTACAGAAGAATGGTGGAATATCGATGCTGAAATTACAAAAAACTGATAAAATCTATACCAAAATGTTTAAAAGTTGCGGAAAACGATAAAAGATAACCTACTAAGTAAAAAATTAAGAAACAAATACGACATTGAAAGCTGGGTTGAAATTTTTTTGAAGTATACCAAGACTTTTGTGGCGTAATTTTTAGTAGCTTTTTTTATTTTTAATTTTTCAAAATAATAGTTTTGTTATGTTTTAACAATTGATTAGGTTATTACATAAAGAACAAGTTGAAGATATCATTAAAAAATTACAATTCCGATATATTAATCTTTATCCGTCGAAAACATGAAATTTTATAGGAAATTGCAGGTGTACGAAAACTTTTGTAGACCACTTTTATCAATAAATTTTAATCAAGTATTTATGTTTCAACTACCATAAACCTATTGTTCACTTGTGGAATATAATTAATTCACAAATACTATTGTATCTTAATCTTTTATAAGTAATATCAATTTATGAGAACAAGCATAAGAATAATTAATTTTATATGAAATAATAATACCACCTTGTTTTTGATTCACCGAACTTAATCCACGCACTAATCCATATTATATAACATAAATATAATTATGTGTGTGTGTGTTTTCAAATTGGAAGTTTTCACTTCATTCGTGTGGTCATAGCACACACCCATTTTTTAAGAACGTTTATTTTTTTCTTTCTTTTGAAAAACTTTTGAATCTTTTGAATATCGTTAGTTCCACTGAAGTTATACCTATTAATTAAAAAACGGATTAAATCTCACACACATTTAAAAAAAGATTTATTGCGATATTTAATACTAGAGGGCGACACATATTCTGTGCATTATTTCTCCTCACATTCCAGGATGTGGTAAACAGATCGATACGAATACTTTGTGTTTGACCTGATGATTTTAATATGAGTTTCTAAAAGATCGAATCGTTTATTTACTTCGCTTCTCGCAGCATTAAGCCTTATGTTGAAATCAATCGATAAATAGTTTGTTTTGAAATTCATGTTATTCTAGCTTTGCGGGAATATATTTTCGATATTAAATTAGTTAAGGGTGAAAACAGGAGAGGGAACAACAAAAAAATATAAAAAAATTACGTTAATTTATTATTTTTTAAGCAAAATTAATTTTAAGAAAGAAATTTAGAACAATATTTTGTTGTTGTTTGCCGGTAATGTTATCTTTTATTTCAATTTAGGACTGAAAAAATTTTATTTTATTTCAATCTTTTTTAAACTAACATTCTTAAAAAGCAAAACTAATTAATAATTTTTTTTAAGTTTTCCTAAGAGCTTGAGTTAATACCCTTCTTTAATTAATATTCTTATTTAGGACAAAAAATTTTAAAATTTATATTAAGCAACGTATATAGTAACGTGACATTTGAACTAAAATAATATTGTAATATATTGTTCATAATGACAAGTGTTTATTTTTAAGGAATATTTTTGGAGATATAATGGCTTCACTCTTGATGAAAATGTGTTAATACTTTCCGAAATGAGAAGTAAAATAAACCCTTTACGTATATATCGTTATTACAGTAACTTTTTAAAACATTAGGCTTTAAGATTACCACTTTAATATATATATATTTGAGCATATTTTCTAAAGTTTTTCTTAATGCAATTGTATTTTTAATACAGCGGTTGGTCTTTAATATTAAGAATTTTTAAAAAAATAAGAGTATTGAAACTAAAATTATTTTCATTAAATATTTGGGAAAAGATCTTTAAGTAGAATGATTCTCTAGAATAATATATATGATTTTAAAAAAAATCATTTATATCAAGAAGGAAAAAAAATCGAGAGATGAAATGCATTCCATTATTACAGCTTTAATCTATGAACTTATATCTATAGAATTTGGGGTTAAAGGAAAGGTTTTAAATATTTAGTTGTATTAAATATATTTTTTTATGCCGTAACTTACTTAAAAGCAAATATTTGTTCAAAAATGTTTAATCTTTTTTTTCTTCAAATTGCTTTCGTGTCATTTTAGTACATGTTAACATTTTTTCACAAATAAATTCTTGCATTCATTTTGATAAATAGTTTTCGCATTTATTGTTCAATTAAATACCATGTAATTTTATTTTCTTCTTTAATCGATTATTTTACTTTAAAATAGTTGTTTAAATAAATAATAATAATTATAATCTTATCAAAACGGCAATAAATTCGGGAATTTTTTAGAAATGGCTGAAATACGATATGAGAGAAATCTTAAATCTTTTTCAATCTCGATATTGCATAATAATACAACTCAAGAATTACAATGTTTATAAGAAAATATAGCAAAAATTTACAATTAAAAGTTTGCACTACAATTTAATATACTGAATTTAAACTTGAATTCTAAGAAGAAATATTGTTTTTTTGTTTTTTTTTTGACAAGTATAAAAAAAGCAAAATATACAAAAATAACAATTTTGATACTTTAACAGCATTGAAACCAATTTGTGATCATTTTCAGATACTTATCTTATTTCATGACTGATATTTTAAAAAATTGATTAATAAGTTGCACAATTGTAGAGTTGGACCATATCAATCTTTAAACAATTTTTTATGAGGGGGAAAAAAGAGTCTGAATGCAAAATATTGTAAATAATGTATGAATCTCTCTTGGTCTCATTTGTTCTGAGATCGATAATATGTGAATGCCCCTGGGTTATTTTATTGGCAGAAATTCCTATACAACGAATCGTGCGCCTAGACCTGTGTCAAAATGTAAATGTCATCGAATGCGTGAGATATTAACAAAAAATAAACTCTTAGCTTTCTAAGAAAAATGTAATCTTTTCATACGTACTATAAGAAAAAAATAAGTACCAATCATTTTATTAATAAGTGCTTTTCAGAATTTAAATTCGGATTAGTATTATATAACTCAATTTTGAGAGTTGAGATCCCCTTTTTTTAATTTACCAACGATGCCTTATTGTAACAAATCAAATTTGAATATTTTATACACATATAAGCAATATCAAAATCTAGACAGAAAATTCGGAGGCAAAAAGCCCAGTGATTAAAAAAAAAAAATTAAAACTGGATTATTTTTTCTTTGTTTTGTCCGGTGACTGAAAATATTTATGAAGAACAATAACAATTTGTTACCTCAAAATTTTATGTTTATAAATCTAATCTTATAAAAGTTTAATCATTATGAAACTGAATAACTTTATTTCACACACGTATGCTTATTAGTTAATTATTAGCAACCTAAACAAATCATTCGAAATTATAAAATAAGACAATTATGTTATCCTAAAAGAATCATGCCTTTTATTTACTGAAAAATTTATTTCACGCTAAAATTAAAACAATTTTACAAATTATTATGTTACTTTTTTTTAAATCTAAATTAAACATTTAACGATTTAACAGTATCAACTCCTGTTTAATTTTATTATCACGCTTTTAAATGCAACGCATTTATTGTATTGCGTATTTGTGAAAATTGACTGCAAGGGGGGTTACGGAGATAAAACATATAAAAAAATCCCGTTTTTGAACTACTAGACCTTAGACTTGAAATTTGGGGAATATGTTTCTTTTATTGAGTAAAGATCCACTAAGAAGAGGGTTAGGGGAAATCGACTCCGAAAGGGATTATGGAGGCATAAAATATAAATATACTTCCGTTTTTGAAATTCAAATCTTGTCCTTTTTAAACCAAGAGACGAAGGCTATGCAATCGAAAGCTTAATGCTACATACATAGAACTTAGATATTAATAAGTTTTAAAAAACAATACATAATCATACAACATCACGACATACCCATCGAAGAGGAAGGATAACGGCTAGGGTTAACGGCTACAGTTAACGGCTTTCCCGGGAACCCGGGAAATCATAAGATTTTTGTACTTTTTCTATTCCTGGGAATTAGACTTCGTTCCCGGGATTTCCTGGGAATCACATGGGGCTTGAATTATCTATGAGGTAACGATTTTTGAGTTGACCTTACATTTCATACTCGGACATCGTTAACTGAACCTACTGTGGCAATTTGCGATCGTTCAACCCGAACTTCCAGACGAAGGAATGTTCGTTACCCCAACTGTGTGGTAAGAGTGTAATATGAGAACTTTGGGGGGTGAGAATTTTTCCACGGCTAGCCGTGGGTGTATCGAGCTTGGTTAACAAGAAATATTGGGTTTTTAAAGCAATCGCATTTCGTTGCCAACCAGCACTATTTGATTGAAGTTCCAAGATCTAGATTATGAGGATAATGTAAGTACTAATACTTAAAACTATTATTTATTTGTTCTTTTTTTTAAAAAAAAATTTTCGGATACTTGTCTTGAGAATGAGCTATTTAATTGAATCAGCAATTTGAAGAAGGGAATGAACCCACAAACTGTTTAGGGAAGAATATTTTTATAAGAAATTGCGCAATTTTTTTTTTTTTTATTATTTATTATTTTTCTAAACTTAACTTTCGTGTGAGATTCTTATATTAATATTTATTTACATTAATGTAACAATAATACAGCAATTCCATAAACAAGAAATCGGTTATATACAAAAAAAATATCTTAAATACAATAATTAATATTTTTAACGTACATAATCGGCACTTCAGCAGTAAATGAGTTTTCAAGTATATATTAATATTTATCTCTTTGTAGCAACATTAGAGAAATAATTTATTCAGCTTTCACTGGTTAATTTTCAAACACATGTGAATCAGTAAAGGAACATTAATTTTATTAATTATTTTTCAAATGTGAATTTTTTTCCCGAGATTTTTAATTTACAAAAATTTTAACCGTAACATTTTTTCCATGCCTGAGTGATAAAAGTACAAATTGCTTATGCTTTCTAAAATCCTATTTCAAAACTGAATAATCAATTTATTATATATTTTTTGTGCTTTTTAGCTCATTATATAAATAAGAATTAATTTTGTAATTTATATGCATCCTTGTTTTATATAATGATTATTGATTTTATTTAAAAATAACTTGTTTTTAAATTTTTTATGTATTCCCGGGAATTCCGGGAACGACAATTACATTCCCGCGATTTCCCGGGAATGGAAAAACCCGGGAAATCAGAAACCCTAGTAACGGCTAATCTCTGTATAAAAGAGTCACCTGACCACTCTTCAAAATGTTATCGTAATCATGTAATGTGCTTATTTAAACACACACATACATACATAGTACTTAGGTGGCTGAATCGTTGCATATAACATTTTTAAATCCAAGCTCATTATTGGTAAAAAACAGGCATAAACAGTAATAAAAATGTTATGTTATGAAATTTATCTTATTTCACTTTGTAAGTTGTTATAATGGCTTGTCTAAATTTAATCACAATTCAGAGTCTTGCATCCAGTGAAATTAAATAATGCTTTAGCTAAGCTATGTCTAATGTTGTCCGAATAAGATTTTGTTCTCCTAATGACAGTTTTGATTTGATAAATCTCATTATTTTTAAATAAAGTAAAAAAAAAGAGTTATTCTGACCTTTTGGCATAATGAATCCCATGGCGTATTGCCAGAGGGCAACTTTATGTTAGGGCGTATATTATACTTACAAAATCACTATATAATTACCGTAAAACCCGGCATATAACGCGTTCCTATATTTTCAAGCTGCATTTTTTAATTTTAATGTATATTCGCTGTATAAAGCGCACCTCCTTTTTTACGAAGGAAACTACAATGTACGTTAGCAATGCTATAATGTTTTAAAGTCATTTATTCGAGGTTCTTGAAGAAATAGTATATTTCTACAAAAACAACCCTTTTAGTTCAAAAAAGGTATGACATTTCTTTTAAATAAACAGTATTCCGATCTTTGAAGAAGTCGAATTTTTTTATGCTCATCTTTTTTCTTTTTTTTTTAAAGCTCTCGTTTTCATACCCGGCGTACAACTTACACCCGTACATTTCAATCATATTTTTTTGTATAAAACTGCGCGTTATACTCCGGACTTTACGGTATGTCTCTTTCCGAACATAGAATAAAACTCTCCAATATAAAAAAAAACAATTATAATCACCTATGGTTGATTTTTAAAAAATTAAAAACAAATAATGACAAATAGATAATAGTAGTAAAATCTTAAATTACTCTTCTAACGCTTTTTGATTTTACTGAAATGTTTTTTTAACTGAATTATAACAAAGAATTCCGAAACAAAAGTAGATTCGTAAGTCAATAACAGGACTTATAAACTATCAATAAATCAATATATAAAGACATAACGGAGAGCTTTCTAATATTAGCGAACTCGAATCTCACTTCCCGAGTTAAATTAAATCAATACTGTTTTACTTTTCAATAGGAAAAGAAACGGCATGTATATAAAAATCTATATAAGTGGGCATACAGCGACTACAAGCAATTAAAAAATAAAAAAATAAAATAAATTATTAGCTAAATTCTAAAAGCGCCGTAAATATTCTTAGCCAAGGAATTGATTATTAGTTTATTTTTGACCATTAGCATTAAGATATATAAAAATATCAAATAAAATGAGGAATGGTTAATTAAAAAATATATACCAATTCGTTGGAGACACGACTGTAGAAAAGGCGAAGTGAATTGGCTTAAAACCTTGCTTTTCTATCCTTACCTTAAAAATAATAAATTCACTGCTCTAAATTTAAACAGACTCTAAAAGTCAGGGGGGGGGGACTGAGAACTCTCTCGTATTGAAGAAATTGATATTAAAACCATAATAATTATAAAATATATGAATTAAAGTAAGAATTAATAATGATGCCAGTGAAAAATTTTTATGGTTAAGAACAAAAAGAATAGTATTTAAAATAAAAGGCACATTCAACAATTTCTGAGCATATTCCAGCTATACATCTAGAATAGTTGAATAATTTCAAAATGAGATATCTTAAACAGTTTGTGTGTCTTATTCCTTAATAATAGCCAGTACAATATGACACAATATTTCCTACTAAAGGCCTACAAGCCTAGGTCCGATTAAAAAAAAGTCGGTCTGCTACAAAACTTCGGCATGGTATGGGCCTTAGTAGCATTGTCTCGGTTGGGTAAGACCGGTTCGTCAGGTTTTAAATTTTAAAAAAAAGCCTTCAGATCTTTTAAAAAATATTTAAAGCAACTAAAATAAATTTAGTATTAATCTTACATTTGAAGCACATAAATTTATTTTCCGATCGAATTTTTCATTTTCTTTTTATTTACACATGAGAGTTGGCAGTGCGCTATATTTTTAATTTTAATCAACTTAAATAACTCTGCATGAAGATTACGGTAATTTTCATGGCAGCTTATAATAGCGCGTAGATAATACTTTCAGTGTTTACTACACTAATGCACTAAAAACATTGCGTATAATTCTTTCAGGATATTACCATATTAATATAATACTTTCCTGCACATTATCTACATCTACGGGTTTTTCTCATCGATATCTCCTGCTGTCAATTAAATTAACTCCAAAAGATTTTCTATTTTGCAATTGAGAAGAAAATCGTTAAAAGTAGACTTCATTTTAAATAGATACGTATTAATGAGTTCTACGTCTTTCATAAAATAAATGAAAATATTTGGTATTATTACTAATAATTAATCAACTTAGAGCGATTGTCAACAAAATCAGCTTTTACTATTAATTGTATGACATACATAACATAAATTCAAAAAGCAAAGATTTTAGCTGTACTGTTTGGTTTCTTAGCAAAAAGATTAGCTCCTGAAAAAAAGGTTTTTTTTTTTAGATTCGAATTCGTGGTTTTATTATAAGTATTTTTCCATTATTAAATTTTGTGTTTTATGTTTGCATCCCAAAATTTTTATAATTTTGTAATAAATAATTAAAATAATGTACGTAAATAAATAATTTTGCTTCTTATTTGAGCAAGTATTTTTAAAAGTAATATAGAAAACTTTTGTGCTACAATTAAACATAAATTATATTTACAATAAGATATTCCCTTTTAACATACTGACTGATGAAAGAAAAAAATTGACTGAGCTCCAGCGCTGCGCGAAATATATCAGGTGACCCCTAAAAGTCCGTTAATATTTGAAAAATCAATAATTCGTGGAATAATGTAGGGAGAGAGGTAAAAATTGACAAACATGCTTAGAATGACATGTGGGTTTATTGAAAGAAAAAGAGTCTAAAAATGTTCATCAGATGGTGCTTTATATAGAAAAAGCATTATTTAGTAGAACAATTGATTTTTAGCAACAAACGATGTTCTTTGCAGCAAATTATTAACATCAACAATATCTGTAGTCCAGAGACAATTTTTAAAACAGCACCGTACAACACATCTGTAGGGTACGGTGAGAAATTGACGTCGGATGTTGACTTTTAGCATCCTTAATGAGGTCGAACGATCGCAGTAAACTTGCGACCTTAGGTAATCCCACAACCAATGATCACACGGATTGAGGTCTGGGGACCTGGAAAGCCAAACACGATGGAAGTGATGGCTTAGCACGCGATCCTCGCCAAATGATGTGCGCAAGGGATGTTTCATACCCTTCTTTTGGCTACAGGATCGTAAAGCTGCGGTGATAGATTCTCCATTTCAATAATACAGCTTTACTGACAATGCCTTTTAAAGTTACCATGCTACAATTGCTGGCACATTCGTTTCCTTTACGGTCTTTATATCTGGGCATATGGGCCGTTTGTGGCCCCCAATCCCATATATGATGGAGAATAGATGTGGAACGACGTGTTCATTTTCATACTGGATATTTTGCTTCCTAATCGGTCGAGCAAATCGTATGATTAAAGTTCATGGAAGCTGTTAAAAAAGTTCAAGAAGGAGAGCTGAAAGGCTGCTCTCTCATTGGTGTATGGGACATTCGTTTCCTCTCTGACTACAGCTTATTTCATACACAACTTTCATGAGGCGTTAATTACGTTTTGCTGTTTAGCGTCATCTGTTGGCAATTTTTTGCACTTTTTTTTCTTGTGTGTCAATTTTTACTTCTACGTACATTATTCCGTGAACTATTGAATTTTCAAATGTTAACGGACTATTGGCTCTCTGGTATATGAGACCTGATAAGTGATCTTGGCGTGAGTGCCCCCAAGTAAGAAAATCCAAAATTATTTTGCGGTCTTTCAGAAAAGAGATTTATTTGCATTGACTTTCCACCTCTGTGCCGTTGAAAAGGAGGGAATATACTTCTCGGTATATATAACTATTTTTTTTAGAATAACCCCATAAAGAATTTTAAATATTTTAAGGTAATCAATCCCTTTCGTATTCAGACACTTTCCGTAAAAGTTATTTCAGATCAAGAATCAAGAGCGCTGTGTAAAAATAAACCAATATTGTGAAAAAAATCTAAAAACAATAACGTCAAAAATAGTTTGAATAAGTACTGAAATGATGCGGTCATACGCGCGCGTGTATATATATAATGCGTTTTTTACTTAGAATTCATATTTATCAGTTACCAGGAAACAAAGTATAAAAAATAAAATAGGTCCATCAAAATTACCAAATTTATAGCAGTATGTAGAACTGATAAATTAAAAACTAAAACAATGAGAAAATAAATATTAATTAAAAAATACTTGAAGCACAGCAAGTAAAAAAAAAATCCGAAACACGCAGTGAAAGCACCTGTTCGTTTGCAACTCGTTTCTATTTGTTAACACGTTATAAAAAAAATAATGCAACTAGCTGTAACAAGACTCAAAATTAAAATGAAATCAAACTTTAAGTGCCCACATTTTAATCAGTTTATCAACTTCAACTGTCCATAATCAATTGCATTATCATCAATACGTGCTTTATAAAACAGCTATTTTTTTAATCATAAAAATGTAATTTTTTTACATATATCTTACTCTGCGGAAGTCATATTTAATAAAGAACATGAAATTATATATAAAATCATGAATCTATATATATAAAGGAGAAAAGCGACTCACTCACTGACTGACTGACTAATCACGAAATCTCTGGAACTATTCAACCTACAGACTTGAAATTTGGTAGACATGTTCCTTTGATAGAGTAGACATCAGCTAAGAAAGGATTTTCCGAAATTCGAAACGCAAGGGGCGTTACGGGGGGTTAAGGGCTTTAATAATAATTGTTTCCATGTTTAAACTACTTGATGTACAATCTTGAAATTGGGTAAGCGGATTCCTTTCAGAGAGTAGAGATCCGCTACAAAATGAGTTTGCTGAAAATCGACCCCCAAGTGGCGTTGCAGGGGCTTAGGGGGCGTTATAGATAGAGTTATTTCCATTTTTAAACTATTTGACGCACTCTCTTTAAATTTGATATATAGATTCCTTTCGTAGAATAATGATCAGTTACAAAACGGGTTTTGTGAAAACAGACTTCTAAGTGGCGTTGCGGGGGATTAAGGGGCGTAATAGATAAATATATCCGTTTTTAAACTACTTCACCTACCTGCTTGAAAATTGGTAGGTAAGTTTCTTTCATGGAGTAAATATCCGCTACAAAATGGGTTTTGGGAAAATTGACCCCCAAGGGGTGTTGCGGGGGGGGTTTAAGGGCGTTATAAATCCTATTTTTAAGTTATTAGACGTACAGTCTTGAAACTTAGTAAGCAGATTCCTCTCATAGGGTAGAGATACGCTAAAAATGGGTTTCGTGAAAATTGCCCCCAAGTGGCGTTGCGGGACTTAAGGGGCGTTATAGATAATTATTTCCATTTTTAAACTATTAGACGCATAGTCTTTATATTTGATAAAGAGATTTCTTTCATAGAGTAGAGATCAGCTATAAGAAGGTTTTGTGAAAACAGACCTCTAAGTGGCGTTGCAGGGGATAAGTGGCGTAAGAGATAAATATTTTCGTTTTTAAACTATTTGACCTACCTGCTTGAAAATTGGTAGGAATGTTTCTTTCATGGAGTAAATATCCGCTACAAAACGGGTTTGGAGAAAATTGACCCCCAAGGTGTTGCGGGGGGTTAAGGGCAGATATAAATAATTATTTCTTTTTTTAAACTATTAGACTCACAGTCTTGAAATTTGGTTAGCAGATTCCTCTCATAGGATAGAAATACACTGCAAAATGTGTTTTGTGAAAATCGACCCCTAGGTGGTGTTGCGGGGGTTCAAGGGGCGTTATTGATAATTTTTTTGCATTTTTAATTAATTGGACGCAGTCTTCAAATTTTGATAAGCAGATTCCTTTCATAGAGTGCAATTCCCCTACAAAATGGGTTTTGTGAAAACAGACCCAGAAGTGGAGTTGCGGGGGCTCAAGTGGCATTATAGACAATTATCCCCATTTTTAAACTGTTAGACGTACAGTCTTGAAATTTGATAAGCAGATTCCTTCCGTAAAGTAGAGAACCGCTACAAAATGGGTTTTGCAAATATCAACTACCAAGTTTAATTTCGGGAGTTTAAGAGTCGTAATCGATAAATATTTCCATTTTTAAACTATTTGATCATCCTGCTTGAAAATTGGTAGGCATGTTCCTTTCATGGAATAGAGTTCCTTTAACAAAGAGTAAAACGAAAATTGACCCCTAAGGATGTTTGCGAGGGGTCAAGAGGAGTTACAGAAAAAAATTAATGTTTTTAATTGTTAGACCCATATACTTGAAATTTGTTAAGCATGTTTCTTTTGTTGAATAGAAATCTACTAAGAATGTATTTTAAGCAAATCAAGTTCTTAGGGGGGTGCAGGGGGTTACTGGGACGTATTGACAAAAAAAAATTCCTTTTTTCGAGCTACAAGGACTATAATAATGAAATTTGGTTTGCATTTTTCTTTTGTTGAATTGAAATCCGCTAAGAGCGGTAATTTTGGAAAACGGCTCTCAACGGGATTACGGGGATATTTATAGTAAAACTTTTGCTTTTTTCTGTTAGATTTAGACTTGAAATTTGGCTTGCATGTTCAATTTACGGAGTAGAGATCCACCGAAAATTGGTTTTGCGGGAATCCACTTGGTTTTTGAGTTACGAAAGAGCAAACATCATTCTATGCTTCAATTTTAGAGATTTTTAGAAAATACAAATTAGATGAGTTCTGCTCTTTTTTTTATCAACAGGTGACAGTTACAGGTATAAGTATATTTTTCAATTCAATCGAATTCTTAATGCTAGGACTTAGATATCAATAATTTATGCATATATATAAGCAGTAAAAATTTATAAAACATCATGAAATACCCAGCGAAGCGGGCGGGTAACAGCTAGTTATGTATAAAATCAATAAAATTACTTTTTATTTGACAGAATTTATGACTTCAATTTTTTCTATCACTAAATAGTTTTCATACTTATTTATTTATTTTTTTTTTAGTCTTTAGATTTAAAAAAAAATTAAATGATTTTTTTTGGAATTTTATGATTATCATTTTCATTATAAATAATTTTCTTAATAAAAACAAATTTTTATGTACCATCTTTTTATAACCATTTTCATATATTGTCATCCACTTCTGAGCTATAGTCCAAATTCCAAGTCTCTAGCTCATCGGGAAGTTAGTTTAAAATCAATTACAAAATTCTACCCGGACAGACATATAAGAAAGCGAGTTAATAAAAAAACATGGTAACCTGTTGGCCCCTTTTTGACCCAGAGCTACGAAATTGTATACGTAGACGCACTCGACCCGTGCTATCGACATGTGGTCTTTGTTTGTGTAAATTCGTGAAGTTCCGGAGTTACGGGGCCCTTTGTAGAAATCGGGGCCCACTTCTTCGGGGGCCCGGGTTCAAGACTAGAACTTCTTTTTTCCCATTTTCATGCATTGTCATCCATTTCTGAGCTATGGTCCAAATTTTAAATCTCTAGCTTATCGGAAAGTTATTTCAAAACCAATTACAAAATTCCACCCGGACATACAAGAAAGCGAGTTAATAAAAACATGGTAAAATATAGTCTAATGATGAGGTCGGGTTAATTATTCACTTAGCGAGGTTTGAAACTAAAACTGGCTACCACAAAATAGTTTCAGAAAAATAAGTGGATGAAATTTCTATGTTGTCCATCATATTTTTTTATAGAGTTTATCTTAACTGTGTACAGATAGAAACCATAATTAAGAGTAGTATATTTCTATAACATTAGCTACAGAAAAGGTAAAAAATAGAATTGAAAGATCTAAAATCGGTTTTTTATCTTTTATTCTCATAAATAATATTCAATCCTCTTAGATTGTAATTATTAATACTAAGGAAAAAATTTGTGCTTACGTGAATACGAAAAATGGATAAATTTGCTTCCAATAGCAACTTCCATACTTAAAATATTTTTACACAGACAGACTTCCGTTTAATTAATATACCCATCGTAAAACTTTTAAATGATACAATAAAATCTTTGCGAAATCTCAGAGTGGTTAAGCGAAACGGAAGCCATAAATTTAAGAGATTTGCTCTTATTAGAACTTAAACTTTTTTTTTCAGAATTTAAAAGTTTTTAACAAAGTAAGACCAAAAAGTATATGATTTCTGAAGCCGTATTTTTAGTAATCTGTTATCAATAACCGGGCGATTATTCAAATAATTTCTCTAAATCTAAACGAGAAAAACAATACATTTAAATATCTTCTATAAATTGTATATATACTATCGTAAGGTTGACTACATTCGGAAGAATGGTTTTAAAAAAAATTACAAATAGTCGTTGGAGGTATGACCAGAGTGCCTAACTCTACCGAGCTTTAATCTCTCATCATTAGATGATTGCGACTGTAACGTTATGACACACTCTTGCCCTTTGTTAAACTAATTTACTTTATAATTAAAATAGACTTTTATTAGATTATGAAAAATTAAAATTAAAATATGAAGGCATTAAGTGCTTGGAAAAATGTTACAAATGAATATTTTTTTATATTTAGCGTCAGCTGAATTAAAATATACATATGAAATTGTTTTATGAATATTGTTACAAAATTCTTAAAGGAAAAAAAATGAAGAAATATTGATATATTTTAGAAACATTCTCGTTTCACGAAAAATAACTAACAATGTATTGCTATATGTTGCTAGGATTATGTAGGCTATACAGAGCCTGAACAAAGACTTTTGAAAAATTCACATTGTTTTCAAAGTTACGATAAATTGAAATAATATCCAGTGTTTTTGTTTAAATTTCTTTACTCTTATAAAAATAAATCCACTTCTAAATTATTATATTTCAAAAATCCTACTTCAGGCTCCGTACAGAAGTCTTGGCTATATGTAGGCAAAATATATTATTACCGTGAAAGCATTTTCCATAAAAGGAGAATGTTTTGAAAATAACTCATTCTTTGCTAATTTTTTGCCAAGTGTAGTATAGGGGATATTTGGATTTGGCTATTTTTCTTTGGATTTAGCGATTTTTATACAGATATTATGGTGAGATAACGAATTCATTCTGGTTTCCGGACATTTTTCGCAAAGTGAAGTAGCTTGGCGATCGAATTTGGTCGCCAAAAGAAATTGACATCTCCAAGGGGCCACCTTATACTACTACACTTTAACCTAAATAGTTTTTGCTTGTAATAATATTCTTAAAATAATTTTATATGTATATTCTAATTCACAAACACAACTTACACTAAATATTTCAAAAAGTTATTCATTTATACTCTTTTTTCAAAATCACGGCTTGAATGTAATCAATCATCTTTATAAAAGCTGTAACATCTTAATATAGAAATGTATTTTAAATTTATATAATGCTGAATTATCAATATATAACAACTGATATGCACAGTAAATATATATTTAAATAATATATTATTTTTAATTATATGTATAATAAAATTTATGTTTCCATTGATTTATGGGTTAGACAAGTTTAAATACTTAATTTTGTTATTTTTATTTTATTTGATGCAAACTATTTTGCCTTTGCAAATTAGTACATATCAAATGAATTTTACTTTTACAAAATAATAATAACTTGCACGAGGAAACTTAACAGTTAAAAACGTCCTTGTCTATACAAATAAATAAAACTGAAGTGTCTCTTTGTAATTTCAAAAATTAGCAGCTTTTTACTAATGGCATTTGAAAGTATATACCGTACTTATATCAAAAAATCAATTTTTTAAAATTTTTGTTTGGCTGTCTGTTAGTCTGTTTGTTCCGGCTATATATAATCTTTGAAACAGTTGGACCGATTTTGACGGGACTTTCACCGGCTGATAGCTGATGTTATAAGAAATAACTTAGGATACTTTTATTTTAGAAAAAAAAAATAAGGTTTCGTGAAAACAAAATTTAACCCAATGAAAAAGTGAACAATATCCGATTCAAATAGGGAAGTATGTATGTATTATATCAATGTATATATAAATGGATGTTTGTATATATGGCCTCGCTTCACTCCAACACCGTTCAACCGATCACTATGAAAATTGGCGTGTATATGTATTTTTTGAGAAGATTTTTGTGCTATCCTCTTTGTTGCAGCCCCCTACCAGGTAGCTCTACAGCATCACAACTAAAGCACCGTTCAATCAGTCACCAAGTTCCCAAAATGGTCACCAACTTGGCTCTATCGCCAACAGTTTGCTATGCTTCCATTGAACCGCCTTTATAATGTAAGGAACGGCGTTGCTTGCGAATATTACGATTTTAATATAAAATAAATATAACAAAAAATAATAACGTTTTACACATCCAGATATAAATTATTTACATTATTTTAAGCATCCATTACACAAAATTTGTACTATTATGTTACTTTTGCTGAGAAAAGATCAGCTAAGGAAGGTGTTTTCAAAAATCAACCAATAAGGGAGTTACGGGGGTATTATAAATAAAAAAAAAATTCTTTTTATCAGCTATTAGACTTACAAACTTAAAATTTAACAAATATGATTTTTTGTTCAGCTGAGATATGGAAAAGCTTTTTTTTTTTAAATTTTCAATTCACGTAAAATTAACTCATTAAAAACTTCCTTGTCCTTCAATCTGTACTGTTTAACTTTTCAATTCACCCGTCCGATGAACGAGTATACCAGCTAGTATGAAATAAAGCACATCTATACAAATTATACACATCAACACAAAGATACAAAATATGACTTTTACATCTTTTTATTGAAATCTTTTGCATATCCGATAGTAACAAAACCATCTCTGACCCTCAAAAAAGGCTTTCTTGCAATCACCTATCCAAACTTTCATGAACATCAAATAGTATATATGGGCCAATAGTGGAAAACAATGGAATTGATGCAGCAAATAAATACCATAAAAATAAAAACAGAACAAAACAAAACTCTTTTTGATCCATAAACCACCGAACAGCCTGTCCCACCAGCTATCCATGTCCAGCACCGAATCGTGTTCTTCTGCAAACGTGTATTCAGAACACACAGTTGTGACCAAAGAACGCTTAAAATACTCGTACGGAATCACAGAGAATTGACTAGAAAAAATTGCTCTTTCTTCTTCGCACCAAAAGGTTGGTCAGCAACCTTTCCTAGCACCATATTTCTTCTTCATCTGTGCTAATAGTTTGTTGTGCACTGCATTGTTTTTGTACATGAAAGGAGCCCTGCGACGTTGGTCCACGCTGCTCAAGGTCTTGATTCCAGGAGAATGCACCAGGAAAGCATTATCCAGCACATAGAAATCGTAATCCAAAAGACAGAGTTCAAACATCTGAAAAGGATAGGCAATTAATGCAAAGTATTTACCAAAAAGTTTACTAAACAGATTGCATATCTAGAAATTTTTTTTACCAATAACCCTTAAATGTTTTAAATATGAAATATACAGACAAATTAAAAATCTGTAAATATTTTCGAGACGATATTATATCCACAATTTATTAGTGAAATGAAAGCTCTGCAAGAGCAAAAGACACGAAAATGATTCAAAATCGGATGATTATGCGTCATGCCCGAAACTACTGCCCCGACATCTTTGCCTGTTAATAAACATATTACAGCTTTCTTAGTACCATTCCTTATGTGATACTATTCACGATTTCAAGGTGTTTTGCTATAAGATAATGCTCACAGTAATCTTTAAGATGCCTGCTTTTAACCCTACAACAGTCATTTAGAATAGTGTCTTTGCCGATCATCATGGTTATCAATAGAGGGGGATCTCATAGTGTTTGGCAATGAATCAAATTGTCTCGAAGCAGATGACCATTGGATCCGTATGCAGAAGGAGCCTATCAGCCTTAGTTTCATACAGACATAGCCATTATCCTTGATATGATAGAGTAGAGTGTCATCTATTATGACAGCAGATCACCTCTTGTCCACCTGCGTTCAATATTAACAGCTGAACAGGAAGTTGATGAAACCTGGTGGCTGGTAGAATTACCCTCCATGGTCCGACATTCTATAGCAATTTTTGCCAACATCATGCAAACGGATCATAAATCTTTGAACTGCCTTCATGTTGTTGATATTCTTACTTAAGAAACTCCATGGACCTTTCGCCAATTGAACATACATTGAACATTGTAAGACCGAAAGATTCGAGAGTCACAACATGTTGTAGATTCAAAAATAAGATGCCAGAATAAAAATTTGTATCACTCTTTACATTAACACATGCAAACATGCCTTACTTGCCAAAGAAGGAGGAGGGTCATCAACTATAAAGATTTTAATAATTTCTTTATTTGTGCGCAAATTTTACGCAGGCTTAACTTCAATAAAAATAGTCAGGTTCTTTGTGATACTTTTCACAAAAAAAATGTACAATTTCTTATAAATTTTAAGAACAAAATGATTTTTGAAGCATTTTACCTGAGACATCTTATCTCTTTTTCCTTCCCACGTAAGCCTTTCATCGTACAGCGGCTCTTCGTTCGTCCCAATGTAGATAGGCTCCCAAGCCGTTCGAGGCATTTGACGCTTGGTGATTTGAAAGATTCCCAATAAGTCTTCTTTGCCCTTTTCTGGAAGACTTTTCAACCATTGATCTCGTCTGAAGAGAAAAAGCGGAAAAGAGGAAACAAATATTTTATTGAAAATGTACTCTTGTTATAGACATGAATATACAGCAAATTCAAAACAAAAAATGTACGTAGGCAATAAGATATTCCGTGAATATAATTCTTCAATTTAAAAATGAAGGCAAGAAATGGTTCCTTCTTCAGCTTTCTGCTAAAATCTGAACAATCAATTTAATTATTAATTATACTACATGGTTTAATTATGCTGTCAACGAAAAGGCTGTTCTCTATAAAAAGTTTCGAAGAATCATATATAAATATTAGTTATCTCGTCCTGTTACAGAAAAGGAAATTATTTAAGGTAATTTAACATCCTTTTCAAGCGGCAAAATATGAAATACTTTAATTTTTTAGCTTAAAACTGTATTTTAATGCATCTATTGTACGAAAAGAAAATTGAGAAAATCTCTAACAACCGATAACATATGGTAAAAAGCAATTCACTATTCTAACAAGACACACCCTTAACCATGCTTTAGTCTTAAATATTATTCAATGCTGTTCACAAAAAAAGGAATAAAAACCAAACACGATTTTATCAGTGTTATGACTATAAATGGAGTAATTAAGTTTATATTGCTTATACTTTAGTAATTTAAACCACTATCAAAAGCATTTTCTAAAAGCCCGAAATATTACGCTTTGTCTACTTATATAATCTAACACATTAGAAACTACACAAGATTCAATGGCGTCGAATCTGGAAAAATCAACTTTTATTTCACTTTAATGCAGACAATACTAATAAGAATATGTGGATTCAGAATTTTCAATTAATTGGTTAAAATTAAAAAATTGCAATTATCGTAATTTTAAATAATAGTTAAGTGGTAAGGCTAGACCCTAAACTTCGTACATCCTTTGTTTTTTAATTATACGTTGTACCACGCAAGGACTTTGGGATGTATTTCCATTAACGGGAAGCACTCTTATTCCTCTCGACGGTGTGGAAATGGGATTTGATCTCGTAATTCAATTTGATGATTATTCGGCACGAAATTTTCAATTACGACCATTCAGCTGTAATGGCTTTCCTGAATGTTGATAACCCCATTTAAGAATATTGCTATTTAGAATACTGAAAAACACTTATTTGTGCGTAATCCAAAAAAATTTCGAGTCAATGGATTTGTAATTAGTAAGAACGATATTAAATGGAAGGAATATACTGTGTATAAAAAAATATATGCAACATAATACTTACAAAACAAAATTTTTCAATTAATTTTGATTTTTTTTCAAATAAAAAACTCCCATCTTTTTTTTTTTTTTAAATTTCGTTTTTAAAAAAACACTATATATTATGCAATCCTGCCTATTCCCTGAATATTACACTGAAAATCTGAAATGATAATTTTCAGAGATTGAAAATGTCGATAGATATATTGAGGAAAGAGAGATGGTGATATTTTCCCTAACCTTCAAACATTTATTTAGTATATACCAACGGCCAATAAATGATACGACAAATGCGTTATACATCGACAACTGAAGAGCGAAGAATTAAAGCTTCAATACAAATTGAAGTAAAGATAATATATTTCATTTTGATAAAGTATTAAATAAACATTTGTATTCGAATACTAAAGGATGCATAGTAAAATTGTCTTTATTTTTTTAAATAAAAAGATGCATGATGGGATGACATACATAAAAAGAAATTTCAAAATTTCATTCGATGGAAAAACACTTTAGAAAATTCCAGATTAAAAAACGTATAACTCAAATACTTAGATTTTAAAAAATTCTTCCTATCATACCTTATAAACGTCAATTACTACATATATTAAAGACTATATAAATTTTTTAAATTTTGGTAATTATCGGTAAATAGTTTAGCCTTTTTGCCTTGTTGTTGAGATCTTGAATTAGAATAAGATGACAACTTTGGAGTAAAATGCTTAACTCCAAAAATCACTGGTACAATTTTCTTTTATTTGAATCTATATCAAAACAACTCAAACGGGCTTTGGTCCAACAGCCAAACCTCAACAAACTACATTTAATTACAATTAGGATTCGGAGAAAAAGGCAGTTTTGTACTGTAGTTACCTCTATAGGGGAATATTTCAGCACATAAGTTCGCTTAATGAGCATATAATGTTCTTCAATTTATCCTGTATTAATTATATTTGTTAATTAGGCAAATATTTTAATATTATGCGTCGTCAAAAATGTTCGATTATTTTACCTGTTTCAATATTTTCGTGCCTTATATTTCGTTCGATTCTTCATAAAATAAAACGTATGATTTCGAGTTAAAAATGAAGTACAATACCTGGGAAAATTCTGACAAGCGTCGCACACCCATTTGTGGAAAAAAATGGCATGTCCTTCTTTCACTCTTTTTACTAGCTCTTCTTTCGTTTTTGGAGCAGGAAACTCTTTTTTGATTTCAAAAATGGGAAGGGTGAACACACGGCGAGGAATGATTTTACCGATTTCTTTCTCAGCCAGTCGAGATACAAGTTCCAAAAATCTGAAAATTCAAAAAAAATCGAGTGAGCAGTTTAATTTTTTTCAATACATTTGGGAGGGGGGCAGGGGATGGTTTTTAAGTAAGAGGTAAGAATACAAATCTACATGAACACGTTTTTAAATAAAATTATAAATGAATAAGCACTGCTTTAAAGAAGACAAAACCAAAATTCTCATTGACGTTTTTAGTTCTTACAGGGAGTTTTTTTTTTCTTCGGCCTTTTTTTTCTTACCGAAATCCATTCTGGTTGAAGAAAAAGCTTCATTCTTCTATGTTAAAATGTTAAAGCTGTCTGTTGTTGTTACTTATGCCACCTGTTTGACGTAGTCAGATCGAGGCCCACGAAATTCATCATGGCAACGGGCTAGATCTACGCCTGTCGCGTAGTCTAGGCATCGGATCATGGCTAGCATGTCATGAGTTCGATCCTAGTACCACTAAAGACCCGCCGTGTAGGGGAGCAATGCACGTTAAATCTGTCGAGAGCTCAAACGTCCTCCCATGGTGTGGTGTGGTAGTTAGGAGAGGGGGTGCCAGCTCAGGTGTCGTCCGCGTCACTTGACCATGGTTCAAAATTACGCGGATCATCGCCAAAAGCCCTCGTGTTGCTAATCAGTGCGACGTTAATATTCTCTCCCTCTACGCCTGTCGTTAGCCTAAGCTTTGAGCCCCCATGAAGGTGACAGTACGATTTTCTCGATACAACACGATAGATGATGACACCATTCGGACCCACTGATTTAACTAGCACGTACTCCGTGTGTACTCGGAGGGCATTTGGTGGCATCGAACATCGAACCCAGGTCTTCCGGTCTGGAGTCCGATGCTCTAACCACAGGCTACCCACGGCCCTAAAGTTGTCTTTGCCTTAACATACGAGAGGCTAAACTAAACACGAAGCACATTTTCCAACAAAACAAAACTGTCTCAATTTCCATGAAAATTTGTAACATTGGAATTCATGCATTTGTTTATAATATAGCGTTTTTAAAATTTCAAAATATTCCATAAATAATTAGTTTTTCGGTTAAAGTGTTGTATGGGGGGGGGGGGCTTGGCGATGTTAATTCCTTTTGGCGACCAAAATCGATTGCCAAGCTACTTCACTTAGCGATAGATGTCCGGAAGCCAGAATGAATTCGTTATCGCACCATGATATCTATATAAAAATCGCAAAATCCAAAGAAAAATCACCAAATCTAAAGCCTTATACTACATTAAGCCAATTTTTCTTTTTAACACGTAAAGAGGTGTTTCATTCAGCATTACGCTATAGAAGATGAAACGTGAAACATTATTTATGCCAGAAAGAATAAGTCAACTCAAATTAAAATAAGCAGTACGATAAAGTATAGGATAACGGAGCTACACACAGAATATAACATTAATGTTGGAATACTTTCGTATCGGAATTTGAAATCTTGATCCTATTTTTCACCGTTACGCGAGTGAGCGTTTATTTACGCCGCACTACAAAGCAACACGGCAAAATAAAGCCCCCTCTTTAAACCTCCACACCACGTCAAAGATAAGACTTTGAGACGGTTGCGTGGCTACAATGGACGTGGTTGGAGCGGACACATAACATTTCGTGGTCTGAGCGGACACTTTGAAACTCATCGTGGTTAGCGAGGACACATTCTTTCCTCATCTTAGAACAGATTCGATTATCGAATTACAAGGATAAATACATTTTTGCCAATCAAATTTAATTATTTATATTAAATTGTTAAGATATTATAGTGCGAATGTGCATTTTAAAAACATAGCAAAATGTAATAGAAAAATTTTCAGAGGAATATTCAAAAATTAATAGTAAGTAACAATATGATGAAGGGTATGAACGAATTTCATTAATTTCGTGGAAAACTGTATTTAAGAGTCAAATAAATTTTAGAATAGTTCAATTGCCATGATATTAATTAATTTCATTAATGTAAGTAAAAATAAATACTAAAAGTAAAATATACAAGATACAAGTAAATAAAAGAAAAACAAATACAAGTAAATTTATTTTAACTAACCTTTATTAGAAAGGCATAAATATCACTTACCGTCGGATTTAGTCCAACCTAGTTACAAAACAAAAATTTTACATTGTTCTAAATTTTTGATGTTTTGAATTCTTCTAGGATGTTTTCAATTCTTTCATAATTTTACATATGCTTTTTTCCTTTTTATTCCAGGGTCGCCTAATTCTCTGGATTTCAAATTAAAAGACACTTTTTGTATTTCTTCTTCTAGAATTTTAACTAACAAGTTATATGTTTTTTAAAATGTGTTCGCACAATAATATCTTAACAATTTAATACAAATAATTAAATTTGATTGGCAGAAATGTATTTATCCTCGTATTTTGATAGTCGAATCTGTTCTAAGATGGGGGGAAAATGTGTCCGCTCTAACCACGATGAATTTCAAAGTGTCCGCTCAGATCAAGAAATGTTATGTGTCCGCTCTAACCACGTCCGCTGTTGCCACGCCACCCTTTGAGACCTGACAAATTTAACGTGCATCAGCCCTCTACACGACAAATCTTCAGTGGCACTGGGGTTCGAATTTATGATGCGCAACCCACGAGTCCCTGTCCATGATCATTAAGCTACTATGGTCACCAACGTTGCGCGAAAACAGCGTGAAAAAAATGTATATCCATCTTCTATGAATCAAAATCACAATAATAAGCGTAACAAGATTGTAATCATCTATTAAGTACAGTTGCAAGCGTTATTTCATTGACAACAAGTATTCTTTACAATGTTATATGTAGTGTCTGTCAGATCTGTCTTAAAACATTTTGAAAAAAAAAATTATATAAAAGACTTTCTTAGAATTTAATTATCATATTCGCAATGATCTTATTTTCTATAACAAAGCAAATTATTTGTCTCCGCATACACTGAACCTGGCAGAATAGCACACTTTAAGTGGATAATTTAATGAAATCCTTACAATGAGATTTCTTGCATTTATTATATATGCAACTTAATTTTTGCAACAAGAAATGTTTTTTTTTTTTAATTTAGACTTTTAAGGATTGGAGTATCTTGGAAAATTCCACACGCACATGAGAGTGGGGACACGCATACTAAGAGTGGAGATTATTTTACAGTAGTTTTTAAATAATTATGAAATCAAATAATTTGTATAGAATTTATTGTTTCAGCAAATCAATCACAGCTCAGATTTCTATCAAACAAGAAACAACACTAGCTTATCCAATTGTCGCTAGTATTAAATTCGACAAAATATTCATAATCCAAGTACAAAAATTATTAAAAAAATATTATTTTCTGTTTCTTACCTGGGTACGATATGGAGACTTGGATAGAGTTCAATGTCCGATGCCAGTACATATCGCGTGCCAGCTAGCTGCCGAGCTACATTCCGAGCCACATTAATGGGATAAGGAAGCTTTTTGGACTGTAAGGTGCATAAGAGAATATTAAATAAGAAAAGAGGCATTTTCTTTCACGAAAACAGAGAAAATATAAAAAATCATCCATTAATTATATAAAATCAACTCCAAATAAAAACACGTAACTCTAGGATAAAAAAACACTGGATTTGTAGTCATAACGATGTCATAAATGTTGAAGTACTGAGAGTACATTTAAATTGTGGAGAGAAAAAGTTTTAGTTTTCTACTTACGCTTTTATGTAACATTTCTTACAACTGATGTATAGGTTTTATTTGTGTACTTCTTGAATTCTAAATTTAAATATGGAAAATATGTATGCATACCTGAAATTGTAGAATACTCTGTGTACGCATCTCAATGTCTAATGTCACCAACCGAAAATCAACAATAACTTTTCAGGTAGGATCCTAGCAGAGTCCATACCTTTGGCGTGAATTATTTTGGCTGGCGATAATTGCGCCATCTTCGTAACCATGCTTTAAAACACTAGATATGTGTTCCTAACTATTTCTGGAATTTTCGTATTTTGCCATTTTGTTGGCGGGCATTTCAAATTTCGTCATTTTGTCGTTGGGCATCGGGCTGAAAGTATAGCTGCGTGTATGAGTGAGTATACCTTAGAATATTTTACTTTGTTGAATGCGAAAGAATTGATTGAATGGAAGAATTAATTGCTTCATATTATGAATGTCCGAAATGTAATGAGGGAATGGGATTATACGAATGAAAGAGTGTTGTTTTGGATGGAGATGTCGAAAAAAAGGTGTAATGCGCATAATGTTTGCAGAAGTATAAGAAAGAATTCGTGGTTTTCCAATAGTAAGCTCAGCAATGAGGCCTTCAAGGGTGTTTTTTTTTTTTTTTTTTTTTTTTTTTTTTTTTTTTAATCTTCTATTACGCTGTACCCTCCACTCGAAAAAGATCAGTAGTAAGAAAGTAAGAGCTTTTTTTTTAAAAAAAAAATTTGTGTCTTAAATATATTTGATTAATTTCTGTATTGCTTACATATATTTTCATTGCGCATCCCTCTTGTCCCGCTATATACACTTGCCGCCATCTCGTTCTGGTTTGGCGCTTTTTCTGTTTGTCGCCAAGGATGTGGGCTCTCCTAGGATTTCACCACTTTCCAAACAATTCATATTTTATTTGAACTTCGTACAGACAATATAATTCATGATGAATTAATTATTCGGGTGAAATTTGTAATGTGGATTGACAGTACAGTAATTATCTGATAGAATTCTCTCATTAGTATTAACAAAATAACGAGCATTTACATTTGCATTTTACTAACAAAAGTAATGTTTTAGCTTCTAATACAAATACATTTTAGATGAGAAACATCACTTGCAAGATGTAAATCGATTTGTTGCATTGCTGTAATCAATATCGAAATTACGATACCTGAATGCATTAAAACTTCGATACATAAGATCTAATTTACATCGAAATACAAGTTTGATTTCGAACGCATACATACGATTTAAAAACTCTCAAGTGAAAGATATGACCTTCAAACATAAGATCTCTCTTCACCTTGGTTCTGAGTCATTATTTGAGGAAAACATTCACTACGTGATCAGAATGCAAGACTGAAAATACCAAAAAGCCCATTAAAACGTTTGAAAAGACAACACGTTCAGGGGGAAAAAATATTTTAAAATTATCTACTCAAGTAAACATTAACTCATTTCAGCAATAAATGTTTCTTTTTAGCGTTTATTTTCTTGAACTAAATGTACCATGAAACTAAATGTTTCATGGTATATCTTTTTGAGGAAGTTTAACTTCTCTTTATAATATTATATATATATATTATATATTCTAATATATTTACATTCAAAACCTTATTTATGAATACTATATTGTGATTATCATATTTGATACAAATGTTTTTATCTCATCTCCATAGCACATATAATTATCAAGGAACAGAGCCTACAGTTTAACAAAAAAAAATCCTACAATGTTGGAACGTTATTGTAATTTAAAACATCTCGATGTCATTGAACTAACAAGAGCTTAATTTAAACAAAAATATTTCGGAAAACTCTTAAATTATACTGAGAAAAAAAAGATACCAGCATTTTCTCCTCTTTCTGTGTTGTTTATTGAAATTTTTTTCTTAATTTTTCAAAAATCAAGCAAATTATTAATTATAGCACGCTTGTCAAAGGCAAAATAAAGCTAACGACATCTAAAATACACATATGGTGTAAATATTTCAAAATTTTCAAATACACTGTATACTACAGAAAATATATAAGTTTCTATAAATTTTTCTTTCTTCAGCAAAGCCATTTTTTAACATGCTTGTAAATTTTATGATAAAAGAAAATTAGTTTATCTTCATTAGAAAACCCAGCGGGCAAACAAATATGTTTAAGTTATCTGCAAAACGCAGTTAAATGAATCTTTTATGTATTAAATAAAGATTATGAAAGCCTTTTAAATTTAAATTTCATATTCACGTTTCATACAAGAAATATTTTTACAAAACAAAGATCATTCGAGAATGGAGACTCTGATTAAAATTCATAAAAAAAAAATAATAATAATAAAAGCCTTTTCCCCTCTGTAAAAGAAATAACACTTTTTAAAAAAAAGCTTGTAATTTTAATAAATTTTAAATAAACTCGATTCGTGAAATAATACCGAAGTTTTAAAATTTATCTCTTCAGATTTGATCGTATCTGGCTTATGTATTATATATGATGTGCTTATGAAGATCCTAGGAAATTATTGGCAGACTATCTCGAACCCAAGCTGGAAAAAGAGCTTCAAAATGGAAAATTAAGAAGAAAAAAAAATCATTGGTCCTCTGAATAAGCTGAATAATTTTACAGTAAAAATATGCTGCTTAAATTTTGCTTTCATGATTTTGGCGAGTGAGAGATTACAGACTACAAGAGATGGACCTAGTTAGTCATAACACAGTTTTTTAACGAAAAAAAAACACAGTACTTACTGAGATCTTATTACAGTAGAACGTCGTTTATCCGAATCAATTGGGACCGGACACCGTTCGGATAATCGAATGCGATCCATGCAGTATATGAAACCGGACAGGATACGAATATTTAAAATCATCACACGCGGAAAACGTGCTTGAAGAAAAGGCAAAATAGGTACAAAATGTCACAATTTTACCTTTATTGTGGAAAATAATCACTTATTTTTCACCGTACCATTGTACACCTTCGTTATTTTTTTCGCTGCAAGGCTCTGCTTTTCTTAAGAAGCAGTAGTTGAGTAGAACAACAGTTTGATTATTGTTCGTACCACTCCATAGATGTCTCTAACGCAGAAAAAAGGGTCAGCATTTGACTTTACAACATTATAAAACTGTGCTAGAGATGCTCCATTTTCTCTCTTCGCGAAACGATTAAATGTTTCAAATTTTGTCTCTATGTTCAAGACGTTGCGTTTCCGTTTTGAATTCGAAGCCATAGCAATTCACAACTCAACGAAAGAGCACATATACATCCCATCACTTGGAAGTTACCAAATCACACAACTGAAGTTCCCCAAATATCCCTCACCTTGGGTTTTCCTGTCACTTTTTGGCCTCACGCGAAACAACTGTTGAGCATTGCACTGTTCGAAAACATACTCATATACGGTACATACAGTTGACAAAAAAAAACTGGTTCGGATATTTGACGTTTTGGATAATAAACGTTCGGATAAAAGACGCTCTACTGTAATTAAATTTTTTCAATATAGCAGGAGACACATTAAAGCTTTCAGAATCTAGCTTAAAATTTGAAAGTGAGAGCTGTTTTCACAGTTAAAAATAATATTCCATTTTCAAAACTACTAATAGCTAAAACATTGAGAATCTCATAGCATTTAATAGTAACGAAAACATCAAATACCTCGCACTCTGAAATTTAGACAGTTTTAAGATACACAAGTCATGTAATTTTTTCATCAAACAGATCTCTCACAGAAATCCACCGAATAGATCTTGTATCACCACGCCAATGAAATTCTCGCGTAAGTGCAAATACATTATGCATATAAAAAGAATTTTTAAAATTTATAACTTACACTTCTGATTTCCGACAATAACTGCAAGGGCTTGAAACCAGCCGAACAGTTAAGGGGCTCATAAGCTGCCATTTCTGCCATTTCCATGGGAGCTTCCAGATGGGGTGGTGCCAAAGAACTCTCGTATATCAGATGCCAGCTGACATTGAGTCGTACGCAGGGTGGTCCGCATTTTCGAAGGAATAGAATTTTGCGCACTGCCACTGGAAGATCAGTACCAGGGGCGTACACGGATACAGAGAGGGGTCCTTCCCAGCGGTCGCATAGCTCGGGAACGTGCTGCAGAAATTCGAACGTACCTTGTGTGCATAACGTCACACTATCATCATAGGTGGGTGGAAGACCTGGATAAATATAAGAAAAATATTTTCTATATTACTAGTATTATATTACATAAAACAAAGATCACCAGCTATCAAGTATGTTTTTTTTTTTTTTTGAAAATATTCTTAAAGACATTTAGTAATTTTGTAAAATACGCAATATTTAGAGCGATTAAGATTATTTTTACACCTGTGGTTTTATTCATTGTTAATGATTAAAATTTGAGAGTGATTAAAATTGTTTTTACACCTGTAATTTTATTCTTTTTTTACGATGCAACAGTTTTGCATCCAGTAAGAAATTTTATTTCCGGCATTACGACAATAAAATTCTAATTATATAGTTATCACATTATAGCCTGTGACAAATGAATAAAAACATTAAGACAAACATTATGCAAAATAAACGAGTATATGTTAAGTACCAGTTAAGTAATAGTTATCAACTAATAATTAAATGTTTTCTATGAATAAAAAAGTATGATCATTTTTTCTATAAAAACAAACAATTTGGTACTTAATTTCTAGAATCAATGTCACCATCCATAAAATTTTTAGTTCCTAATTAATAAGAAAATTTATGCTTTTACAATAATTTTAGATCCTTTTTTTATTTTCAAATTATATAATTTATCACAAAGAAAAATTAAAATTGTGTCAAAGTTTAATTCAGATAATTAGCTAAATGTTAATTTGGTGCAGAAATACATAATATGACAAACAAATATCAAATCCAAAAAAGTATGAAACCTCTGACTTTAAAAAAAAAAAAAAAACAATTTGGGGGTGGGGATAAATTTAAAATGGGGGTGGAATATGTTTGCATAAAAACATATGTTATTTTATATCGCACAGATATACAAAAATAATCTTTCAGCATAAATTGGTCGAATTCAAAATAATTTCTGACTTAAAAAGAAGCTGTTATTTGATCTGTTTTCTTCCTTTAATATGTTATTTTAAAAAAATTGTTGTTCACACTAAGTAAGATATCACGTATAAAATGACATTCTCAAGTAGTAGAACTTTCTACGTTTCACAATTCTTCAGAAAAATAAATAAAAAGGATTAAAAAAAAAACAATGTTTAACTTTTTTTTACTATGTTCACTATTTTGTTTAAGTCTTTCGCATGTATATTAATGTATATAGAAAAATACTAGTTTATATTGAAACTACAGATTCCACTATAAACAATATAACTTCTGCAAAGCAGTATTTACAGCAAACCAGTTAATGTATTATTATAAACGGAAACAAAATGTACATTTTTTTTTTTGTTTTGTTTTTGTAAGTTTTTTAGGGAAGCGTGCATTTTAATGCAGAAGTGGGCAAATAACGGTCCGTAAAGTTTTTTTTCTTCCGATTTGCCAAGACACAAAAACAAATTGACAGAAAATGATCTCTATATTTGGGTCAGCATATATTTGTGAGCTAAGTTTTTCTTGCATGAAGATGAACAAAAGTAAATATATATGCAAGTTGGTTGACATTAACTTGCAAAATATAATGAGAACTTCGCCCACAAGCAATCTAATCTCACTCCCGATTTCGAAAATATTGTAGAAAAGTGCGATAGAGTTCCTTTGTTTCATTGAACTGATTCTAAAATTAAGTGTTCTAGCAACTAAAAATATGAAATTAGAACAGTAAATAAGTCGAGTAAAAAAGCCACTATTTTATTTAACATTTATTTGCATGGTACAATTTATACCTTTTCTGTCAATCTAACTAATGAATGCAATCATTTTAAAAAGGTGCAGCCCTCCGACATCATCCGCTTCTCACAATGTGGCCCACGGGTCAAAACAATTACCCATTCCTGTTTTAATGGCATCTTTAAAATCTTGAAATGCAATTTTCTGACGAATTCTTAGAGAGATTGAGATTTATTTTAAAAAAATCATAATATACGAGAACAACAGCTTAAGACGGTAAAATTCTGAAATACCGATTCTGATTCCATTCTTTGGTTTTTAATTTCTTCAAGATTTTCTGATTAGAAAGAGAAGAAGATGCAGTATTCCCCCAAATTAAACACTATGTAAATAAGTTTTGGTACTCTCCTCGATTACTGTTGATAATTTTATCTCATAAATCTCGCTTAAAAATACATAGAAAACCGATCTATCGAATTCAAATTTAAAATCCACATCATAACATAGGCTTTATGTTACTTCCCCTGCACTCAAAAGTTGCAGAGTAAGTTTGATAAAGCTAATAAACGTTATAGATCAACTTGTGCCAATGATGCATTCTCGGGTTAGCGCTACGTTTGAGGTAAACAGAACAATCAAGAGCATGGAATCGATTGAATATGCTATAATAAATAAATAATATTCTGATAAAAAAAAGGCACCCATGTTTAGGAACTTTTTTAATTTCGATTCTTAATAATCACTACAAATTTTTTCAATACTGATTATTGGAAAAATAGATGACTTGATTTATAAAATACAAATCAGGGATATTTATTAGAATTTAATCAATGTGCTATTGTCAATGACTGGAAGTTGCGGTTTGCTGCAATATTTCAGTTGAATATTGAATGGTTTTTCTAAAACCTGTCGCGTAAGGAATGATGAAAGATGCAGGATTTAAATTTGGTTTTCAAATCCTCATGAGCTGTAGAGTTATTAGAGAATAGAAAACAGAAATGTCATCGGCTTCTTACCATGAATAAAAAAAAACTACGATATCGGTTGCCCGTGGATAATGTCTACAACAATTTTTATACGAAACAAATCGAATTCCAAAAAGAGTAAATATAGTGTTACGAATTTTGAGTAAAATAGTGTAAATAATTTGTATTTGGATATGTAATGTATTCATATTATTCTATATTATATTTATTTTATGTTAAAATTGCAATATTCGCAAGCAACGCCGTTCCTTACGCTATAAAATGACGATTCAATGAAAACTTGGCGAAATCTTGGCGATAGAGCCAAATTGGCATAATTTTTGACGAGTTCAGAAATTAGCGGAGAAATCCACTAATTTCACGATCTGTGACGCAAGTGGATTTTTCTGGAAAAATACGTGAAGCCTATCGATAGGGAGTAGTTCGCCGAAACTGAGTATTGCTTTCACCAACGATTAGTAGCTTTGCCTTGACAGTGAAGAGTCGACTAGCGATTAGCTCGGTGGTTGAGTAGACCGAGCAGTACTTGTGAATAATCTTTCACATACTTGTATTTTAGACACTGATAATTTGAGTCTGAGAGCTGTTGAAGGTGTGAAGACCTTCTGAGATTTTTCAGCTGTGGAATCCAGTATTTCAAGGATTGTTTTTCGACAATAAATTTCCATCGCTCCTGAAGAACTGTCTTGTTCTTTACGACTGATCTGCATTATATACTCCAGCCCCGGATCTACGTAACAATATTAACTCATCATTGAGTGAATAAGTGTTTATTAACGCGCGTCACACTACCACACGAGGGCAATTGGTGACGGACCGCGTAGTTTTGAACCTCGGTCAAATGACGAGGAGAACTAAGCTGCCCCCTTAGCTACCACACCACGCCAGCGTTTGAGCCTCGACAGATCTAACGTGCATCATCCCCTCTACACGGCGGGTCTTCAGTGACCCTGGTCACTCGGCTACAGTGGCCACATCTATCTGCAGGAGAGCTGCTTTAGAAGCTTTACTTCAGCAAAACTGTGAACTTCAGATTAATATTTTTAAAACCTAGTACTGCGAGAGAATTTAATGTTATTTGGTGAATTTTGCTCAGTGATTTAAGTATAAAAATAACGTAATTTAAGTTCCACAATCAATTCTTTCTTTTTTGCAAAAAAATAAGCTTGGATTGACATGTTATAAAACATTTTATCAATTCAATAGGGAGAATGGACAGGAAATATGTTCACAGTTCTACAGATTCAACGGGTTTTGTTTTTTTTGTAAGAAATGAGAAAAAAAAATTTTAAAAATGAAAGAATATATGTACAATCTCTAAGCAATGGCCATTACCTACAGAATCAAAATCGTTCAGAAGAGTGCCAAGAAGGAAGGCAAGTTAAGCAGAAATAGTTTTATATATATATATATAACCTCGAAACAAAGATGAAGACCTCATCTTTAGAAAATCTGAGTTCTCCTTTCCGATTTCTTGAATTTATGTTTACATATAAATAAAATAATGCACCAATTATTGGATAAAAAGCACATACCTTTTTTAATAAGTTTCCTTTCAAATTAATAAAAAATGTGCTTCATTATTAAAATTAGTTTTCGAGATTCAATTCACACACACACGTTTTTCGTCAAAGCAAGCCTGAACGGTGACGAAAATATAAAAGTTTAAATAACTTAAACAATAGATTATGAGTTATTTGTAATTTTTTAATAAAACAACACAGAAACAAAATAAAAGTTACTTATTTTGTAAACTTATATTAAAAAACAATGCCTACAATGAATACTAGAGATAAGTTGCATGCATGCAAGCATATGATATTGAACTTAATATTAAAAAAGCGTTATTTTATCTAAATTAAAAGACTTATTTTATAGCTACTTTCAAACTTTATAATTTTTTTAATTAATGCACTGCTTAAGTTTTTAAGAGCAATTGAAAATTTAAAAACAATATTCCATTGTAAAGAAGTATCAATGAAATACATATTTTAAAAACTTTATACTTTGCGTAAACTAATACACTCATGGATAAAAAAAATAGCGCACCAAGAAATAACTGCGGATCGTAACGAAACTTGGCATGAAGGTACATGTCGTGAGACATGAAAACATTAGAATTGCAGCGTGATTGCGCATTACATATAGCCGGAAGAGGGCATTTAACGTCGTTCTCCGTGGAGTATAAAACAGGTAACCAAAGCTTGTTTGAGTGTGCTGAATCGTTTACAAAGGAATCGCTGAGGTATACATGTCATTACGCCATTTGCGATGACCATATGAGCAGCTGTCGTAATTTCAGAGGGGGAGAATCATGGCATGATAGAAGCTAGGTGGTCAGCTAGGCAAGTAACTCGTCAATTAGGCCACTCTGATTGTGTTGTGAGGAGGTGTTGGGACCAGAGGATCCAGATTCATTTACATGAAGACCAGGCTCAGGACGCCCTCGATGGACCAGTCGTTGAGAAGAACGCCACATCGCAAGAAATGCACGTGTACAGTGAACTGCTTCATCGGCCACCATCCAGGCACAGGTAGCACCTTCACTAGGGGTCCCTATGTCTTCTCGAACCATACGAAGGCGCCTGGCTGAAGGACATTTGGGATCACGGCGCCCATTACGTGTGCTGCCCTTGACGCCCACCCATCGACGCCTCCGTTTGGAGTGGTACCGCGCACGAGAGGAAACTAGACTGCATTGGAATGGAACCAGGTCATCTTTAGCGACGAATCCAGATTCAATCTCAGCAGTAATGACAATCGTGTTCGTGCATGGAGGCCCCGTGGTGAACGCCTTTGCTTTACAGCGACACACCGCTACCACAGCTGGTGTGATGGTATGGGGTGCCATTGCCTACAATACACGGTCACCCCTAGTATTGATCCGTGGCACCATGACAGCCCAGCGGTATGTCCATGACATCCTGCAACCACATGTGTTGCCACTCATACAACGGCTCCCAGGAGCCATTTTTCAACAAGACAATGCTTGGCCTCACACGGCAAGGGTGTCACAAGACTATCTCCGCACTGTTACTACCCTTCCTTGGCCTGCCCGATCCCCAGATTTGTCTCCAATCGAGCATATCTGAGATCATTTGGGACGGCGAGTTGGGCATCCCACGAGTTTGAACGAACTAGAGGCAAGGTTACAGCAAATGTGGAACGAAATGTCTCAACACAGGACTTGGACAGGATCATACAGGACTTGAATGCCTCAATGCCCGATCGTATCGCATCGTGCATTCCCGCTAGAGGGGGTTCAACAGGGTATTAAATCCTCCGTTCTTTTGCCTTTTTCTCTGAAATAAATGATCCTTTTTCTTTGATTTCCTAATCATTTACTTATATCAAAGTAGTCATTCCATACGTAAAATTTCGTTTCATTTTGATGACTCCTAATTTTTTGTCCATGAGTGTATTTAGAGCAATTTAAGAGCTACACTGCTTTCAATGCTTTGGGAAGAATTTATTCATACATTAAAAGCACTTTTAAGTATTTAGAATCTCACCATCTGCTGGAATGTAACGTTTCACCACTGTATATTTATCCCTCTGTTCTGTTTCCCAAGGTAAGGAATAGTTGAGCGGTGGTATAGTTTCTTCTTGGGTCGAATTGCGAAGTTTCACGACTCGAGTGTGAGGTGTTGTTAAATTATTACTGTAGTCACCTGCAAAAGAAACACGAAATGAAATAAAATATAATTATTGTTTTATTAGCGAAGTACTGCTACAAATACACTTGTACTACTTTACTATATTAATTAAAAATGAGAACTTTAAACAAAGTGAAAACTTATTTTACTTAAGGCACACACGATTATTACAGAAATAATTATTTAATAATAAGAAATTTAAAAAGAAGCGAGAGAAATTAATAACTAAGGCTACATTTCTCTCTCTCAAAAATCGTTATTTTATATTCTGGACTTAAAACTCAAAAAAAAAAATAATAATTATAAAAAAAACAACGTTATTAAAAAAAATCAGATATTAAGGTTACTACCCTGACTTTGTTCGGAATCGTGATTTTGCAAAACCGTATAAATGAATAATATTATTGATATTTAATGTTACTTGAATTAGAATATACATGTAAAAAAGTTTTAAGAATATATTACAAAAAAAATTATCTCAATACAATATCTTTTGATGAAAAAGTGACATATTTTCAAAACATTCTCATTTTACGGAAAATGCTTCATAGTAATATTTAGTCTATATATAGCTATGGAGTCTGAACTAGGATTTTTTGAAAAAATTATATTATTTTTCAGATTTACTATCAAAATTGAAATAATGACGGTGGTTTTTATAAAAAATTTATCTTATATATTAAATAGGAATAAGTCATTTTAAAATTATATATTTCAAAAACCTAGTTCAGGTCTGTATAGAAGTCTTGGTTATATATAGGCAAAATTCTATTATTATTATAGAAGCATTTTTCATGATAGATGTTTTGAAAATATGCGATTCTTTCTTCATTTTTTGCCAAAAAATTGCTTTTAATATAATTTTTTTTTTTTTTTTTGTAATAACATTTTAAAACAATTTTATATGTATATTCTAATTCAATTGACACTAAATATCCAAAGAAGAGTTATTAACTGGCATATTACACTACAATATGTACCTTTTTATTGCATATAATTTTAACAATACTAAAGGGGGGTAGGGTACCCCCTGTCCGCCTAACGGTGGACCAATCCCCATTGTACAGATTATACAACCTCAGATTTTGAAAAACATGTAGCTGTTGCAGCTTCTTTTAGAAAGTTGAGTATTTAGTTCCGTTTGTACAAATGGTGTTGTCTCATAGGTTCGAATGGGACAACTCCTTTCTTCTCACGCAATGATTCCAGTCCAGGCAATCGTTGCGATACTTTTCTGCGAGTGCTCGCAATAATATACTGTCGCACACACATTGACCACATAATATGAAATGAAGCACATGGTTGCCAATTCAGCGCGTACGACACATGAGAAATCGGGGTTGCTAACTTGGCGAGATATCTTGAACGTAGGCATTGTTGCGATAGTTCGTAATAAATTTATTACAGCATCACGAAAAACTTTTTTATATAGAAAGAGATAATTCGAATTCATAATTATTGACAAATAAAATGCGTAATATTTGCTTTGAAAACGAAGGATCAAGAAGACACTTTGAATCACTCAAGGAATTAGTAGACCAGACAGTAATTTAAAAGAACTTGCTAAGGCATTTCGTATAATTTAATTGCGTTTGAATTACGAATAGATTACTTTTACTCACATTTTACGTATTTATTATTTGAACCAGAAATTTAAATACCGACACTTAAAAAAATATTCACTTTTATAGAATTTTTTTCATAAAGAGATTTAAGAAATATTATTCAAATAGAAAGCAAGATTATCTGGTGTTATTCTGTTCTGGTTACTTTCTATTGTTATCTCCATAAGACGGAATTTGGAGTCATATTAATGTTGAAAATAAAGAGTTAAGATGGATGTTTGTGAGTATTCTTTTATTCTATAATTTTCGACTGAAAATTAATAAAACTGATTTTAAGCAAAACTTGAAAAATTTCACTTTCAATAATCACAAACAGGAGATTTAGACACAGCTTCGCGATTAGCAACAATAGAATCTCCAAATCTTTGTAGAACTAGTAAAAGGAGGTTCAATTTTACCAGTGGTATCTGTGCTGTCAGTCCAAGACAGCTTTGCGGTGGATGCATCCAGTCTAGCTGCCAAGGGTGCGGGATGCCGGAGGGTGGTGGGGCTGGGGTGTCAACTGGTGGAGGGGCGTGGGGCTACTTATGACAACGCAGGGGACGGTAGCTCTGGATGCGACCCGGTAGTTGAGGACGTTGAAGATGGCAAGGAGGACGTTGAAGAGTACGAAGACGACGCCGAACAATCGGCCCTCATTCCGAAGCCACATCCGCTCCTGGAATAAAAAAAAAGAAAACACTTTTAGATTACAAATTGATAGGAAAAACTGTCACCTTAAAGAATATGCTATCTATCTATATCAATGATGCTTGGATTGTTTTATTATGAAATTAATGTTGCTCAGGGAACAACAGAAGGGCAATTCATTACGAAACTCGTAATTTTGAACCATGGTCACTAGTTGGTACCCATGGAATACAATTTCTATATTTTTAAAACATCTATTTTCTGTTACGGTTTGCCAGACTTGGTTTGAGATTTTGATTAGATCCATCAGACTCAAATACGAAGGTATTATGACTATTTGTCCCGTAAGTTATTAATTTAATGCTGCATTCTCTAGATTTGAATGATAAGTTTGAAAGGAGTTCGTTCTCCCCACTCCCGTTAAAGTCTATTCTTTTGGATTATGCATAATGGTTTCTGATATGATATTTCGCATTCTTAAGGGACTTAACTTTTTGAATATATTTTGGCGTGATAATCTATTGTAATTCAGCAACAAAATATTTTAGGCATATTTTATTGTGATTTTATAAATTTATTTGTATGTAGTTGCCTTAAATTTTAGGTCTTTATCGTGCTTGTTTTACACCCACACACAGTAGTCCTAAGCTCATCGATAAAATAAAAGAGTTGACCGGTGAATGATACATTATATTGAGTATGCCACAATGGTATGAAGTTTTTCCTTCTTATTGCTTAGCTTTCACTTCTGCAGCTCTTTCATTCGCTGGATCAGTTGTGCAATATGGTCCACTTTGATTTACTAATTTGAATTTTAGAATTTACGCAAAACACTAACAATGTTTTAATCTTTATTTTCTTTGTTTAAACTGTAGGCCTTATTGTGTTATCGTATTCCTTTTTTTATATATAGATTAAGTTAATGTATGTAAGCCATGATTGCTCTCCCACCCAAAAAAAAGAAAAAGTTTTTTTTTTTTTTATTCGCACTTTAGCTTATATTATTCTGTTTGGTGAAACAACTTAGAAAATAAACCATGATTTTCATAAAAAAAAAATTTTAAGTCTTCGTAATGTGTTTTTTAGTTTATCTAATTATGTTTACTGAAACAGCTTAGGAACCCTTTTTTACCCAATATTCCATTCATAAGTTTTCATAGTTGAATTTTTGACTATAAATGAAAAATTGATAAAAAAAAAGGGTAAATTAAAAGTCATTAATTGCTGTTAACTCTTACGGAAAAGAAATGAAAGAATTTAGAGATGGAATCTTTTACTTTATGGTACAAAAAATAAATAGATTTTAATGTCTTCAAGTGACGAAAGTGATTTTGAGCTATTTCATCAAAAGACGTGCATTTTGAAAATTCCTCCATGTCTAAAAGGAATAACTTTAAACTTTTTTAAAAAATTTTCCAGTATAGTTTAATTATTCATTTTGTTTGAAAGCACTTTCTCACTATTCCGTAAATCTTTGGCACGTTTTTTTGGCATTAATGCGCCTTTTTTGCATGCGGTCTTTCTCCACCACATAAATTTTTTCCGTAAAAATTATTTTTTATAAGTATTTATGAAATTTTTGATTTTTCTATATGTAGTTTCCTTCATACAGTCCCAATAGACCCCACAAAAAAAGGTTTGACTGTATCTATTGAAGATTGTACATCTTATTTGATTGCCCTTTTCCCACTCTTATTGTGTATTTGCTTTGTATCTTTTACATAACTTTGCACTTAAAAAGTTAAGAAATTTCTATTTAAGCAAATTGTGTTAAAACTTACATTCTTCTATGTAAAAAAAGACTTTTGATCAATAAAAACTGAGTGCAGGGTAGATTTTCCCAGAGGGGAGAGGCTGTTTTGTAGCTCTAAATCCTGCAGGATGCGCTTGGGACCCTTGACCCATTTCGATAAAAGCTCTCATGTAACTTTTAGCTCAACACACATGAATAAACAATCCGTTATGAAGACATATTCTTCAAATTAAAATACATTTCAATTAATGTTATTTACCCTTCTGATTATAATGAACAGATACACTCTCTTCCAAAAGTTAAGCATGGAGTGGTAAAATGTGAAAAAGTGGACAAGTACTGCTTTGATTGACACAGAATGCTGCAAGAAAGTAGCTTTAGGTTTATTTATGAAACAAAACAAAGAATTACAGAGAGAGATAAAAAAAATATTGAACCTTCATAAATCATAAGATATAACGTCATATTTGCGCCATAAGCAAAAGGTTATTTAAATGCAATACAAATAACAAAAACTGACTTTAATAGGGTATATGAACACACCCCACCTTCATACAAAGTATAAAACGCTTGATTATGTTTGTTACAAGGAGGTCAACCAGTGCAGAGTCCAGTAATTGTCATTCCTTCTGTCGGGCAGTCTCTAAATCTCCGAGAGTAGCTAGATATGGAAAACGTCTACATACACAGCACGGCCGAGAACATCCCCAAATTTTTCAATCGGTTAAGGTCCAGCGAGTAAGCCGGTTACTCCATATCCGAAATTCCCCTCACACTCCAGAAAGTCGTCAACGATGGCAGCTCTATGGAGACGTGCATTATCTCCCCCTTAAAATGAACGAAATACCAACTGCTGCAGCGTACAGTTTCACAGTGTGTTTTAGGACTTCATCTCAATACCGTACAGACGTCACAGAACCGAGCTTGTAGATGTGCAAGTTGGTGCGATATTACAGTGAAATTCATTTCCAGGCCATAATGCTTCCAGCGCCAAATGCGAGATATTCGGTGATGTTTTCTGACTGAGTGCCTTGTTCTCTCCAGACCCTTACACACTTATCATCGCGTTATAGGGTAAATCTGGACTCATTTGTGAACATAGCGTTGCCCAATCAGACGCAGTTAAATTCACATACTAGAGACACTACTTTAATTGTGTCCCTATGGATTAGACGGATAAAGGAACTCAAATTCGTGGTACCTTGGCGTACAAACCATTCAAGTGTAGCTTCAACGAACAGTAGTGACAGATATCATCTTACCAATGGCCATAGATGTTATACGTGTGGAGATCGATCTTCGATTTCGCTTGGCTACAACAGCAATATATCTACCTTTGAGAGAATCATAACCTTTGGACGACCGACTACAAATCCTCTGACTACTGTTTGGCTTTTTTAGAATTGTTTCCATAATTGTGAAATGACGGAACGAGGAACTTGGAAGAAGCGAGTAACGTCTGTGACAGACCGTCCTGCTTCAATGTGTCCAACAATCCGCCAGCGTTAAGAGTCAACAATTTATCTTCTGGAAGCCATAAAAACACGTCTAGCTTGAAAACAAATCGTATGAATGCTCTAAAAACACCTTTCATCAGCACTTATATCTGTAACTCCTGTAACCCTTCACATTGCCGGCTTCTTATACGACTGCCTAGTTTGCATATTTCTCGACGCGAAACCGTGATTGGCTGTTACCTGACATATATATTTGTATACTTCTTTCTACCTTTGCAGAAAATTTCAGCTTCTTTAATTCTGATCGGCTTACGGAAATTAACATTTTTCTCTCCGTGCTTAACTTTTGGAAATGCGTAAGCAAACGGTCAAAGAACTGGATGGAAAACTTTTGACTGGCAATTCCTTTTCTGTAAAGAAAAAATTGAGTTTTATTCTACACTAAGAAACTGAAATTGATTAATTTAATTCAATAATAACAAGTAGTTCCAAATCAAATTAAACAGTAAATATAAGTCGCCGATTCATCACGTAATGAAAATGACTAATTTATTATTGCATATGAAGATATCAAGAGTTTACGACTCGGAAAGCGATATAAAGCTTTCCATATTAATGAGAATTCCATCTCAAAAAAGAAACCTATTCAATGATACTAAAAATATATCCAGTGAACTGCTGTGTAGTGATAACGATTAATGTTTAAACAAGCTAAACTATCTAGTGGAGCGCAACGCAATACTTCACGCCAATTTTCACTGAAGGGAACGAATTTAACTTGGCGATAATAACCGATAAAAATCGTGCGAGTCAGTATCGAAGGCTAACTTATAAGACACAAATTCAGATACAACAAAATGTAATTTTAATGTTTTCTAGAGTTTAAGGTTATCATGTTCTTCAAATGTATCGTGCAAATAGCCATAGCTTGTAAATTCTAAGTGGAAATTGGAATATTAAAAAAATTTAGAATAATATTTCAGAGTCTTCTTTTTTAAATACATTAAAATTGCTAAATAAATAAATAAAATTGACTTCTCATTTTCGAATGCATTAGTCAGGGCATATCCCTTCGCAAGGCTGAAACAAGAATATCTTATGAAAGTTACGTAGTTTTTAAGATCTATCTCAGGGGTCGGCAACCTTTTAGCTCTAGAGTGCCAAACCAATCTACCAATTTGATTCAGCGTGCTACTCAGTAGCTTATTTTTGAAACAATTCGATTCCTGCGATAATGCACGCAGAGTTAGGGAATAGAGGTCAATACTAAAGATTTATACATGTGTTATACATTAATTTTGCATCATTTAAAAATATTTCTCAACATAAAAATAAACAGTATAAAATGCACAGCTATTTCTTCAACAAAAATATAAACAATTATAATTGTGCATATATTATGTATTTTTGAACATATTTATTAAAATAAGAAACAGACAACATAAATAATAAGTATTTCCGTTCATTATAGTTAATTAAAAAGTTAAATAAAAATTTTACGAGAACCTAGTGCTTGTACCGCTTTACTTTCGTATCGTAAAATCAGGGGTAGAATTTGTGACTTTCGATTTGACACAATTGTGAGCATTCGGTTGTTAAACAATTTCTTTGCAGTCACGAAATATTTTTCTTAGGAGGAAAGAATTTTTACTTAGATATGTAGAACGAAAAGCGGAAAGCAGAGAACATGCAATTTTCTCTCCCTTCAAACAATTAAATCTCTCCAGCACAATCCCATTCAGCAATTAACAAAATACCTGTAAATTTAGCTTTGGAGATATCTTTCAGATTTTTTCGTAATTCTGAAGACGTTTGTCAAATAAGGTCCATTACGAATTCCAATTTCCAATATCAACTTCGATCCACTCAAATATTGACAAATTTGTAGAGTAGTGCAGAGTGCCATCGAGAATTGTACCGGGTGCCACATCTGGCCCGCGTGCCATAGGTTGCCGACCCCTGATCTATCTTTTGTTTCAGGATTTCTACATTTAAAACAAAAATAATCTAATTTACGTAAAAAACAAAAATCTGTCAGCCGTGAGTTATATAAAACGATGCTTTCAACGACATTAAACATAGTTTAAAATTCGTTTTCAAAAGAAAATGTACTTCAATATTTTTTTTAAAATTACAAATCTTTTTAAATCTCGATATCTCGATCTTCAGTTCCGTAAGCACGTAACTTACCACTGGTCCAAAATGTTCCATTCAGTAAGGAGGCTGTTACTGACATAGAGATACCACTGCTACACATTCGCCTACCAGTGAGTTGGTAGGCGAACGAACGATATCGTTGTTATGGCGAGCGTGTGAGTTGTTTCTGTTGCGTCATTTGGGTCTGACGGCAAGTTTTTTTGCTGCGTCATGTGTGTCTGACGGCTTTTGGTTGCTCTTGCGGTGGGTAGATGGCGTCACGACAGCTGCGCGAAGGTTGTGTACTTCTTTGTTCAGCGTCAAGGTCCCCAATGAGGGACAGAACTCGTAACCTTCGCTTCCGTATAAGCACGTAACTTACAGCTGGACTAAAATGATCATTTCAGTCCAGAGGCTGTTACTGGCTTATATAGATATCGTCGCCACAAGTGCATAAAATCTCATATCGCTGATTTGTCCAACTTAATATTAGCAGACTTTGACTTGATCTTGATTTACGTCGCACTCTGAAGAAACATGAGGACTACTGGTGACAGACATCGTCATTTTGAACTTCGGTCAAGTGACGACAGCGACACCTGAATTGGCACCCTACTCTCCGAGCTTCCTCGCCAACACGGGGACTTTGAGCATCAACAAATTTAATGTGCCATACCTCCTGTAGACGAGAGCTTTTAGGGGCAGTAGGACCTATAAATCAACGACCACAAGTTCGTGACCATGAGTACTCCGCTACCGCGACCACATTGAATCTAAAACTTTAAGGTTTTGACATATGTATCATTGATCTTATAAAAAGTTCAATGACGTCACTTATAATTATTTGTGGCAATTATTATAAATCATTTGTTTCAATGTACTCTCGTCGAAATCTAATGAGTGACTGCGGGGGCCTATTGGTCATAATCGAGAGCCCAGAGCTGGCGTATTTTCCAGTGGGTTATGGGTTAGAATCCTGATATCACTAAAGATTCACCGTGTAGAAGAGCTAATGCTTTTTCAATCGGGCAAGACTCAAAGTCCTCCAGTTTGCAAGGTGGAGAAATTTGAAGAGTGGGATGTCAATTGACATAGCGGACAAGAGTGGATGTCAATTGATTATAGCATTCGTATCCCTCTATTTAAAAGGAATCCCCATAAAATCGTTCATAAGCTCCTTAGAATATGTATATCAGAATTCGATCTAACACATTTATGTGTAGTTCATTAAAATTTCTTAAAAAGATTAAATAAAACAAAAAAAAGAGGAAAGTTAACTATTTTCATATTTTTACAGAAGTGAATCTTGACAATAGGTAACAATGGCGTAAAATTATACCCCCGCATTGCGTAGGGGCCCAGAGTTCTAGGGGGCCCAAATCCTGACTACCGCCAAGTACCTGACCCTTTGTAAAATCCAACTTGGGGGCCCAAAACCTGGCTTTGCAGGGGGGCCCAATGTCCTCCATTACGCCACTGGGCATAATATAGCTTGTTTTGAATTTACTAAACATTATTCATAAAAGTGAGCTTTCAAATAGAGAAGTAAAAATATTTTTAGAATGTAAATCATTCGGTTTACTTAAGAAAAAGAGAAACGTAACATTTTGATTTCTCACTAACAAAGATCACTGCAAGATCATAAAGTACAACTGAATTTAACTATTTCTTCTTGGCCAACTACTTTTTTAAATCATTATTTAGTATAATAGTTATATAAACAAATTACATTACATTTAATTTCAAATGAAAAAATTTTTGATAAATTATTTACTTTAGAAAGGAAATTGAGATATTTTTATGCAATGCAATACGTTTTTGCTTCATAACATCCTTAACCCACAATAAATTGAATAAAAAATAAAAAGAATAAAAAAACTTACATTTGGTCGCCCATCCTTCCCCGATCGAGGGATTTTTCTCATCGTGTTTTCTTTCATTTTTAGTTTATCCATTCCAATTGAGTATAAGCGATGACTCGCTGGAGCTCGTCATAGTATCTTGTTTTCGATTCGAAAACTTACATTTGGCGTAACAGCCACAAAAATTAGATTTTAAAATGTATGACCGATTTACGAAAGAGATGTGTGCATGTGGATTCCGACACATCAAAAGCTGATGCGTAAGTAATACATTTCCATTATATTTAGCAACAGATTTTCGTTTTATATCATTTTACATATTAAATTATCTGACTCTTCGGCATTTTCATTAAAAATATTTACGTAGCTGAAAAGTTACGTGGCAGCGTAGTTTTTACGCCTGTTACGTTACTGTTTTGGAGTTATGTAACTGTGTGTCAGAAGTAAAATATACAGCTTACTTATTTCACAAAGATTCAAAATATAAAATTTAGTCTTTTAAAATTAGTTTAAATTAAAGCATTAAATTAAAATTGGAAGTTTTAGTTAGATAATTTATAACAATGAAAGATCCATTATTGGCTTACACTCACTAGTCCTTATTAATCACCATTGTTTACTGCTAGTGTTGTGGTCTATTTTTCAAATCCTACTATTAGTTCACTCTCTCCCTATGTATATTTATTTATGTATCTTGTTCAAATTTTCAATTAATGAAATACTTTATAATTCATCCATTCAAGTTCAAATACGTTTTTTTAAACTTGTAGTGAATGACACTTGATGTTAATACAGCTTTTTCAAATATTAATTCATTAACTAAATTAAAAATTGAATAAATAGTAACAAACAAAAATAATAGTCCAACAGCGTATATAGAAAAGAAAATCATTCGTTGAGTTCCTGTAGCACAATGGATAGCGCGACCTGGGATGGCCTTATTTCTGAGAATGTGATGACTTTTGACTATACTATTTTTTTGGAATAATTAAATTTACTTAATGAATAAAGAGTAACAAACAAAATTATAATAGTCCAACACCATATACAGAAAGGAAATTGGAAAATTGCAAGGAAAATCGCTTTCTATTTTGCCACTTAATATTGTGATTCTGTCATATGTATATACACATTTATATTAATTGTAATTATTTAATAAAAAAATAACTAAAATTAAAAAAAAATTTGACCTAAATAGGAATGGACTTTTAAAAAAAGTCTTTTTTATATTATTTGTTTTAAGTCTTCTGAAAATACAATTTTGAAACTTTTATAGTTAAGATTTCATTCAGGAATAAATATAAAATATCTTTAACAAAGCATACAAAAATCAAAAGTTTCAACGTTTTTTAAACGTGACGGTAAAATAAAATCAAAATCATGATGCCATTTTGTAATTTCTCCTTCCGTCGCTCTTTTCCCCTCGGGGGCTCGCCTTCTTTAGGTGAGTACGGGTGTCACAATCCCGAGGTACCCTAGTGATCTTTTCCTTTACCCAAGGGGTTTACTGTCTTTGGTAAACACGGGATTCACAAACCCGGGGTACCCTAGTGATCTTTTTCTATTTTCGACTATCTTTCTTGTCATTTAATTCATTCTTTCTTTCTCTTCCCGTCTAGACCACAGATTAAAATTTTTTATATACTTATGAGAAGTATTCAACTTTTCTTTATTTTTGAATGAATTATGTAATTCATATTGTTACTAACAGTTTAGTTTTCATTTTGCAAAGGATTCATTTGTTTTGTTTTCTGTATTTTGATATTTTTAGTATTTTTGATATTTGTGTTTTACTAACAACGTTGTTTATCAACCCGCATGTTTGCCGTGTGCGGCGTCCCGTAAGGAGGAAAATGGTGTCCTGGGGATACCTTTTGCGTTCCCTTTGGCCCACGCTTCGCTGTAGACGGGTGGCAGGAGTGAGCCCGCTCCTGTCAATCGGCTGGTGATAAGTCTTTTCGGAGACATTGCTGTAGGGTTAGTGCTGCAGATAAGGGGTGGCGGGTTTACCCGTTGGATCCTCGCCCTGATGCTGTAGCACTATATTCTGGGTGTACTCCAGGTAAGCGCCGTGCCTGGTTTTTGCCAGATGACCGGCACACTGCCTCCCTTGTTGGACTCCGTGGTGGGTGGAACCACACCAGGATGAATACCATCTCTCTGTCATGGATCCTGAAATTTTGTGCCCGGGTAAAGGCCTCGTTTTACCCAACATCAACATAGATACTATTGCTACTAATTCCCGCTTTTTAATCTTGTCACTACCAAATAATGAAATGTCCCTGAAATCACCATTTGCCATACAGAAAGCACTAAAAAGAATAGGAGGAGATCCGAAATCTGTTAAAAAGCTACGATCCACAGACCTACTTATTGAAACTACATCTGCCTTACAAACTAAGTCTTTCCTATTGGCCAAAACGTTTTTAGATTGCCCGTTAACCGTAAGTCCTCATAGATCACTAAATTCCAGTCGAGGTGTCATTTCAGAACCTGACCTGTTGACCACCCCTGAAGCAGAAATCCTTGATGGATTTTCTGATCAGGGGGTTATCCAGGTCAGGAGAATTACAATTAAAAAGATAGCACAATTATTCCTACAAAAACATCTAATATTAACATTCAATAGCCCGAAACTCCCAAATAATATAAAAGCAGGTTATTTAAACTGTAAAATCCGTCCATACATTCCGAATCCTCTGCGCTGCTTTAAATGCCAGAGGTTCGGACATTCTCAAACTTCCTGCCGTGGGCAATTGACGTGCTCTAGATGCGCAACTGTTGGTCATCCTTCCACAGATTGCAGTCTGGAGCAGAAATGCGTTAATTGTTCACAGCCTCATTCGTCCGACTCAAAACTGTGCCCTAAATGGAAAATTGAAAAAGAAATCCAAACTATTAAAACTAATAAAAATATATCATATGTAGAAGCCCGAAAATTAATAGCCCCACAACCATCTCAAACTTACGCTCAGGCTGCTAAACCATTAACGGTAAGCAGTTCCTCACAACAGATGAAAATATTACTAAATAGTTTGCCCGCCATTAAAATTGTTACAACCTACAATATCCGTTCCAAAACAAATGCCTTACAGAATTCCTACAGTTAACAAATCATGTACCTCAACTCAAGCACAACTCATACCATCCTCATCTTCCGTTAATATTGCATCCGTATCAGATTCTCAGCCACCTATTCCTTTGTCTACTAATGCTCCCTCCACGTCCAATAGTGTTCTTGAATCTGTCGCATTATCCTCATCCAAACAAACACCTTCTCCTTCGACATGCCCCATTTCTACAGTCTCACCCGCCACATCTACTAGTCTATCTACCTCAGTTGCATCTGTCTCATCCAGTAAAGCACCTTCTTCATCCACAGTATCAATGTTTACACCTTTAAACAAATGAAGCAAGTCCTGTTATTTCAACTGATACGACTACATCCAATACCATACCTTCCACAAACTCAAGCTTCAAAACCTCCGTAACAAAAAGCGGCCCCTAAAAAAAATAAAAAACCGAATGTAGAAATCAAGATGACACCACATAAACCCAAAAAGTCCGCACCTGTCGAATATACTACGGATGAAGAAGACACTATTATGTACGACGTGGAGGAAGAGGAGAGGAATATGAACCGGATCCTAACTTCACGTATAAAAACGGAAAAACATACTACAAAGGATTTTTTACTTTTAACCCCTACTAGAAATAGAAACTGACCTTTTCTCAATTATACTTATTGGAATTTGGTGGGAATCCCCACCCCGATTCAGAAACGATTAAAATTACGGTCTAGATT